>PVIJ01001267.1:0-102270 GCA_004024925.1 Scalopus aquaticus | reverse complement strand
GCATTCAAAGAAGATAAACACATACAATTTGCAGCAACATGGATGGAATTAGAGGGGATAATAAGTGAAATAAGTCAAAAAGAAAGAGAAAAATATCGAATGGTTTCACTTATGACAGGACTGTAAGGAAACCAAATAGGAGAGTGACACTCAGCGGGCGGGGGTGTGTGCGGGGGGAATGGAGGATAAGGGCACAAAATGGAACAGAAGAGAACACAAGGGACCATGGAGATGGATCACAGGTGAATTGGTGGTGGGTTGCCCAAGGGGACTACAAAATGTAAATGACATAAATAACAATAAAATATATATTAAAAAAAAAGTCCTAAGTACAGTAGTTATGAGCTCAGGAGGACAAGAATCAGAGATGGGGTTCTTCAGGATATCTTCAAATCAGTAGACTTAGGGGGACATGCAACTATAATAACACCATAGTTTATTTAAATTTATGTGAGCTAGATTGTTTTGTGTTCTTGTGTATGTAACTTAATTTTTTAGTGTACCTCAGTTTTCTTATCTATAAGAACATAAGAATAGAACTTACATTTTATGAAGATTAAAGTTATAACCATGTTATTGAACTCCCCCAAAATATCTCCAGGCAACTTGAAAATAAAGCAAAACTAAGTTTATTAGAATTCACTGCAATAATAAAGGACTCTGCCTTTACAGTCTTGACAGTATTTGAAGAGGGATGTCAGAGGAAGGCATTTATAGGATTTAGGGATCTGGGATCAAGTTGTTTAAAGTGGAATTTTTAAGGTAGAGAACAGAGGTATTTGAAAAAGTTCGTGACTTAATAGTTTTATGATTAGTATCTACACCAAGGTGAAGATCTTGAAGCAAGTCTTGATAACTAACCTGTTGCTTAATAGTGAACTCTGCCAAGGTAAGCAGATTGTTTATTTAAAATAAAATGAGGGAATGTCCTGACAAACAATGAAATTGTTTATTGGTTTACAGTTTTATCTTTCAAGGGGAAAATTTTTCTGTAACAAACAAATTAAGTTGGCACACTTGTCTGAGTTCTTAGATCCCATAGCTTGGTCATATAAAGCAGATGGCCACAGTTGTCAATGTAAAACACTTAATTCCTGGCACATTATGCATAATATAAAAGCAATAGTTATATTAAATGCCTTAGAGGGATAGAAATGGAAACTTAACCATGCTTAGAACTTTGATTCTGTAGAGGAAAAAATATGTTTTAAGTTCTAATCAAACAGTTTACAAATGGATTTTTAGCATCCCTTTTCAAAATGTGGGGACTTGTCCATATTTACAAGTAAATTTGACTCTGTCTTTTAAAAAATGCTTTAATAAAGTGAAAAATCATGTATTTTTCATCTCAGTGTCCCCTGAATTTGATTTTGGATGATAAACATTATCTTATATACAGTAGTTAACTTTCATTGTAATATTGCATGCTGAGATAATTTATTTTAAGATTAACATTTATTTCTAAGATAATTTCTAACAGTGTTTAGACAAGCAGAAATGCTGAGACACATATAAGGCTTTTCCACATTGAATGCATCTGAAGATTTTTCTTTGATTTGTAGTTGAAGTCACTGTGCATAATTATAGTTTATTATTATCATTATTTATTACCCCTTTTAATATACATAGTTATTATAAAGTCACGTGGCATACAATTTCATCCTTTTCTACAGAGCTGTGAGCTGTTGACTGTTCTTTTTCTGTATTTCCTAACTTTCATTTACTCTTTTCTATTTATAAATTTCTTTTAGAGTACAAAAAAATACATTTCTTAGTTGTATTTTTTTTATTGTGATAACATTGGGCTTACAACACTATACATGATTTAGGAAAATATGTTCACCTCTCTTCACCCACACCATACAACCAATGCAACCACAGTCTGCCACCATAATCACTTGGGTCTCTTCCTCCATTTGCTCCTTACCCCACTTTCCCCCTCTGGTATCCTCAATTTTACGGTCAAATTTGTAGGACTTTTTTAGGTTTCATTTTTTATCCTTTCCCTTTGTTTTGTTTCTCTGTATTTCACATGAGTGAAAGTATCCAGTATTCATCTTCTCTTTCTGACTTGTATCAGTACAATCCCCTCCAGTTCCATCCATGTTGTTGGAAATGTCAAGATTTCATCTCTTTTTATAGCTGGGTAGTTTTGTATTGTGTGTATATACCCCACATCTTTATCCACTCATCTTTCGTTGGGCATGTATGTTGTTTCCATAACTCGCTATTGTAACTAGTGCTGCAGTGAACATAGGAGTGTACGTACCACTTTGACTTAGTGTTTACATTCTTCAGGTAGATCCCTAGAAGTGCAATTATTCGACAAAGAATGAGTGAACTAATATTCAAGAGACAGCAAATTAAGAATATTAAATTGAAAGAAAAATTAAACCACAGATTCAAGAGCAAAATGTATAAAAAGAACATGACTATGCATGTATTAAAACTGCTGAAAAATAGACAAGAAAGTTTAAATATATACAGAAGAAAAAATAACCATCTTACCTATCCAGAGGTAACTATTGGATTGGCAATGAATTTCACAGCAGAAACAGTGAATACTGGAAGACAATTGTACAAAATCTCCAAAGTACTGAAAATAAACTGCAAACATGGAATTCTATGCACAGTAAAAATATCCTACAAGAATTAAGGTGACACAAAGACAAGTTCAGACACGTAAAAAGAGAATTTTCAAGAGCAGATCTGTAATAAAAATATTAAAGAGCATTTTTCAAGGAGAAAGAAAATGCCTCGTGGAAAGATGCAAATGGAAGAAGAAAGGAAAGCCAGCAAAATGACTACATAATAGATGCTTTTAGGTTATACTGACTGTGTAAGTCAATAAGGTCCAGTGGGAGTTAATATATAAACATGCAATTTAAGTCATCAAAACCAGTACAAAATATAGGAGAAAATAATAGATGGTGTTAAAATATTCTAGTAAGTTCCTTTCAATGACCAGGAAGACAGGAATAGTAAAAATTTCCAGACTTTGATAAGATTGAATGTTGTAACATACTAAGACAATCTCTAGAAGGATTACAAAGAATATAATTTTTAAGAGAAAAGAGAAAAGAATGAAATGATATTGTCAACAGGTCATCTCAAGAGTGAACAGAACCATGAGCAAAATACAATTTTTGCAGGATCCCTGGCAATGCCCGATCTTGCAGAATCCCATGGAATAAATAGTGTCATGCAGCAGGCGCAGTCTGCTTGCCTGAAAGCCCTTCTGGATCTGTGGCTCAGCCATGGGTCCGAGAAAGAAAATGATACAAAGGAGAAAAATAAAGACCAAGGCCAATCGTTTTCAGTTTGGATTTAGGCTGGCCTGCTTAGAGGGCGCTGTCAGCCTCGATGTTTGTAGCCATCAAAGAGTACAACAAAGTGCAGGGCCCACTTGCCTGGGTTTTAATATAATACTGATTTTCACTCTTGGGGCAGGGGTGTCTGTGTGTGTGAGGGGGGAAGGCAGTAAAAGAGAGCAAAAGGAGCACTGAATAAGCAGGACATGTAGAAAACAAATAGGGTAATAGACTTATATTCAAATAGATCAGTAATTCCATGATATGTAAATTAAATGCTTCAATTATAATACAAAAATTTATTTATTAGAAAAATAAAACCCAACCTCATGCTAGTTAGAGCATACAAAAGTGTACAAAAGTTCAAAATTAATAGGAAGGAAAAAGACATACTTGCAAATATTCATTGAAAGGAAACAATATCAATTAGATTTTAATGCAAGGTTAAAAAGTATTCTTAAAGATAAAAAAGAAGCCCTACAAAATGAAAAAAAGTTTCAGTTTGCTAGGAAGATAGAAAAATTCTGAATTTGTGCTAATAACAACCTCAAAATATGTAAGTCAAAATATAACACAACTACAATGAGTAGAGTAAATCTATTCTTCTGGAATTATTTCCACTTGGCTATCTGTCTCATAGAAAAAGCAAATAAAATTGTAAATATACAAGAATCAATGAAATAAGTAAATTTGAGCTAACAGCAAATGTGATAAACCTTCCCAACCACACAGAGTACAGAGTTATTTTAAGCACCTATAGAATAGTTACAAAAATCAAGCAAGATTGGGGAGAAAGATTTGAAAATTAAAATAGTTCCTATGCCTCAGGAGTTTACAATCTAGCATTAAAATACATAATAGAGGTATATGGAAAGTTAAGATTTGAATAATGACATTTGGGAGGAAAAAACAGTGTCTCCATAAACACAACTCTTTACCAGGAACTGTGTGTCCTAGGCTGTTCGCTTCTATCCCATTCTTCCCCATAATTATAGATTCCTTTAGGTTGTTTTCAAATGTGGTCAGTAGAATGGTTTGTTTTCACAGAGGAGGGCTGTGTAAAAAATAATCTGCTATGTGAAATATGTGCTCTGGTTAACCTGTGACCAAAGGAACTGAAAGTCTCCAACTATCCCCAGATGGTGTGTACCTGCCATAGATGCTATTGGCTGCATGTATGGGGATTTATTAGTTGATGCATTTATCTCAATGGATTGCCTCATTAAGATTGCAGATGTTCTGTCAATGGAAAACCTTTTTCGTTTAATTGTACTGTTTTTTATTAGAATTTTCCAATGCACAATCCAGAATAAGAGTGTTAACACATTTCAGTACAGAACAAAGTAGCATGTATTTAGATCTCAAGGGAGAAAAAGCCTTTAACTTGTACTCAGTTATGATTGAACATGTTAAATTTTAGAAAAATAGTGAAAGCATGCAAATTCCAACCTAAAATTCACCACCTTGCTTTCCATTTGGTCAACGTGGGATTTGGTGTACATTGGCTAAGGCTGGTGAACTGCATGCACATATATTCTGAGTTAGTTCCCCTCTTAGAAAGAATCCAGTCTTCTAATACTGCTACAAATCTTTTAAGAAAAAGATTTGATGGTGGCTTTCCCTCTAGCAAAGTATACTCAAATAACATGTTTCAAGGGAACAATGAAACAATTCCAGATACCATTTGATTATAACAACAGACATCTCTGGTGTTCTGGTGACCAGAAAATTTATAATTTTGTAGAAAATAACTCTGTTCAGGTAAACCTGTGTGAAGAAAGGCATAAAGGGCAGATTTCAAATTTAAAAAAAAAGACTGCTCTATTTTTACTTAAATTAGCTCAAAAGAATAAGAAGGAAACTGAATGCAAAAGAGTTCATTTTTAATGTAGGATGTTGAACATCTTTCTCTACATACAAACAGTGCTTAAAGAGTCCTCATTTACATTCAAGTTACCAGCTTGCCCTAAGTTTAGGAAGTTCAGGGAGTCACTTCTTATCAGGTTATATTGTACTGAAAAAGATATTTAAAAGTTTTGAGGGTCAACATTTAGAATGTGAGAACTCAAAGCTTTTGCATGGTAAATGATTTTCTTGGATAACTTTTCTCTCATTAATAGTAAATGCTGTTTATCTTAAAAATATTTGAAAGTCTTTAAAAATATGCTTCATATTTTAGATCTGTAGCAGTTTTAATATCCACTTTTGTTAATAAGAATGCTGGTAATGTGTTTTCATTCTAATAAATTGGTTGCAGATGCTTGGAAAAGAAAGGATTTTACTGAAATTGCTGCTGTTAATAGCATAGTCCCTACCTTTAAGATTAATGGCACAATGGTAAATTCAACAGAGATCTTCCTTTCCTTTATTATGAAAATTAAAATGAAATTGCATGGAACTTTGTCTAGTTAAGTAATTAAGGCAATGTCACAGAGCTTCTGAAGGTCAAAGTCACCTAGTGAAATTATATCACATACACATTTAATCCATACCCTGATTTTTAGATTCTAATCTCTCTGCAAGACACAAAGGCATAAGAACAGGAAAACTATTGGGGAGGGAGAGGCAAAACAGAAATGCCATCTGAGAAAGATAGGAATCAGAAGACGAAATCTCTATGACTTTTCAAAGACCAGGGTATATGTGTTTTTAAACAAGACATAAAACTCAACAAAACTTCACTAAACATCCATGAACTGGGAATTGTGTGGGGTGCTTTCACATCTCAATCTTCAGAGTGACAAACTCATGTGGTAAAATGTGTTAAGGATATTGATATTATTTATTGCAATTTTATAACTATTTGATGGATTTATGAAAGTTGTAACAGGTACCTAGGTAGCTAATGTGCACAGCTTGTTTGGTGAAGCTCCATCCTCATTCCGTTTTCTGGGCAAGCATGCACGGGTACGATGTGAGAGGTATTGTGGGGGAGGGAACACCGGCGATACAGAGCTTTCATGTGAAAGCAGAAGTGTATGCACCAGGAGCAAACACTAACAGTTGAGGATAATTTGCCTGTTCCGCTCACTTTAGGAATTTGTCTTGAAAGCATAATGATTTGAGTTTCTAATATTTGCTATGATCTTCTCTTTTGTTCTTTCCTTTTGACTGAATCTGAAGTCTTCAAACTTGGATGGACCAAAGAATTAAGGTATAGTAATATATTTGAAACTAAGAAGTAAATAAATGATTTTAAAAACACGTGTAAATGTGTTTTCCATAGAAGTATGCTGTGATAGAAAACATTTAAAAGATCTTTCAGCTCACTGTTCATAGGTTTAAAAAAAAAAAAAAGATTCAATGACAAAAGTTCCATTGACATTCCAAGTAATGTATTTTGGTTTTACTACTTTAGGTAATAGAGTTCACATTTATCTTCTGTTTTCTCATAAGCATATGATGTTATACTCAGAACTTTGCAATATAACATTGAAAGTTTCAACCCAAGGCCATTTTTTTTTTAAACAGTTGAACACTAATGGTACTGATTAATCATAACTTACTAACAAAGATCAAGAAGCTTCCTGCCCACAACATTAACTTTAGTTTTAAAATAAATTGCTAATTTTAAATACCAAAACCTTTGGCATTTTATATATCATACATTCAAGGGCCAACAAAAGAATCAGAAAGGGAGGTTAATAAACAGATTACTTATAAAATAAATTTGAAAATCCCAAAGCAAAATTTCAAAAATAACCAATCATACAGAGGACCACACATCATAAATTAAAGCAATAACATCCCCCAAAGCTCTACTCAGATGCACAACAATGCTAGGACTTGAACATAAAGGATATAGAGTATATTTCTTAGTTACCAATGCTGATCTTTCTGGACACTAGTGATTATGAAAATTGGTGAGAAATTATTAAAATATATATCACTTTTTTTCAAGTTGTAGCCCAATGACACGCTTAGTTTCTATACATAGAAATAACATGGGGAACAAAGACTAAGCAAGAAACTCCCTGCATCATTTCTTTTTTGCGCAAGTAAGGTCAGCTTACAACCTTATTACACAAAAATGCAGCTCAGGAACCAGCATCATCATCGCCTGGGAGCCTGTGAAGAATGCAGAATCTCAGTTCCTTACACAGACCTACTCAATTAGAATGGGCATTTTAAGGGGATTCCCAAGTGCCTTACATTTGAGAAAAGTTTTAAAGTGGCCTTTCTGAATCAGTTTTATGCCAAGAACACAGAAGGCCCTGCAGGCTCCATAGTGTCTGCTGAATTCCAAGTTTGGAGAGCATGCAAATCCCAAGGGTACTCACAGCCTTGCCCAAAAAGGACTCACATCATACTAAAGAGGTCTGTATCTAAGAAGATTAGGTCTCCTCTCTTCAGTCACTGCCAAAGAATAAATACAGAGAACAGAATTTCCCACATCCCCTCTGCCTGCAACAGAAATTCTTTAACAGGCATTGTTCCAATAGGATGTGTTAATAAATTTTGGGTTTGAATTATGTTTTTACAACCATTTCTTACAACTGACTATTGATATGTCTTTTAGTAATAATGTAAAATATTTAACTTAAAAAAAATGAGTGTGTGAAATGTTCTGTATTATCTATATACCTATCATAAAACTAATTTGAAAAAGTGCATACAGCAATTAGGAACTCTTTTCAAAAGGCCTTCCTGTCTTTAATGGGCTCTCTACATCATGTGCTGTGCTGCTCCTGTTTATCTTTAATTTTAGCATCTTTTCACCTATACCATCTTTTTGTACTAATAAATATAGCAAACCAGTTGGCATTGGAATTTGCATAGTGTTTATCAAGAAAATCAAGATACAATGCATCTATTGAGTCAACCAAATCAGGTTCCTGGCATCAAATTGCCTTAACATTCAAGCTGTCATTTTTATAAATCCATAAAAAATGAGTGAGAAATTTGGCTCCAGAATAATATGGCCATGCCATTTAAAGCTCTTTACTTTTCCTCTTTTTGTTAAGAAAATGAAGACAATGTATTTAAACTACTTATATCTCCACCACCAAGAAATTATTTTCAAATATCATTGGTTCAAATGCATACACTGTTGAAAAATTTAAGCCAATAATTAGGAGTAATTATGTTGTGAAGGTTATTATACCTTTTGTAAAACATTTTTGAATGCCGTATAACTTTTGTGGAGAGGGAGGTTAAACTCCCCAGATAATTGTGTTCTCATCCCACAGGCTTGTAAAATTCCAATATTCATGACAAAGTTCTCAATCTTCCATTTCTTTCCTATTCAAATAATGTGTACCAGGGACAAACAGACAAACTTAAATATAAGTAAAGTATATTTTTGAAAAATGAAAACAAATGCATGTGCTGTTCAAGACAGCATGTGCTGTGTTAAGAGTCAACGTATTTTATTTTCTGCCTCTTTGACTTAACATTATAGAAGAAACATTTCCAGTGATCCTATATAGTTTGATTCATGATGATCATTTTTAAGGACCATCATGGAAGTTGATTCCAATAAGATATACTCTAATTACCCATTATTCTATTATTAGACTTTTAGGTTGTTTCCAACCTGTTCCTATTGTACTCAAGACTGCTGTGGATGACTTTGATCATATGGCATTATTCTTTCCTTCAATTATTTACTCTTTAAAGATATATTCCTGGAAGTGGAATTGCTGGTAAAAGACTGATAATATTACTAAGTGCATTTTATATATTACTATTTAGAAACTCTGTTTTCTTTTAAGCCCTTTTGAAACTGCCAGGGCCAAGTTTTCCATTTTTAAACTTACAGGATCTTGAATTTAGTTAAGTCCCATACATTTGTTTAGAAAATGGGAAATTTCTTCTCATAAAAGCTGCTAGCTTGGAAAAATCACTGGTAGTTAAACACAGGACCCACAGTTTCATGAGAATGAACTGCAAACTTCGACTAGTCTACTGCCTAGATATTGCATAAAATACAAGGCAACATAGTCAAGCAGTGTACTAATGACAGACACCAATTCAGATAACTATTTTTCTAGATAAGTATGTTAAGCAGATTAAATATATTCTCCAAAAATGCACAATTGACAAGTCACCAAATATAAAAATAAATAACAAGTTTTCTTATATGCTCCATAAGATTATTTTTTCCAAAAAACCTATAACTTAATCTTTGTTGCAAACTCTGTTTTTCTTTGCCCCAAAGGAACTGCCTTCAATGTAGTAAATGCTAAAAGCATATAGTTTAACTAAAGTTATGTACAGAAACAGAAGACCAATTTAAACAAATGTCATAATAAAAAAAAAAAAACTACCCCGCTGACATGTATTAGTTAATAGATGTCAGAATGGCCAGCTTGTCAAGAAGAGAACAATGAGGCCACTTCAGTTATAGATTTCATGGAATCCCCCAGAAGTTCCATTTTTGTTGGCCTCTTACGTTCAGTTCAAAGGTGTTGCATAAGCTCCTTCCTGGCAAACAGGGATACTCATCAATTTCTTTGATTGTTTTGAAAGTTTATTCAAATTGCTCTTTCACCATCCTAATCTCTAGGGAATGTTCCAATATGTTAACATAGTTCCAGATTCACTATTCTCAAGTGTACTGGCATCTGAGCAGCTCTCTCTGAAGGAATCTTCTTGAACAGCAAGATCTGGTTAAAAAATTTGGAAGGTGACTCCAACTTTATATTTCTCTTATACCAGTCATGCAGAGTGTCCTTGGCAACTATTCAATTTTTAAAAGGTTTTTAAAACTCCAAATGACATGATAGATTATAATAAATATTTATTGTGTGCCTGTTATGTGCTAGGTGCTGTCCTAAGCATTTTATATGTATTAACTTATTGAATTCTCATAATAATCCTGAGAGAAAGGGACTGTATAATTTCTGCTGCTTTACTGAAAAGGGACTTAAATAGAGAGGTCAAGCAACTTGCTCCCAATAGAAATAGGCAGGGAGAGCCTGTTATTTGATGCCAACTCAGACATTCTGACTTGAGAGTCTGACCACTTAACCTCTATGGGTACTGTCTTAGCTGTTTAGTAGAGGGTCTTCTTCCTTTTTTCAGGTTTCTCTTGAGAAAAGTAAGATCTTAGTAGATGCATAACCCTACGGATCTCAAGTATTTGATGCTTTCTTGGTTACCAGGCTGCTGGTTGGTCTCATATTCCACCAATCAGGTAGAACTGTTTTCATAAATGACTAGAATAATATTTTGGTTTTTTTTTTTTTCCTTAGAAGTCTAAAAAAAAAGTCTCATTAAAATGGGGAAAAACACATACAATGAAAATCATATGAAAATTGATTTTGATTTTCTGTCTGAAATAATAGATATTTGCTTTACTTTTTTATACTGGAGAATTAAAGCTAAAAGTTAAGTCACTTTTCCCAAAATTACCTAGCTACAACTTAGAAATGCTAACAGTCAAAATAATTGACAAGGCCACCCAAGAATATATCTGGAACAAGACAGTAAGCCATTCTGAAGATCCTCTCTTCTGACTGACTAACTTATATCTGTTCCTTTAGCCAGGACTATGCTCAGCCCACTTTAATCCTGCTGCCTCCTAAAAATTAAAAAAAAAAAACCAGTCATCAAATTTCCAAGCTGCTTGACAGTCCAATTCACAACTGGAGCCCAAGCTTTTAAGTCTTCCCTATAACCATGTAATACAAACCCAAATCCTACAAGAGATTCCTAAGATTCTCTTTTACTGAGACCACCCACAGTCCCTCTGAATCGACTCCCCTTGGCTATGGTACGCCAATAAATCTAACTTGGACTACAGTTTTGTTCCCGTGCTCTTCGGTACATAGACAATAACAGGTTAGATTGTTTACATGAAAGATGTTGCTTTAAAGTACACTGAAGAGAAATTTTCTGGAGAAAATAAAAAATTCAATTTTTAATACATTTGGTTTAGGATGCTCTTGAGAAATTCAAGTAATATTAAAGAGCCTGATCTACAAAGATCTGTAGAACAACGGGGAACATGGAAGGCCTTGAAAGTCATCCTAAAGAGATGTATTTCCTCTCAAGGTAAGGACTCATTGAAGGATTTTAAGAATAGAGTGATATGATTATGTCTATTTTAGAAAAAATCACTCTGTCTATGGACTAGAAGATTGATTGGGCAGAACTGAACTGAAGGCTGGGTCAGCACTTAGAAACCTGTTTCAGAAACCTACATGAAAAGTGAGAATACCTGGATTAAGCAGAGGAAGTAGAAATGGAGAAGAAAAAAAATGAATTAAGTCAAAGAGTTCAATTATCATGACTCAGTTACTGGTTAGGTAATATAGGTGAGGAAGAGAATGAAGTCTAGGAACCTTACCATTCCTTTCCCTCAGGTGAGCTTTGGTGACTAGCTGAGTAACACAACCATTTACAGAAGAAATTCTAGGAGGGCCAAGTGGCTGTTTGGGAGTTTGGAGGACAATCATTCAGTTTGGGGTAAAGTTTTTCTGAGGATCCCCTAAGTGATGAAGCTATTAATATGCTGCCTTGAACCCACAGTAGAGTTTGAGTTCAAGATCTGTAAATGGCTATTTCAATTGTGATTATTGGAGGGATTGCTGAGGAAGAATGTCTATCAAGGCAAGAGTATTTGAAAAAATGTTATTCAGAGAGTTTAGGAAAATACCTGTTTCTATTTTCAGTTAGTTATGAGGCTCTGACCTTGGACTAGCAGTGGAAATGGAGAGGAGAGGCAGTGAAGAGAAATATAGCAAATGGAATGAATATGGCCATTAATGTTCAAGTAGATTGAAAGGAGAAAAGTTTATGGTGATTTTGGTCTCCAGCTGAAAGTTTATTTCACAGAAAAGGAATATTAGAGAAAGAGTGATTTGACAGGAAAGTTTAATTTTGATATGTTGACATTCTAGGTGCTAGAAGAATGCATTGAGAATGTGGTAGACAAATGATGGCAACTGTTACAGTTAGTTAACATACTGAAGTAAATGTTTGGTGGAAAAGGTAATGGAATAGCATTGTTGGTTTTCTCTAAAGGAAGGTTTCCAGAAGTCCTCAGTGAAAAAAGGATAGTCACTGTGGGAGAATGAGGAAGAAGGAGGAAGAACATAGCTGTATAGATATAAGAGCACGAGGCGGTGAGAGGAATGGAGGAGCATGTGTTTTGTCCACTTGGGAAAGATGGCAAGGACGGCATGTGTCTCCAAAATGTTGGTGAGTCACAGGCTGTGAGAGGCTTCTGATGGCCGCTTCTGTCTATGTGTGATAATGACCTTTTTCCAAGTAGTAGATGGTGTGTACTTAGCTCATGTCAAACTTCATGACCCACCTCAAATATTACTTTCTTTTATTTCTCAAATGACCTTGGCAGGCTTAATTTTTCCTTTTTCTAAGCTTCCCCCATATTTTTGTGTACTTTAAGTAAGATATTTCCACACTACAGTATAATTCAAAAAGTTATACATGATTTCCCAAGGTGACATGGGTTTTCTGACTCCAATATCAGTATTCTCATTAAGTCACACTTCCCTTTTTCTCCAGGAACACAGAGGAACTATTTAGACACTATTTCAGGGGGGTTGTTATTTAAAAAAAAATTAGGAAAGTGTATAAAGAACTATGTTAAATAAGGTTTGTGTCAGAGCCTATGTTCTGCTTACCTGGTAGTGAGAGGCCTTATGCCAGGATAGCCAAATGCAGACTGGAAGCTGTCTTAGATTAAGACACAGGCTCGTTAATGTAGTTCAGACTCTTGTTGAGTATGTAATGGACATAGGCAGGATACTGAGAAATTAGTGAGAAAATGTAATTTAATTTAATTTAAAAAATTATAAGTGATACCTTTGAATGTAGATTAGGGAAGCTTATGCTCTGTTCCTTATTTTGCCCCTGAGGTATGTGACCCTATGCAAGTCACTTCACCTTTGCAGTTCTCATTTTCCTTGTTTATGAAATGAGAAAGAGTTTGTGATTTCTCTCATATATTTTTAAGTAATCATGGCCATGATTAGTGTAAGAGTTGAGAGTTTCTGGTATATAGAGTGTAGAGGCAACCATGAAAGCCCAAGTTATGAGGATCGAAAACTATGAGTGAGCAGAGGAAAAGATCATGAGAGCCAGAGATAAAAGCAATACACTGAAAAAAGAAAAGCTCTAACAATCTCTTTGTGGAAGCCCCAAAGCTACTACTCCCAGAGTTTTCTGCTGTCTGTACCTTCCTAGTCTTCTCTGCAGACTCCTTTGATCTTCACTTTAGTCTTTTCCACTAAGAGCTCTGTCCTTAGTGGGCCTTTTACAATTAGCCCACTTGCCCATGGGACATGACCTTGGGCTTCTAAAACTGCCTGTTCATGATGATGCTCAAAATAGGATTCTTAGTCACACACTCTCAGTCTCTTTCCTGAGCACTTGGCCTGTTTATTCAACTCCCTGATGGACACTGCACTCCCCGTGGGCATTCTTCTAGCACCTAAAAAGTCAACATATCAAAATTAAACTTTCCTGTCAAATTACTCGTTCTCTAATATTCCTTTTCTGAAATAAACTTTCAGCTGGAGATCAAAATCACCATAAGCTTCTCTCCTTTCAATCTACTTGAACATTAATGGCCCTGTTCATTCCATTTCTATATTTCTCTTCCCTGCCTCTCCTCTCCATTTCCACTGCTAGTCCAAGGTCAGAGCCTCATAACTACCCTCTTGGTTTCCTTGGCATCATTCTCCCACCCCTTCTTATAACTCTTCTATGGCCTCCCATTTTCTTCCAGGGACATTCATTCTTTTTAGCCTGACATCCAGATCCTCCATGAAGCTTCTCCTGGGTACTTCATCAACATAATCTTTTCTTGCACTCCATCTAACCCAGTATCAACTTACCCAGACTTTCCAAGACTCCCACAATACTTTAAGTTGTTGCCTCCATCTGGACTTTGCTCTCACTGAGCCCTCTTCCAGGGATGTAACAGCCCTTTTTCTTTCTGTCAACACTTCCCTATGTTGTCCTTCAATATTTATGATCCTGCCCCTACATTTAAATACCTATTTTTTTATTATGCCCCAAATATACTCTGTAAAGATGACAATGACAATATCAATATCACTTTATTGCACTTAATTTTAAAAACTTTGTATTCTTCTATTCATCCTGAAGGGGCAAAAAATACATCATTTTTAACGGTTTGTCTTATGCCTAGCAGTGAAAGCATTCAGAACATGTGGTGGAGGGAAGGAAGGAAATGAATACACTAATTCTCCATGGGAAAACTCTAGCCTGTCTTGAGAGAAAAGAATAATGCCTGGTAAGTAGAGTGATGCAATGTTAATAGACATAACTGAAAATGGCCTCCAAAAGGGGGGAAAAGTGCTTTCCTCCAGAGGGCAAGGGAGGGCATCATCCTCTTCCTCATAATTATAATGTCACCCCAGCAATCGGAAGCTGAAACCCGGCAGAGAGAGGCTGCCTGTTTCTCTTAAGGACAACTGTAGAAGCAGCAATTTCCTGAACTAAACAGAAACCCGTATTTCAGAAAAATATGATTTTTCATCTACACCCCCATCTTAATCAGAATACCAGGAGATGTACAGCTGGAATTTGTTTCATTTGATTCTGATAAACAAAGGGAAAACGGAGCCCAGCTCAGAGATATGCTGCAGGCACCCTGGCAGACACAAGGCAGGAAAGGCTGTCCCAGCTGATAACAGTGCTAAATAATCAATTAGTCCCTAATTAACTGAGCAGCCCCAGCTACTGCTGGGCTTGAGGAAATGCTTCAGGACAATGAATAGGAATGGCTCTTCCTAATCATCTTTGTTTAGGATGTAACAAATGACTCATTTCATCCAGGCTGGGAGAGGACCTCCACTGCTTTCGGTTGCTTCCCATGGGGCTGAAGTGCTGAAGGAGAAATTGAGACTGTGAGTTCATATGCAGACATCTCTCTGTTTGTACCATTTAATCTAAGCTCACAATCAGTTGTTGCCCACCTGTCCAGGAGTGAGAGAACTAGCTACAGCCGAGGAGGCATTCTGAGAGAGCCCGTGGGTAGAGGACAGACTGAGGCAGCACGGGAAATAGGCTGGAAGGGTCCCTTGGCCAAGGGCTCCTAACAACATCTGAGAGAATGATCTTTTATCTGCCGGAGTAGAGTGGTAAATGCAGGCTGAATGTCCTCATAAAAACTGGGAACTGCTTTGGCTTCTGTGTTTTGAGGATGGTTGTCTTCCTGGACACACCCTAGAGCGGGTGGGAGGAGGGAGGGAGTGCACAGTTCTTCCTGCGGCCATTTTCCAGCCCCGGGGCTCCAGGCAGGGAGGTGAGTTTGATGCTTGCACATGTTTCCTTCTGTGACACAGTCTCTTCCCATCTGTAGTCAGTGCTTTCTTATTCTCCAGGTTTCCTCACATAAGCCAATTCCTGTGGGACGCATTTCCTGATATTCCGCCACCACCACTCAAGAGAGAGGTAAGAGCACCATCTAGGCCGTCCCATGTGTGCTCAGAGCACAGAGCCAGCTCATTGCCGTGGCCTGCCTCTCTGCCCGTAACTTTGGTCCTAAGTTTCTCGAAGGTAGGAACCACTGAAACATCTTTGAATCTCCAGTATCCTTTAAGAATAGCTGTATAGGTAAATGTCACAAACTAGTGAGTTCTGATGAAAACCACACATATCTAGTTAGTTGGTTTTTGACAAATATGCTCAGCACTTCAATGGGAAAAAATACTCTTTTGACAAGTGGTGCTAACAACTGAATATCAAAATGCATATTAAAAAAAAAGAATTTCAACCCCAATTACATACCATATACAAAAAGTTACTTGGAATGTAATTTAGACCTAAATGTAAGAGTGAAATCTAAAAAGCTTCTGGAAGAAAATATTCATGACCTTAGATTAAGGAAAGATTTCTTGGAACAATAAAAAACATGAACCATACAGTGAAAAATTGGACACACTGAACTTCATCAAATTTAAAATGCCTGATGTTCAAAATACACTGCTAAGAAAATTAAAAGGCCACATATGGGTTAAAGTACACACGCAGAACATATCATATACATGATAAAGAACTTGTATACGGAGTACATGTGTAATAAAATAAAAAGAAATAAGAATTGAACAAACAGTTCACCAAAGATGATATATATATGGCAATAAACAAATGTAAACATATTCAGTATCATTAATCATCAGGAAAATATGAATTGGAAACACAAAGAGATACCACAAAATACCCACTAAAATGGCTAAAATATAAAAGGATTGATAATACTGTTGGATACAATGCAGAACAACTGGAGCACTAATACATTGCTGATGGGATACAAATGCTACAGCTATTTTGGAGAACCTTTGGCATATTTTTAAAAGTTAAACATATACATACCATCTGATCCAACAATTCCACACATAAGTATTTACCTTAGAGAAATAAAAACATATGTCCGCAAAACAAACCTTAATAGTTGCTTTATTCAGAGTAGCTAAAAGTACATTAATAGTACAACAAAATGGATAAAAATATTGAGGTATATTCATCTAATAATATGCTTCTCAGCAACAAAAACAAGCTTACCCATACATGCAATAATATGGATGCATTTCAGAATATGACTAAGTAAATAAACCACACACAATAGGCTGTATGCTATATGTTTTCATTTATATGATATTCCGGGAAACCAAAACTACCAAAAAAAAAAAATTTGATCACTGGTTGGCTGTGGGTATAGGAAGATATTGTCTACAAAGAGGTAGAAAAGACCTTTCTGGGATGATGAAAATGTCCAATGTATTAATCTAGAAGATGAAAACACAATTTGTATGTTTGTCAAAATTCATTAAGCTGCATATTTTATAAGTCTGACTATTATTGCCTGTACATTGTACCTCAGTAAAATATGACTTTAAACTTTTTAGTTTTATCAGAAAGAATTTATACATACTTTGTATTTGAACTAAATTGGCTTTCTAGAAAATCTCAAGACCCTCTCCCACCCCCCACAACAAATGAACTGTGTTTGTACATACCCTAAATATGAGAGGAACAGATGCATTGGCTTAGTATCTTATTGAGTTTGTATGCTATTTGGAAATTGAATTGCTTTCACAAATTACTAGCTAGCCAGGAAAAGCATTAAGAGATTATTTGTCCACTGTGATTTCAAATTTTCCCCTAATGATAATATCATTTGAAATAAAAGAGGGCAGCCAAAGTAATTTTACTCAGGGAGATATTATTTCATACATGGACACATCAGAAGTAGTATAAACAAGAAAAGGACATATACTACAATTTAAAAATTTTTTAGGCTTACGTTATGTCTTATAAATAACAACAGCAAACAATTTCAATTCTAAACAGCACGTAATTCGGAATTCCTTTTAGTACCCTTAAAGACTTGAAATCATATGTGAATGTGAGTGTTGTAAATTTCATACTGCTATTTGAATCTTTACTTCTCAGTCCACTTTCATACAACTTAATGATATTTGAAGATACTATTGGATTGATTATAGCACTGGTTTTACTTGTTTATGTGCTTTAATGTTTTCCTACTGTGCTGTAGAACATTTTGCTCTAATAGGATTCTATGTATTTCAAGAATTTCTTTGCAAATAATGATATTTTCTTCAATAAAGGAAACCTTTAAAATCTTCATAAACAATATTCTTCATGTTTGTGTTAATAGAGCATTAATGCTATCTGCCTTATTTAAAATAATTCTTTTCTCAACCACAATTCATAAAATGAAGAGCTTTCACTGATTTGAAATGAGTTTTTGTGCCTGCTTAGTTCTTCTACCCATTTTTTGATTGGGTTATTTATTTTGTTTTTGTAGAATTTTCTGAGCTCTTTGTATATCTTTAATATCAGTCCTTTGTCAGATGTATGGTGTACTAATATTTTCTCCCAGCAATAGGGTGTCTTTTTGTTCAGTTATGGTTTCTTTTGCTGTACAAAAGCTTTTTAGTTTGATGTAGTCCCAGTTGTTTATTTTATTTTTCTTGTTGTTGGGGACGAATCCCTAAAGTTATCTCTAAAACTTATGTCGTGAAATATTTTAACTATGTTTTCTTCTATGTGTTTTATGCCTTCAGGTTTTACGTTCAAGTATATTATCCACTTTGAATTGATTCTTGTAGGTGGTGTGAAATCGTGATCTACTTCTAGTCTTTTGCATGGAGCTATCCAGTTTTCCCAATACCACTTTTTCAAGAGTCTATCTGTATGCCCATGTGTGTTGTTGGCTCCCTTGTCATAGATTAACTGTCATAGATTAGCTTTGGTCTGTGTGTCTTTTTTTTGTTCCAGTATTCAAAGGGAGGTCTTTATCCAACAAAATAATGTGATGATTTAAGATGTTTTTAGACCATATAACTTCTTTTCTTTTTAAAGAAATTAGTAACAATCAGCAAAACAAAACAGAACTTTACATGCTATAATGTCTCCCCATGTACTGGTAATGTTTTTCAACATTATATTTGATTTTCTGAGGTGTTTATTGAACTTAGGAGTTCATTTATTGTTTGTATTAACAACTTTATAGAAATACAGATATTCAATCTCTGAGCATATGAGAGAAAAACTTGAATGAGCAGACGCCATTTTAAATCGAACACACATGAATGACAGACAAAAAGAACAAATTGAAATTGTTTAGGAATGAAATCTTGTACCATACATCTGTTTTGTTTCAGCAAACTACAAACTGATAAATATAGCTGATTATATGTCAAAATGAGGATGAAATAAAGTTCATGACATTGAGTTTTAATTCTTCAATTTCAGTAAAATTAACAAGCCCCAGGACAAATCCTTCTGCTGACTAAGGTTAAGTTGTTCTTTTATGGTGACAAGTGAAATGCACCAAGAAATTAAAATTTGACATTCCTTCATGGCTTCTTAGAACAGTGCATGTTGGAACAATGCCAATAGTAGACTTTAAGGAAAAAAACAGTGACTGAATCCATGAAGAAAAGATTCCACTTCTGAATCATGAATTGTAGTACTGTTTCTTTATCACCTTTGCACAATTTGTAACACAGAACTGTGACTGTTACTCTTTAATACATTTTTACATGTAAATTAAAGATTCTGATGCCATCTAGGCAAATATCTCTATTCATCTTTGTTGAGAGAGAATAAAAGTAGAAGAAAATTGAAGGCTAGCACAGTAATCAGGTCTTCAGGTCATCTGGCATGTAGCCATAAGGGATATTGACAAGTGGCATAAGCTTTCTTCATGGAACATGGGACATCTTAGCACCAGATGGTAAATCTGTAGATAAGTTCATCCTGTACATATTCCATCTGAGGTCACGATTGGACCATTTACTGGAATTTACTGGAATCTTTGATGCAGGAGTTGCTGCTGGTGCAGGTGGGAGTGGACACATTCCACTGTTGGGGTCACAGCAGATATGGGGTGGGAGTAATTGGCTGTGTAGGTTCTACTCCCTTTATTGTCATATAGAAGAGTATCAGTTGTATCAGCATGTCCTAATCCTGATTTTTGAGATCTCAACCATATCAAAATGTCATTTGGCACAAATTCAGTCCCTTTACTTGCATTTCCAATGTTCCACCATTATCTTCTATCAACAAGACCCTTCAAGTTTCCTTTTGATTGCTCCAGTTTCACAAGAAAACAAAAAGATTTGCTGGGATATTTTTTTAATTGAAATACAATTGTTTTACCAGCAGAAGTTCTCTGCCTCAGTCAAGACCAGTCCTTAACCCCTATGGAAATTGATGACCAACATTTGCCAGATTGTCTCAGAAAGTGTTTCTCTTTTCTCTGGAATATTTGTGTATGCTCTTTTTATACTCTTTGATATCTTTAAAAATATGTTTTTTTGTAGTTTATTTGCCCTTTTACTGCCTTTTATTAGAGTGAAATTGTTGACATGTCATGACCTACTATATCCTGCCTGAAAGCAGACTTATTAAATTTGTTTTCACATTCTGACTTCTGTCTACTCCACCTCATTAATGTCTCTTTTCTGTACAGGAAAAAGGAAACCTATCACGATGTAGTCTCTTTGGTGAAGGAATAGAAATGAGTAAAAAACTGTACTTTATAGAATTTGGAAACAAACTACAATCATTTTCATTGGTATGTATTTAGTGACACCATACTACAGGGATACAAAGCTGCTTTAAAAAAATCAAAATCCAAAGAAAAGAAAAAGTCAAAATTTGTCCAATTATGATGACCTGTTCTTTTCTTTGGTAATTTAAAGGTTATTTACCTTTTCAGTGTCACTTTTTTTTTATTGAGGTATAACTGACATGTGCCTTTAATACATAGTATCATAAATAAGGGGGATGTTGTCTTTAGAGGTCTGCCTAGGAGTTCAGAGTGTGATAAACATGACACCTTGGAACTTGGCACTTAACCATTGTATTAGCTTGAGTGACCTATTTCTTAAAACAGTGATAAGGGGAAGAATTCCTAAACTTTAAAAAAAAAAATATATATATATGTATATGTATATATACACACATACTTATATATAAATTAAATTCAATATATAAATTTTATAATAAAATATAAAATTTATTTAATTAAATTTATATATATAGACAAAATTTACTTAAAATATATTATTTATTGATAAAATGTTTAAGAACACTCTTCCCACCCTTATTACTGTCCTTTTAAACTTTGAGCAGCAGGGCTATCAACCAAAGACTGAACTGTGTTACCTGATGTGTTAATGTACCCATTCATGTACTACACACACACATACACACACACACACACACACACACCCCACTCACACACACTTAAACAGTGGCCTGTGAATTTTTTCAGTCTGCTTTACTCTGTTGGAGGCTTTAAGGGCACAGATTAATACTGTTACCAATTTTTTTTGTGATTTTTCAAATGAACCTTTTTGGGGGGGTATTATTTTACAGAAATTGTTACAAATTTTACCAAGGAGCAAAACTGGATTCTCTGTCGTTTCCTGTAATGCTCACATCTTACATTCCCACAAAGCATTTGTCAAAACTAAGAAGCCAATAGTGGTACATTGCTATTAGCTTAACTTCAGATTTATTCAGATATCAGTAGTTTTCCACTAATGTCTTTTCTGTTTCATGATCTAATCTAGGATACCACGTTGAATTAATGTTTTGTGACTTTTTAATTGGTGTTTTGTAAGGCTTCACATTTCTTAATTTAACGTTAATGCTTCAACTTTGATAGAAACGTTTAATTTTCATTTGAGAATTACCTTTGAATGCCAAAGTGCCATGTTTTTCACACTCTAAACTCCTAGGCAGGGCTCTAAAGACAACTTGTCCCTTATTTATGACACTATATATTAAAGTGCTGAAAATATTCAAAATAATGCTGACTTTGTGCAGAACTCATGAACTCCAACCAGCACACATAAATGTCAACTTTAAGCAATAAATTTTGATTAATTTCGAAATTCCATTTAAGGTACTCTTTTTTTTATTCTCATGGAAAATATTGTTTTATTAAAAATTGTCTTTTATGAGAGCTAAGAGTTCTTTAGTTAGATTTTTTAGTAAAATATCTAAACAATTTAAATACTATTTCAAATTGCCAGGATGATGAATGTTTTTAATTATTTTTTACGGTGATTTATCACTCAAGTTTACAGTACTCAGAACATTATTTTTTCACTTCAATTAAACAACTGGTATTTTTCTGTTTTGTCTTTTTCACTGTTGTGTGCTCTACTCTGAAGCACTTTCAGATTTAAAAGGAGAAAAAGGTATTCTATTCAGGGGCCATTAGTGAATGTGCATGAGTCGTTAGATTCAATGAAATAAGCATTGTGTGATTGAACATTAAATAAGGGAATGGATTATGGTTCCATTAAAAGCACCAAGATATTCCTGGAAAAGCTATGAAAATATGCTCTTCCATTATGGAAAAGCACTTATCAGTGCTGATGGTCCCAGTAGAGATTGTCTATTCCAATATAAAGCAGACATTTCTTAGAATATATAAGAGGAGGGGATTAAGTTTAATCATAACCTAACTATCTTCCAGGTAGGATTCCAAATCTGAAAGTGACTTTGTAACTCTCATCAACTAAAATGACTACAAAACCTGGCACCCACACAAGCTGGGCAGAGAGGATTTTGATTAAAGGTCTGGATTTCAGGATCCACTTGGAAATCATTGGAACTAAGATGATATAGCCTAAAGAAATTGCTGAGCACAGGTCACACAATGTGGCTTGAAGTGTTACTTTTTTTGCCCAGACAGTGTGTTTTCTTAATTTTTAATATTTTCATTAATTGCTGAGCTCTTCAATATTAGGAGTTTATGCTATGGAAATGTGAGTTGCCTTCATTTCCACTTGTCAGTGATGGATTACAACTGAGGCGCAAGCCAGGTTGCGATGGGGCTGCCCTCTCCAGCACTACACGGTCCCCACCAAAGATGGGTGTTTCCTGGCCCTCTTCCTACCACTCCCTTTACGGGTGTTTTTGACAGTAAAGAAGCTCTGTTTCCAGGGTGCTATGCCAAGTAGAAGAGGGGACTGTGGTTTGAGGTGGGCAATGTTCTCCATTCACCTATGCTCCCACCTAGCCCTGAGATATTTGAACTTGTAACCCTGTGTAAAAAGGTGAGAATGTCCATTAGAGAGTAGTCTCTCACTCCACTGACTTTGACCTTGGAGTTGAGATATGTGTCCAAACATAGTGATGTAACCTTTAACTCACTTTCACTAGTGATTTGTGATGACTTAGGGCTTTTAAGTACAAACTCTGCCGCTGCACTGCCTCGGTTCAAATCCCCACTCTGCCATACAGAATTATGTGACTTTGGCATGGTCTTCACTCTCGATGCCTCAGTCTCGTCAACTGTGAAAGAAGAACAAAGATAGTATCTATATCACGGAGTTATAAGGATTCCATGAAGGCACTGCAAACAGGACCTGACGTTTATAATGTGCCACGTAAATCTTAGCTACTGCAGTTCATTTCCTGATTGATGATTTTATCATATGTTGTACTCATCATCTAACTTGTGAGTGGTAAAAAGAAAGTCTCCTGGTGTCTGTAAGGTAAATGAAGTTAAAAATTGCTTTTGTACTCCCTCCTACTACTGGCGTGGATGCCTGGGGCCAAGGGCTGTGGGTGCGGGGCACACGCACCTGTGATTATGGACACCTGTGTAAATGTGGGCACTTATCCAAGAGCTCAGGGGTAAAAGCGCAGTAGCACTCTGAGACTACTACGACAAGAGGAGCACTCTGAGGCAAGACTACAAGATTACAAGACAAGAATGCCAGAGAGGACAGACCAGAGGAGACAGCAAGAGAAACGAGAGAAAGATGGTCTGCCCCCGAGTCTGCATTTAAGGCCTGTGAAAATCTGCTAAAATCTCATAAATTCTTTTCATCTGTGAGAACTGAAGATGAACCTCCCCACCCAGGATGGTTGCAAAAACTCCTTCTCCCACACTTGGTAACTTCAGAGGGCTGCACCTGCTCTGAGGTTTGGCTTATTTGCATATAAGAGGAGGTAAATAACTATGGTGAATAAAATACATTCAGAATGCCAGGGACCTTCGAAATTGTCTAGTCCCGAAGTTGGCAATTTTTTCTGTCAAGGGCCAGATTGTAAATATTTTGGCTTCGTGGCCATATGGTTTCTGTGGCAGCTACTCTAATCTGCCGTTGCTGTGCAAAAGCAGCCATAGATGCAGTGGAATGAATGGGCATGGCTGTGTTCCAACAGTACTTTATTTATGGGCACTGGAATTTGAACTGTATATAATTTTCACATATCATGATAAAGCATTCTTTGATTTTTTCCAACCATTTAAAAAGATAAACAGCATTCTCAGCTCACAGGTCATAAAATTTAGAAGGCAAAATTTTGGTGAATTCCTGATCTAGACCAAAGCTTGCCAATTCCAATGCTTTTCACCTGGGAATTCCACCTGGGAATTTTTTGTTGTTGAAAAATGAAGTTACCTGGGTCCCACTTCAAACCCACTGACTAAAAATCTCTGGGTGGTCAGTGGAATATACTGTGACATGTGTGTGATCCCCACCAGTGTGGCGCTAGACACCACACTGAGAAAATACACAAGGTCTTCAATTGAATATGGAGACCTCATGAACCTCGTGCCAGATCCAGAAGTGATTCATAAAGGTAAAGTGTGACAAGGACCACACTGCAAAAGGGAATCGGATCATTTTGGTTTGTAAACATGTTTGTGTCTATTGACAGTTAATTAGATAAAGAAGACATGTGTAGGGTAAACAGAAGTGATTGAGATTTTTCTGCCCTCCCACCTTTAGCATCAGTGATCGACACCTGTGGTCTTACACACGTGCCTGATGGCAGGACCTGGAGTCTGGTGTGGGTGCGAGTGGGCGCACCTGAGCCAGGAGACTGAGTGTATAAGGGTGGTGGCAGAGAACAGAGGTGCGCAGCAGCAGAGGGCAGACGAGAGGCCGCAGAGGACAGTGCAGCAGAGCGCACTAGAGACCCGCAAAGAGACCATGGGAGGATGCCAGAGAGCCCAAAAAGAGTGAAGATTTGCAGGGCTAAGGGGCCTGCCAGCCTCCCAGCCCCAGGCCTCCCTGCCTGCCCTGCACCTGGTTGCATCACTACAAATGGTGTAGAAAGATCCTTAAAGGTCTGAAAAAGCCACTGAGGACTCCAGGACTCTTCTTTACCCGTCTGCCCGGATCATAGAGAACCTGCTCCGTGTCTTGCTGGTGCTACAACATGCTATATATAAGGTATGTGTATATGTATAGATATATAAAATGTATGTGTGTATGAATATGTGTCTATATATATGTCTATATATGTGTCTATATATATATATATATATATACACACACTATACACACATGCACACAATTGAATACTACTCGGCTATATAAAAAGGATGAAGTCTTGCCATTTGCAACAACACAAAATGAGTTTGAGTGTCTCTTCTTGTGTGATGGCTGGATATGATATGTTACTTATATTTAGATTTTTTCCTGTCATGAGCTAAGAATTGGGATTCTATTGCTCTCATGCAGAGTTCTGGCTGATAAACACTCTGAATTTTGGAGAGCAAAAAAGAATGTGTTTGAGCTACATGTTCTGCCCTGGATAAGGAATGTCCATCACATATCAATAAACCCCCAAAAGTAACATGTGCAATAATGCATATGATTCCATTTTCATTAAAAAAGAAAATACCAACATGTTATAAACCAATGGTACCTCAATAAAGACTTATTTGAAAGAAAGGTGTAGCGTAAACGAGCGTCATCAGGTTTTTCCGCCCTTCCCTCAATGATAGACCTCTGTAGGCCTATACACATGCCTGATGGTGGGTACCTGGAGTAGGGTGTGGGCCTGTATGAGTGGGCACACCTGAGCGAGAGACTGGCTTTATAAGGGGAAGAAGGAAGAATTAGAAGCGGCAGTAGCAGCAGAGTACAGAGGGTGGAGCAGAGGACTGTTCTGGATATAGCAGAGAGGCCACGAGATGCCCCAGAGGGCCCTAGAGAGTGAGGATTCGCCCCCCCTGGGCTGGGAAGTCTGCCAGCCTTCTGGTCCCCTGGGCCCCTGCCTGCCCTGTATCTGGTTGCCTCTCTACAAGAGACCATTAAAAGCCTAAAAAGCCACCGAGGGCTCCAGAGCTCCCTCCTTTTAGACCAGTCTGCCCAGACCATTGAGAACCTGTGCTCCTTCGTAGACTATTTGGAATATGAAGCCATTTCCCTGATAAGAGCGGTCTCACCAACTGGGACAAAGTGGAAAAAATAATTTATAACATGAATCTAGCCTTGAAATTACACAGTTATTGACTTTTTTTCTAACTCAAGTTAGCAGTACAAGAAAATCTTTGAAGTGGAATTTCATAATATAAATCACACCTAATGTCTGATAGAATCCTGACTGAATAAGCCCTAGCTTTAACTGAACAAGACAGAGGCAACCCATTCTGCTTTTCTAGTTTTTATTTTCAATACATAGAGTATAATTTTAACAGGCCGCCTATGGTGTGTTCCATTACAGAAAGTTTCTCAGAAAAGTAATCCATCTAAATAATTGCTAATTACACAGCTCCTGTTAGACTTCCACTTTGCCCTAGAATTTTTTTCAGCAACAGATTTGTAAGAATTGTGGAGAGCACCATTACAAATGCTGATCAAAATTATTCTGTCTTATTTGGGCACAACTGTCACTTCCATGTAATTATACTTGTACATTAGATAACCGATGGTTTCTTAAGAGGAAAAAACAGATGAAACTCATAAATCTATGAAGTAGTTCAAAATTAAATATACTAACAGTTCAAAGCAAAAATTTCAAGACAGAAAAGAACTTCTTTCTCTAATTGCAATTTATCCATTTGTTCACCCACCATTTACTGTTTACCAAGTCAGGACCTGTGCTCGTAAATTTGCAGTGCCATCACCCAAAGGAAGCAGTTCATCTTCCTAATTATAAAAAGAAAAGCTTAGAAAAGTTAGATAATACCAGCAACCCACTGATAAATGCATAAACAGTGATACAATGCAGTTCTACAGTTTGCACTTAAGAAACATTATTGTAGCACAATGCCAGCCACTCACTGTTCTAGGAGAAATAATTTATTGTAACATTTTCTGGACTAAATTTTGTTCCCACAAAGTTCTTATGTTAAAGCCCTACAGCCAACGTGAGGAAGTTAAGGTTAAATGAGGTCGAAAATGTGGGGCCCTGATATCATAGGTTTAATGTCCTTATAGTAAGAGACACCCCATCTTTCTCTCTCTCTCTCTCTCTGGGCATACCAGACAGGTCACGTGTGCATGCAGCAAGTTGGCAGCTGCCTGCTAGCCAGGAGAAGAGGCCTCGGATTTACCTTAATAGTACCTTACTTTGGGACTCCCCAGCCTTTATAACCATGAGAAATAAATTTCTGCTCTTCATGCCACTCAGTATAGTATTTTGTTATGGCAGCCTGAGCAGGCTAAGATGTATTATGGCTCTGAAGAGTCCTGGAGTTAATCTAAGTCAGGCACAGATGAATTCAGGGGCTCAAATAATAAGATTAAGCATTCCTGCCTTGTTTGTGCATGCACGCTCCATTTTCCATTTCTCTCTTTCTCTCTCTCCCTCTCCCTCTCCTTCTCCCTCCCTCCCTCCCTCTCCCCAATGATGATTCTAGATCCTAGAGATTCTAAATGACCAGCTGATTATAGTGTTCTAGTGCATGATGCTAGTGAAATCCTGGAGGGACGGAATAGTTCTCTTTTCCCACAGGTCTAACAGAAGGGCTGCAATTGAATTTTGCTGGGCTGTCTTGGGTCAGGACCATCCCAGAACAAATCACTAAAGATTGGCAATTGCTGGTCATTCCCCCTGCAGCAGGCAGCTTAGGGTCAGCCCCTTTTGGGCTGTGGGCTGAGAGTGGATGAGGAGGGGCTCTCCAGATGGAAATCAGGATGACGACACTAGAAGAGAAAAGGGACACAAACAGGCAACACCAGTAATCCCACTAGGGTTTGACCAACTTTCTAGTAGGTCACTAATTCTCATCAAAGCTGTGCATTGAAATTCCTTGTAAAAATGGCAGATACAGGAGGTTTACCATCAGAGGTTTTGATTACATGCTTTCCTCAGAAATCTTTCAAGGGCAGGGACCAGACATTGTAGTCTGAGATACATTTTTTTTTAAAAGATCTATTTATTTATGCATACAAGCTGGGGTACAGGCCAGAGGTGCGGGGCAGCGAGAGGGTTCACGAGAGACAGAGTGGGGAGCAGAACAGGCAGATCAATGGAAACACACTGCTAAGGGGAGCATTGGGTGAGGCAGGAGAGGTCTGCCACACCATGTGAAAATCTCCCCGGCTGGGCGGCTGGCGTGGAACTCACATCTGCTGCCAACAGCTCCATAGCGCAGCACTTAACCGCTGCACCACCAGGGAGGACCCCTGAGATACATTTTAATTTGTATCTTAATGCTTTGATTCTGTCTTTTCAGGTGTAATTTATTGGAAACTAATACGAGGGTGATATTTTGGTAAATATATGTACATACGTGTGATCTTTGTCCTCATTTCTGGCACAGACCTCCTAAAACTTGAAATTCCCTAAGTGATAAGAATTATAGGGGGGTCTTCATATACATAATAAACTCCTTTCAACCACACCTGCGTTAATGTGAACAAGGTGACTTTGGGAAAACACCTATGGATGGGAACTGGGTTGCTCAGGGAACCAGCCCGTGGTTAGAGGGTTGAAACTAGGTCCAGACCACCTAACCCCCCTACCTCCACCTCTGGGAGTGCAGAGGGATGAAGGGGAGGGACTGGAGGTGGAATTGATCAATTCAGGAGGAGGGATTTTAAAAAGCTGCAGAAGAAGGAAAACAAGATTGTAAATGTGCTACATTATAGGGGAGACAGCGGAAGGAAACAACATTTAGGCTGAAAAGAGAAAATAGGATGAAAACTGTCTGCTAATATGCAGAACAGGGTAAAAACCTTACAGCTACAGAATTTCAGTCAAATATGAATTGTGTTCCTCTAGGGGATAAAACATGAACAAAAAAAAATCAATAAGAATTATATAATTGTGAATTTTGTTTTGGTATAAGAACAAACTTTCTAACATCTGTAGATTTCACATAGTCAGTTTAACAAGGCAGTGAGTTCCTTACTACTGAAACTCATCCAACAGTAGCTTAATGGCTATCCTATTATTCTACTGGATAAGAGATTATAAATATTTTAAATGTTCTTCTTTACTATTTTTCATTCAAAATTTTTATTTTTCAAATAGGAAAATAGGCCGGCAGAGAAAAAAAAAAAAAAAAAAAACCTTAACAGTTTTGAGAACATCTGTATTCAAGATTCCTTACCTAGTTGATCTTAGTGAGAAGTCATGGCTATCACTATCAATTAAACTTGTGTTCATCTCTATTTAGTCCTGCTCACTGAGGCTATTTTCTTTTTTTAAAGATTTATTTTTATTTATGCATACAAGAACTGGGTGTAGGCCAGAGGTGTGGGGGATGGCTGGCAGTGAGAGGATTCACCTTAGGAAGAGGGGAGCAGAACAGGAGCATCTACTCAAATCCACTGCTAAGGGGAGCAGCAGGTGAGAAAGGAGAGGTCTGCTGCGCCATGTGAGTTAGCTCTCTGCCTGAGGATCAGACTAGTGCTGCAGTTGTTGGCGATAGCTTGACAGTGCTGAGACTTAACCCCTTGTGCCACCAGGGAGGTCCCGAGGCTATTTTCTTTCCCTATTTGGATGATGTCTTGGGCTAGCCTACAACCTCATGAGTAACATTTAATAATTCCTACAGTCACTTATAACCACAAACACAATCCCATTTATAATTTAGGACATCCGTTTTTGTATTATAATCAAAAGTGTGAACTTGATTTAAAATGAAAACACTCCTGCCTCCGTGTCCCCGTTGGGCTGAGTCTGCCTTTGGTTGTTGCTTGCAGTGCCAGAATACTTGAAGGAAGGAGATAGGGAGTTAAAGAAAAGTTTTCCCAACAGGTACGTTGTGAAGATGGCTTCCATGCTCAGGAGGTTGTGGGGAGGGGCTTACTGCTGACTCATTCTCTCATGGGAACATTTTGATCTCTCAGGTCATCTGCAACTTAATGTCCCAGGGGTTGGGCCTCAGCTTTGGCTCAACTCTACCATCTCCCCTTAGTCCCTGCCCCTGCTAATTTAGTCATTCATGCCTACCAGCACATCCTCCTGGCAAAACTGTGATTGACTGGGATCCTTTTAAAAACAACCCCACATTGTCACAGTTTCCACGTCTCCGTCTTGTCTCTCGGGGTTCATGTGCTTCTAACTTGCTACAGGGTAGGACAGGTTAACTACTTCCCAGGGGCAGCTCCCTGCAGTGACATCTTCAGTTGCTTTCACTTCTCATCATGAGGTAGGCCACAGTCCATGGGGCCTGGGATATCTATCACACTCTGAGTGGCTCCCAGCGAAGCCCCCTAACTGACCTGGAATTGGAAATCAGCACCTCCATACCCATTCCCACGGGACAGTGAGAGAGCAGCTCTCATCTAAAAATGTTTCCTGACAAGTTCTCCCAAGTCCCAACTCTGCTGTTCCTTTCCTATCCATGCTCTGAGCGCAGGGCTCTGGGGAAAGAATTTATAATCTCAATAGATTTGAGTATTTTCTTTGTAAATTTGCACTTCGAGAGTCTATTATATCTGATATCTGTTCTGTCGTGGTGGCTTGGTCAAAAATTCAAACCAAACATCCCTGTTAGATTCACTTAAGCTCCTCAGCAAACCTATTTGATAGCTTTCAATATACACATTTTATAGATAGAAAAACTGAGGCACAGAGAGATTCAAGTTGTCCAAGCCTTGATAAAATATCTTGTAAATAATGATATAGGCTAGAAATCCAGAATCTGTTATCCACGTGTGCCCCACACTCTGGATTAGCTGGTTTTGTTGTCTAGAGGGATCAACCTATGTCTGTAACCTTCCTTGCTGGAGCAGGGGAGGAGGGTTGCTACTGCTAAACAGCTGGAACCAAATACAAATTTCCAATCACAGTATTTCAGTCAGTGGCTACTTTAAAGCTCTCTTTTGTCAACCAATATATCCTGATGCTTGCAGAAAGATAGCAGCTACATGTGTAGGTTATTCTGCCAATGTATCTGTTACATTTATATGACAAGTAAAGGATAGTAGTAAATGTTTATTGAGTTCAATAAATGCTCCACAAGTATTCACTAAAGAGTGCCAGGCACTATAGTAAGTGCTTGACTCAAAGTCTTTTATACTCCTCATAATAACACTTGGTTAATATTTTTCCCAATTTACAGATGAAGAAAGAGATACCTAGGACAAATGGTGAGAGAAAACACTGAAGATAGAGACTAGCCTTCCCCTGACTATCCCATCATTTCCCAGCACCCTGCCAGTTCCGTAACTCCTTATGGCCATATTTCTCATCTGTCAAATGGGAAGATAACATCCTATTTACTTTGGATGATCAAATGAGACAACAAACAGGTAAGAACTTTAATCCTCAGGAAGTACTGTCCACATCCAGGGACCTTTGTGATTGTGTTTCTGCCGTTCTATGAAGGCAGCTGCAACTTCAAGTTCAACCTCAGCCAAGTGTCACATGACAAGGACCACAGACCAAGCAGCTAGCAGGCCTGGTAGAGGAGAGACTGTGTCCTGAAAATCATTTAAACAGAAGGAAAAGAAACTTAGAATTACAAAAAGAAAATCTTAAATGTGTTGTGTTGCTTAGACGGAATCAAGCTGGGAAAGCTTTGGGATACTTTGGTTGCTCTAGAGAACTATTATAAGACTTGAAAATGAGAGCCAGGTGGAGGGAAAGAAAATAAGGCCACAAAAGACTAGCACAGAGGGAAAAGAAGCACAAACTCACCGATTCGGGGGGAAGTGAGCATAACGATATAGAAAAGTATTTTTAAATCCACTCAAAAACTGACCAGAGATTCTATGTTTGCAAACACAACAGCTGCTGCATTCCTCAGTCTAGAAAGAAAATAATGGAAACTTTCTTTTCTCTTTTCCAACAAGACATAACAAAAGCAGTACTGATGTAATTAATGAAAAAAAGATGGCTATTTGAAACAGGGAAGGCACTGAACAACAGAATGGAATGGAAATGAGGTCCACATTTAGGGACAACTCATTATTTATCTGCTGTACTTTTTATGCACAACGTGTTCTTCTAAAATTTCTCTCTCCAGGGAGGATATCAAACCAGGTTGGTAAATGATACAGGCATGAGTAGTTACGAGCTTTGATAGAAGCAATGGGTGAATGGAGTTATTTCTTGAATATCAATTAGCATCGTCCATCCAACTTGAAGATTCTTACAACTGAATACTTCAATTTAATGGATCTGTTTTCAAATTCTCTTTAATGGCCCTTCTGTGACCATAATATCTACTTTTCCAGACATCCTAAGTAGAAACCATTATGGACAATGTACGGAGAATCCCCTAAGGATAGCATATGGAGGAGAGAATGTGGGTTGCCAAATTTAGCAGCTCTTGAGAGAGTGTTTTTGAATTAAACTTGAGTCTACAGGGATTACAGTTCATTTATGACTGGCAAAACATATCTTCCCAATTCTGAAAGATAAATCCTGCTGATATACATGTGGATTTCACAAAAACTGTAAGACCAACCCCCCCCCCAAAAAAAAAAAAACACCTTCCTACAAAATGCAGAAGTTCTGTAACTATTTTGGAATTATGATAAATCACATGTCATTTTGGCAGTATTCTTACTATTGAAGGGGGAATATTGTAAGTACTGTACCAACTCTGACCTGAAGAAACTCAGTTCTGAAATTTTATCCCTGAGATATTCGAATAAGACTATTTTCAAAAACTTAATAGAGGGCTGACCAGGCAATGTCTATAATTTTTGGTATTTTAAAGATAAGTAAAATTTCAAAATATGCAAAAGGAGAAACCAGGGCATTGTCAACTGTTTATTTTGCAAATTAGATCAGTTTTATCTTTATTAACTTTTATTTTATTCTATTACCTTTTCAGAAAAAAAATATATTAAGACTAGTATTTATTGCTTAAAGCGTAGGTCTTTAACTTAATGTATTTAGCTTTATGGAAAATCATCTTGGTTTATCTTATTGTTCCTGTTTCACTGTGGATGTGTGAAGCTATTGTGGCAAACCAGAGCTGGTCTGCAGACCCACAGCTGAAAACCACTAGCTCATCTCACTCTGTTGGCATGAGCTAGTTATCTACCCTCAGCAATCGTTAAAATATGATTCAAAAACTTCATCATTTAACTAGACGGGAAACTCCTATAATTTGGGTGAAATGATTAAAAATCTTATCCTTACATTTACTGGAGACTAGTATCCATTTTTCTGTACCCATTCATTCAGTAAATTCCTTAGGATACATTTTATTTTTATTTCCATTTTCAAGGACTTGATATAGTTAGGACTTTACCTATATTTGAATTGCTTTTCTCATAACTACTAGCAGATCTTGAAATAATAGTAAGTCTTCTCATTGATATGCACAGACAGTCTTAATTCTAGTTTTCATTTTCCATCCTGAATAATAAAGCTCTTTTCACACCCATTCTTTTTTAAAGGTTAAATCAAACCATGAGCCCCAAGAAACTACGAAGAGTGATTGGTTTTTTTTGGTATTGTTTTATGTTAAATGTCTAGTTGTAAATGGTCTGTGAGACTTAAGATACCTTGTTATTTAGTGGTTTTTAAATGGAATGTGGCCTCTTATGAAAAGAACTTAATTTTATTAATGCTGGTAGTGTAGCTTTCCAATGAAAGTAAAAGACAGGTCTAAAAATTGATTCTTACCCTGTAATAATTTGGAAATTTAGATCTGGGATACTGACATTCAAGGAGACATTGTTCCTTTTCCTATCTATTTGAAAATTAATATTAGCACTCTAACACTTTTAGGAGAAAAACTGGTTAAGTCTTCTCCTTGGCAAGAACAAGCAGCCATTTTCTTAAGCATTAAATTCTTGAAGGACATGGAAAGAAAGTGGTTTTTCTCCCCTTTCTTACCCAGTTGCTCTAAAAACCAATACATGCTTAAATTTCACCCACCTAAAATAAGCTTAAAATCTAAAACCAGGTAATACAGGAAGCAAAAATATATTTTTTCATGGTAAATTAATATGAATCCTGGAAAGTAGGACTATGGCATTCCTGATGAAGAGATTTTCCCTTTTTTACTGGTGTCACTTCAGGAGTGTTTGAATTTTTTTTTCAGCAAGATTGTTTTCCTTTTTTAATAAACAAAAACCTATCAAGCACTGTATTTGAAATATGTGTTTTACTGACTCTCTGTGTCAACTATGCTTTTATTCTGAGAAATAAATAAAACACAGATGGAAGGTGGGAGTAAAAATCCAAAACAGATTTCTTGAGCTAAAGAAATTATTGAATATAGAACTTGAAATTGCATTAAAACCAACAGAGATCTGTTACTTTTCTTAAACATTTACTTTTTGATTCATGCTGGCAATTTTACCCTATGCATCATAAAGAGGCAGCTGCTGTTGGCTGAAATCATCAAAGTGACTTTGGCTACATGATCTAAAGGCCAGTAGAGGTCGCCATCTACCATGCTCTGGTAGAAAAAAGTCTAGGGGCAGAAAAATCTTGAATGTTTAATTGGTTAGTAAAAATGCACGAAGGGGTCAGAAGTTTTCAATATGAAGGTTTCCTTTTGGAACCTTTGTGTAATTGAACCAATATTTAAGTCAGAGGAAAAAAAGTATAAATAAAAATAATAGATACAAGATGTTGGTGTTATAGTGCTTCAAAAAAGACTTTTTTAGAAATTACATAAAAATTCTTCATTTGACTTAGTTCATACAAATCCTTCTTTATGTCAAAATGCTCAAGTGAAAACCTCAGAAAGTTATAATATCCCAACATAGTAAAATCTGCGTGTTTAATATGGTTTTGTGGTCTTTTTCTCCCACTGTGTTTGCAGTCCTTAAAAATCGCCAAATGTTTATTTTTGCCCCAACTTAGTCTTTGACATTCATTCTTTATGGTGGCTCTTTTTTTTTTTTTAATGCATTAGTTTTTGCAACTACACAATAATAGTTAATGTGTTATTGTGGCAGTGTAACTAGTGGTTGTCACAGTTTACAAAAAATATTAAAGTTTTGATATGTAATTACTATTGCTGGATTTCCCAAAGGTAGTTTATAGTTTAATTTGTTTTCTTTAAGACCTGGCTGAACTGAGAAGACACGACACAGTTTGGAGGTAAAATGTATGGATATCTTGAAATACTATAAAAACAAATTGTCCTTTACAAGAGGAAATAAGATTAATATTAGCAATTCTAGAATGAACAAATGGGTAGATATATAGTGGTATGCACCTCAGACTAGGGAAACATTTCCTATACACAGAATTTTTAAACTTAAAGAAAAGTTTGCTTCAGAACTTAGTAAACTTACCATAACTGGAAAATATACAAGTATATTAGATACTTAGTATAACTATTAGAGATTTAAATTTATCAGGTTTGGGTGAGAAGCCATACTAAACTCCTAAGAAAAATTAAAATTTATTTTTATAATTTTATTTTTTTTTAAGATTTATTTATACATAGAAGCTGGAGTACAGGCCAGAGGCAGCAAGAGGGTTTACCAGAGACAGAGTGGGGAGCAGAACAGGCAGATCAGAAATACACTGCTGAGGGGAGCAGCGGGTAAGGCAGGAGAGGTCTGCCACGCCATGTGGGATTCTCCCCGGCTGGGCATCGAACTTGCATTGTGCGCTCCAACAGCTACACAGCACAGCGCTAAACTGCTGCGCCACCAGGGAGGCCCTATTTTTATAATTTTAAATTGATAATAATGTAATATTAAAATTATATTAGGATAATGTTAGTCTGTCTCACAAATAAGTCTGAAACTTTTAGTGTATTAACACAACTATTTATTTCAAATTCATTTATTGGTCTTATGATTATATTTTTCCTAAACTAGACTATCAATCTCTAGTGAACTTACTCATTTTGCTTGATTTTTGAGTCTTGTCTGCATAATATCTAAAAATATGCTTTCCAAACTGTAATGGTAGCAGTGTGTGACTGAGGGGGTACCAGGGACCCCAAACTATTAAGGGGTGCATGGTCTAAAAGGGACCTAGTCATCTGTATGCACAACAGCAAAGGAAGCAGACTTGGTGTGAAAGATTTGAAATAGAATTGCTGTGGGGAGAAAGAGAGAGCGAGAGAGAGAGAAAATGAATTTCAAACAATAGTGAAACTCCAAATGAAAGTCCAAAAACTACCCACCCCTTCATGGATAAACACCCAGCCCAATAGGACTGGCTGAAGCAGGGCTACTGAGGTTCGAAATCTTGCCACACATCAAAGGTACCTTCTGATGGGGAACCACAGAAAGAGGTTAGGCAGTTCCCAGAAAGCTGGGATAGAAGGAAAGGCTCAAAATTAAAAATACACCAATCAAGATAGTCACTGTCGGGGCCTCCCCGGTGGCGCAGCGGTTAAGCGCTGCGCTATGGAGCTGTCAGCAGCGGCGACGCGAGTTCGACGCCCGGCCGGGGAGATTCCCACATGGCGCAGCAGACCTCTCCTGCCTCGCCCGCTGCTCCCCTCAGCGGTGTATTTCTGATCTGCCTGTTCTGCTCCCCACTCTGTCTCTGGTGAACCCTCTCGCCACCCCACGCCTCTGGCCTGTACCCCAGCTTGTATGTATAAATAAAAAATAAATCTTAAAAAAAAAAAAAAAAAAAGATAGTCACTGTCATTGTCTCTGCTAAGGGCCAGATGCAGTCTCTCACATATCTCTCACCCACATGTCTCTTCCAAGTCTCCTCCCAGGTGTCTCTACATGTCTGTTTTCCACATGTCTCCTCCTGTGTGTCCTCCTTCCAGCAGTACCAAGGTTTAAGTCAAGGCTGGAAAAGCAAGAGAGTATGAACCAATTATGGTCAGTTATAAGCCATGCATGACTGCTAAACTCCACCTCCTGATCCCAGTGAATCCCCACCCCTCATTCAGGAAGTTAGGTTCATGGCATGCTAGAAATTGTAATCTTCTGCCCCTGAGAGCTCTTGGATGTGAGGAGTCTGTAAAAGTATCAGGGGGTAGATTGTTCCTCTAACAGGAATTCAAAATTTTGTTGAGCTCAATTTAAGATAGCAGGACTTAGCTAGAGGAAATGCTTTAAATAATGTCAAACAAAAGCATGAATCACTTTTAGATGGTTACAACACTTTTTACTTCTCAAATCACTTTCAGATCTCTTTTCATTTGATTTTCATAGCAACCCTGATGCAAGTTAAAATAGATATTAATTCAATCTTACTGACTACCAACTCTCAGCATCTGAGTCACTTGTTCCATTGACAACCGGGTAATGACTGAACACCACTAAACACACTGGAATTCTTGTCTCCCAGCTTCCAAAACCTCCCATTGCTGCATAGGCCTTCACAAGAGAATTAAGGATACAACTATTTTTCCAATGCTATCTACAGAAAATATGGTCAAGACATCCTTACCTCATTAGTAAATGTTTCCCCTGGCAACTTCCTTCCTTCAGAAATCTCCACCCATAATCTCCTTTCAACACAAAATCTGTATATCTCTTTTTCATTGTCCTTTCTGAAATGCCCGTACAGGAAGTCAGGAGGTAGATTTACACAAATATGGGTGTGTTCTTGGAATTCTCATAGTGCTCTAAATACCTAAATACCTTTATATTGCATCACACTAGCTTCTTACTCTCCCTCCCCATTTATATAATCCTCTCAGTTTCATCATTGCTTTGAGACACAGGGTCTATTTTGCAACCCTTCCACTTCTTTGAAACACGTAATTGAAAAAAAACAAAATGGTTTTCTATCGAGTGTAGATTAACAAACTCAATCCTTTGGGAATGCTGCTCTATAAAATGGGTGGAAAATAATTATTTGATAAGGGTGCTAAACTGCAATGAACAGTCCTTAATTAAAAAGCTTGCGATCACAGCATTCAAGGAGAAAAATGTCACTGGTTTGTATTCAGGAAACTGACTCCTTTCATTTAGCCTATCAAGAATATAATCTGGTTTCAAATGATTATGTATTAACCTGTTATAAAAAGTTACTCTAATTTGGAGTAAAGAGAAAAAATAGCATGCCACAGATCAGTCAAGTAAAAGGCATTTGGAACCCATGTTCTTTTCGCTTACTTGAAAAATGGTTATTGTTCACTTTTAAATGAATCTTGACTTATTTAGGAAAAGATGACGATAGGGAGAGATTAGGGAAAGGATGAGACTCAAAATCTCTACTGAGATTTTCGTTGGTACAAGTAAACACAGAAAAGATCCATGTGAGAATTAAATTTGATTCTGCCATCAATACAGGTGCTGAGTGACTTCTGCCCTGAAAGGAACCTGGAAAAGAAGCTGAGTCCAAGAGCTATAAAAATGAGGCAGAAGTTGTTGGGTATGTGGTGCGGTCCTGAATGTCCCACTGGTATGTAATGTATATTAATATAGATCGCCTGGAAATTTTAAAGTGTTAATTCTTAGCTCTGATTTCAAGTTTCAGCTGGTTTTCAGACTTCAGGAAAAGTAATTTCTAAGCTTGAGAAGATACTTTTGGTTTGGGTAGAAAAAGAGTAGTTTTTATACTTCGTATAAAGCCGATCATTTTTTCAAATTTTGCTTATTGCTATAGTTTTAAGATAACCACTAATGAGTATTATTATTTTAAGTGGACATTGTGTCTGGGCCTAGGAAGTCACAAAGCGAAAAGGAAAGTTTATGATTATCCAGTAATTTTAAGTCTGTGATTATGTGTTTGTATAGAAATGTTGGTTTCAAAAATTTAGTTTAGTTTAGTTTCAAAATAATGGCTTGCTTTTCTCCAAAGTTTCATGAAGACAGGATGGTCAGATCGTATAATTCTCATTTCTTTTTGGATTTGTGGATTTGGATGTTGTGGATATTTGGATATTTGGATATTTGAATTTGTGGATATTAGCAAGAGGAAACATGAAAGAACACAAGCAAGCCTCTGAGTCCTTCCTCTCAGTGGCTGTCCTGTAGCAAGAGAACAAGTCACTTACCCACTGCCGCAATAATGCTGTATAAAACAAACAAACACAACACTTCAGAGGAACACACAACCATAAACATTTATTTCTACTTGTGAGTACATGGGTTGACTGTGTGCTGCAAGTCTGGGCAGGACCCAACTAATCTCAATGGGCCTTGCTGATGCTTTTGCAGCCTGCTAGAAGGCCAGCTAGTGAATGGCTGTTCTAGGATTGCCTCAGCAGGGACTAGTCTGTTTGCCTCCAAGTATTTCTCACTCTCCTTTACTAGACTTCTGGGACTTATTCTCACCAAAGTGGCAAGACTCCAAGAGAGCAACAGAACTGTACAAGACCACTTGGGGCCTACACTCAAACCTGGAATTCTTTTGCTTCTGCAGCATTCTTATGGCCAAAGAAAGTCCCAAGACTAGTCTAGAGTTGAAGGCTGGGAAATAGACTCCAGGTCTTCATGGAAAGAACTAGAAAGTCCTATCTCAAACAGGTATACACAGAGAAGGGTAGAATTTGGGACACTTATATAGTAAATTCACCACATGGGAAAAGAATCTGGGTGGAAATGGGAATGGGGGGGCCATATCTTCAAGCTGCATTTTCCATAGCAAGCAACTTGCTTTTATGTAAGTTGTATATTTATTAAGGAATGTGTGATGCGTTTTGCTACTGTCACCACTGACAATATTCTATATGGTAAAGCACAGTGCAAAAATCAGATAAACCAGTTCAAGTTTTTGGTGTATTTCAATGACTCAGAACTTGATTTATCTAAGTACATTTTTCCAGTAATATGATATTGTGTAGTCTTCCCTCAATTTTTCTGTATATATACAAGTGAGTACTTTTTTTTTTTTTTAGCTTTCCATGGAAAATATGACATGTCCTTTTTAAACTTATTTGGGTGTATGCATTTCCTCTGTCTTTCATTCCCCTTGGTGTGGAAATTCCTTCTCTCTGTCTCTCTCTCTCTCTCTCTCTCTTTGTCTCTCTCTCTCTGTCTCTTTCTCTCTCTCTCTCTCTCTCTCTCTTCCCATAAACATACATTCATCCTTCTGACAATAGCAGTACTTTGATTTTTTCATGATGACTCATTATAATTGTGAAAATATTGTAACAAACTAGTACAATAGCTCCTCTGTTGGGAAATATTGATACTTGATTCCTGGGCTTCTCCTTTAATTTATGAATTATCTCATGTCTTTCCAAAAATTTTCCTCTTGCAAATTATCCAAAAGTGCTAGTTATTTCTTACAAATGGAGAATGCTAAAAGTTGTATCTTTTACTTCATGTATGTGAACTTTACTTATATATTTTTCCTTACCCATGAATACAGAGTATATTATTGTCTCTCCATGTTCTTATCTAACAGGCATAACATAATTATTTTTACTTTAAAAAAAGAGCAGAAAGGTTTTGAATATTCAGATGGTTGAGTAGTCATAGAAATGTTGGAGTGGGGGGTCATGGGGAAACATGTTACTTCTTGTATTTGTTTACTCTAAAAAGAAGCCATCAATATTAGCATCTTGGGAGCTGGAGCAGAAGGTTACTATGTACTGGATCATACTTGGGCAAAACACTCAGATTCTTGACCTTCTAATTATGAGTTATAATACTTTAGCATACCAATTATTATAAGGGTTAGATATAATATATAAAGTGCCTTACACATTGTAGATGTTCAATAGCTTATGAATATTAGTATTATGGATAGAAATAATGAGGAATTAACTTTAACCCAAAGAGAGGTCTGACCTTTGTCCCTACTTTCAGGAAGTAACTTTTAAACTTGGAATTTCCCATGCAATAGAAGCAGCTTTATTTTTCATGATGGGTCCCTTAGATCACAATTGATATTGTATGATAATGAGGTGACCCGCCTTGGGTCTCTAGTAGTTCATGTTAACAGAATAACTTGAGCTGGCAGCTGCCACACCCCAAAAAGCAACCATGTGATTGGAGGTTTAAAGCTCTGATTAAAGCTTTAAGTTCGCAAATTATCAGTTTAACCTCAGTAGGGCAGGGAGGTGATATCAACCACAAGGGCAATAATTTGCTAAATCATGCCTATATAATGAAGTCTCAGTAAAAACTCTGAAAACTGACTCAGGTGAGCTTCTGGGATTAAAAACATGTCATGCACAGATTATCACATATCTGTATGTAGTGGGGTAACAACATGCCCGAAGATACAGATTCCTGTGTTACAGGGCTGGTGAGGAGCACCCTGGGACCCCCAAACCTACCTGCTCTAAATAGCTTCTGCCATCTGCTGCATCAAGAGAAAACATACTCTAGTGAGTAGGACCTTTAGCCTAAGCAGGGCCACTGAGGCCCAAAGGCTTGCCACAAGTCTGAGATACCTCTGGTGGGGGCCCATAGGAAAGGGGCAGAAAATGGCCAGACAAGTCTGGAAGGAAAAGACCAAAATCAGAATCAAGGTAAACACTGCCACTGTTAACCTTCCCACGGGTCTCTCACCCACATCTGTTTCAAGTGCCTCCTTCCATGTCTCCCAAGTCCCTGGTACAAGTCCAAGGCCAAGAAGCAAGCGCAGCTTCTTCACATGTCTCTCTGCTCCATGTGTTCCTCCAGGTCTCCTTCTTGCTCTCTATCCTTCCTCCTTCTCTCCAGCTTCTCATCCTCCCTCCTTAGTTCCACTCTTCCTTGGAGGGTTCACCAGAGACAGAGTGGGGAGCAGAACAGGCAGATTGACGGAAATACACTGCTGAGGGGAGCAGCGGGTGAGGCAGGAGAGGTCTGCCGTGCCAAGTGGGATTCTCCCCGGCCAGGCATTGAACCTGCACCGCAGTCACTGACAGCTCCACAGCGCTGCACTAACCCGTTTCGCCACCAGGAAGGCCCTGTTATCATTTTTTAAGCAAATTTTAAGAAACATTTTAAGACAATCCATATGTTTACATATAATTTCCCAAGACCTTCCCCTCCTTTATTTAAACTTATATTCTTAAATCCTTAAATTCTACCAAACAATTTTTAGAAATGTAACTCATATTTGGAAAAAGATATCTTTGCTGGTCTTAAGTCTCTGGACCTTCTGAGCCTTCCTGTAATAATTATGACCGCCTTTTAAGGAATCCTTTTCATGTGCCAAATAATATGCTCAGGACTTTTGTATGCATATATTCTAATCTTTACAACCAAACTGAAAATTTAACATTCACTTTTTTAAGATCTCAAGTACTACTTCCAAGGAAGACTTTTCATAAAAACCTGTTGATCAGATCTTCTGATGGGTCCAAGATGATGAATTAGGGGACAACAGAATAAAAACCAACACCACTTCCTATATCCTCATGCACCTGTTCAAAACTTCCTGCCATTGATCTTGCCATTTCTGCTTCTTACACTCACAAATTCCTTAATCTCTTCTCCAGGAAACTTCTAAGTAGATTACTGTGTGACCTCCGTATTTTATAGTTAACAAGTCAACAATTTCTTTCCTTTTTGATAGGAATGTAGGCTATTTCTCCCAATCTATTTGAGCATCTTATCTTCTAAACTGTATTCTTCCTAAATAAAGCAGCCCTATAATTTCTTTAATAAAAGTAAATTAGGACTTCCCAAACACCTGAGTTGAAAAGTAATCTTTACATGAAGAGCAGTAACTATGCCACAGACTGACCCTCTGATTCAGTTTTCTCTTGAATGCTGTGACTAATCGATGAGCCACTATTAAGCCACTATTATGAATTCAGCAATTGCTGCATCAGTTTCGTCGAATTATTTTCATTTTTCTTTTATTTCCCATCATCCATAGACACAAAATGGTGTGATAGGTTTATCTCTGCACAAAGGATTCCAACAAAGTGAACTAGTGCTAGTGGAGAGGCATCTTGTGTTCCCCTGGCCAACCTCTCTTCCCAAAGGGGTCCTTTTTCAAAGTTGTACAAAGACAGCATATAAATTAATGAAACTCACATGACCTGAAATATTTTATTAAGACTTTAGTAAATAAATAAGCAAAGGGAAATACTAGAGGGAGTAACACGGTACTGAATGATCAGCCCTTAAATATATTTCCTGTTTGGCCTTTGTTGATAAATATTGTCCTATTGGTCCCTGGACCAGGATCTCTGTGACAGACAGTATCAGACTCTATAACAGAAGAACACTTTCATCTCTTCCAGGGCCCTTGGGCAAGTAAGGTGGGAATAATAATGATGTGTTGTAAAGACCCCATGGGAAATATAGGAGTTTTTAATACGTGTCTGGCACATAACAAGTACTCTGTATTAACAGCTACTACTGTGATTAAGAAACCCTTGGTTACAGTTTTCTTCTTCATATCATGTCCAACTTCATATTCAAACTCACCACTAACAGAATTTATAGGTCTTTAGCATTAATCTTGACCTTGAATCTTAACACAATTAAATGCATATCTTTCTTCTAAGAAAATAAGAACAATGTAAGATATTTATAAGCAGAAGAAATTATTTTATTTAATATTCCCTGTAGGTCTCTGAGTGATTATATATTATGTTGGTATTCTAAGAGGCTATTTCATACAGCAGGGAAACAATCTTTTACATTTAATGTTAGAATGTATTTATTAAAAATAATTACGAGGCACACATGTTATTCAAGTGCTTATATCATAGTTTAAACAAACCTTAAAGTTTTAAGTGTGAGATTTTAATCTTAAAAAATGAAAGCTTCTATCTCTATAATGCTGTCCTCATAACTGCCAGTTGTAAAATTATCAAAGGTGAGATATCTGGTTGTTTATCAGGAAGGAATCCAGACTCTCTCAGAAAGTATCTCTCTCCCCTTTCATTTAGAGGGGACAATCCTCCTACACTAGTCAACAGTCTCAGACTGATAACACTCTTGCTCGGAAGAACTGATAACATCTTATGATTACATTTGCTTGTTAGTGCAGCCTTTCCCGAAGAACTAAAGTGGGCCACTGAGTGTCATTTAGACTCAGTCAAGCTGGATTTATGTAAAGTACAATGTGGTAAAGATAAGAATGGAGCGATATTTTTAGATCTTTTAAATTTAAAAGCTTTATGCCACCATTAGCACATTCATTAAAAGTAGAATCAATTATGAAATGGGTTTTTATGCATACATAATGCATCAAATTAACGGAAGAAAATAAGTCTTATTTTAACTGCCTTTCAATTTCACAGTATTTGGAAAAGTAGTTCTTAATTTTTCAATTAATTATTTTATTTAGTATTCCATTTAGGAACTGCAAATCACTTACTACTTTGAGAAAAATAGAAATTCGTCTAAAATTTATTCATGAAAATTTATCTTGTTTATTGCTTCTAATTTTACAGGAAGCAAGCCTAGATCCCCCTCGTTTTCTTCATTTCCATCTACTATGTTATTGATAAGGACCACAAAATCAAAAACCCAGGGAGATCAGATGTATATAAACAAAGGACATGCGCTGGGCATAGGCCTTCAAACTACCCAGACAGTGGAAAACTGTGGAGCAAGAGTAGACACATCGCAATATTGTAGTTGCTAAGTTCTGACCAATTATAATTGCAGAGCCAGTATTAACAGGTATGCATATTTATAGCAATTCTTTTCCATTTTTAAATATTGGCAACTAATACAAATTAAAGGAACAATATATATTACAGGTCTATTCTGTATGGTCATAGTTCACCAGCTACAACATTTGACTGACAGTAAAATGAAATAGAAGGCAGAACTGCTGTTGAACTTTTATTTTTATAACTTTTAAAGTAGGTTCCTTTTAGATAAAAAATACAAAACTCAGGAGTCATAAAGGAGAAGGTAGGGCCTCCCTGGTGGCGCAACAGGTTAAGTCTCAGCCTATGAAGCTATCTGCAGCCACTGCAGCACGAGTTTGATCCCAGGCCAGGGAGCTGACCCACATGGCGCAGCAGACCACTCCTGCCGTGCCTGCTGCTCCCCTCAAGAGTGTACTTCAGTCGATCTGCCTGTTCTGCTCCCCACTCTGTCTCTGGTGAATCCTCTCACCACCCCGCACCTCTTGCCTACACCCCAGTTCTTGTATGCATAAATAAATAAATCCTAAAAAAAAAGGAGAAGCCAGGGAAATTTGAATACACAAAATCTAAAAATTTGCATATCTGCTATAGCATTATTTTATTAAAAATAAGTTAACTAACAAACTGGTAACATATTTGCAACTCAATCCACATACAAAGAGTTAATATCCTTAATGTTTACAAGTTTTAGTTTCATTTATATGTGGAATCTAAAAACGTAAACAAAAAACAAGCTCATGGATCTGGAGAACAGATTGTAGGTTGCCACTGGGAGGGACTATGGGGGTGAAATGGGAAAAGGAAGTCAAAAGGTATAAACTTCCAGCTACAAACAGGTCATGGAGATATAATGCATAGCATGGTAAATATAGTTAATGATATAGTTTCAAGCAACTGCTTGAAAGTTGCTAAGAGAGTAGATTTTAAAAGTTCTCATCATAAGAAAAAAATTGTGTGGCAATATAAGGTGGCAGATGTTAATTAGACCTAGTGGTGGAACCATTTCACAGTGTATGCAAATATCAAATCATTATTTGTACACTTGAAAATAATGTTATATATCAATTAAAGCTCAAAAAGTGAAACACTTTTACAAATCAAAAGGAAAGAAAACCAATAGAAAACTGAACTTAAGTTGTTAACAAGAAAAAATGGCATAAATTATGAAAGGATGCTTAATTTCAGTTATCATTAAAGAAATATAAATCAAATGAAACTCATTATGTTTCACATGTTAGATAACTAACCATCAAAAAACTTGGTGTTAATACAATGTGACAAAGCTGTGAAGAAACAGATCTTTTCACACATCATTGATAGAAATATAATCCTTTTGAAGGACAATTAGCAGTATCACTCAAAATTAAAACATATTACCTTATAATTAAGCCATTTGACTTCAATGAGTTGATCTGGCAAATGCCCTTCAGTCTAAGAGCACAAGGAATAAACCTGTAGTTGAATTAGTTAGATTTATTACTCATTGCACCGAGGGAGAATGTATGCCCAGGGAACTGTAAGGTGTCTCAAGAAGAAACATTTCTAACTTGATTTTGAGGGTTTTTGGCTTTGATTAAGTGATTTCAGGGAAGAGTTCAAGAGAGTGGAAGTTTTCAGTGGATTATAAACTGTCAGAAAGTAGAGACAAGTCTATGGTAGTGTAGCTCTAATAATTTCATCTGGAGGGAGGGCAGACTAAATGAGTTGAAAGCTGGAATTAATAAGAAATAGTCTTAAGTGGAAGGAGGTATGCTTGGATTTTATGGTATTTCACAGTGATCTTTTTTTGTCTGCTTAGACAGGATTATGAAGTGGTTTTGTTTTAACCAATTTCATTGTGGTCTGTGTGATCATGTATGATGTTAGTGTTCTAAGAAGCTATTAATGTCCAGCAGAACAGTCTGACCAGACTGAGTGCCATACCAGCTTCAAACAACACCAAAGCCCATCTGTAAGGATTGTCAGGAGCTGCATCTTCTTATTCATTTCTTAAAGACATCCTTCCAGATATGCAGAGAGAGTTATGTACAAACATGTTTGTATAGTAATGTTTATAACAAACATTCCAAGTATTTACCAACAGCAGAAAGGCTAAATAAATTCTAATTATAGCTATATAATAGATTACTATTCAACTGTGGAAAATGATATAAAAATGTGCTGATAGGAAGAATTTTTAAATATTGGGAGGTGATAAGAAAAGGTCTAAAAGAACATTTGGAAGTTATTTGTGCTGTCAGGTGGATACTTCTGTTTCTCCACTTTCCAGCTCCAGGATAGGAATTTATTTCCTGATCACTTTGTGTTAAGATTGGACCATGTTTCTAGTCCTTACAATGAGTTATCAATCAGTCAGGAGTCACTTCTGAATTGTATCATTTAATTATTGATCCAAGGTCCTCAGTAGCTCTCTTGTCCTTTCTCATATCTGCTGTCAATGATCCAGCAGGGTCCGAGAGTACAAAGCAGCAACTCCAGCGAACTTGCATAGAGACACAGAGAAAAAAAAAGAGACAGAGAAAGTCTTACTGTTTAAGCCACGGAGACTGTGGGGTTTTTAGTAACCACAGCATAAGCTGGTCTTTCGTGGTAACACAGCGTTAGTACCAGAGCTGAAGTGCTGCAATAAAAAAGAGTATGTGGCACTGAGTTGAGAGATGGATGCTGGTTAGTATTGCAACTTTTATGTGAGGTGGTAAGGCTGGGGATCTCTACCATGCACTAACTAGCAAAAGATATAGTGTAATTTTTAAAAAATATTTATTTTTATTGTTATTTATATCTTTCACAATTTGTATTTCCCTTGGATAATCCACCACCAATTCACCCGTGATCCATCTCCATGGTCCTTTGTGTTCTTTTCTACTCCATTTTGTGTCCTTATCCTCCCCCTTCCCCACCCCCAAGTGTCTCTCTCCTATTTGGTTTCCCTGTAGTCCTGTTATAAGTGAAACTATTTGATATTTCTCTCTTCGTTTCTGACTCGTTTCGCTGAGCATGATCCCCTCTAATTCCACCCATGTTGCTGCAAATTGCATGTGTTTATCTTCTTTGAATGCTGAATAGTATTCCATTGTGTATATGCACCACATCTTCTTGATCCAATCATCTATTTTTGGACATCTGGGTTGCTTCCATACCTTTGCTATTGTGATCAGTGCCGCAATGAACATACGGGTGCATGTATCCTTTCGGATTAGTGTTTTTGTGTCCTTTGGGTAGATTCCCAAAAGTGGGATTGCTGGGTCGTATGGAAGCTCCATGTTGAGCAGTTTGAGGAATCGCCATACAGCTTTCCATAGTGGTTGGACCACTATGCTGCTGGTTCCCACCAGCAGTGTAGAAGAGTTCCTTTTTCTCCACATCCTTTCCGGTATTTGTTGTTGCCTGTATTTTTAATGTGTGCCATCCTCACCGGTGTGAGGTGGTAAAAAGATATAGTGTAATTATCACCAGAAAAGAATTGTAAGGGAGTTATTATACCTATTAAAATTGAAGCTTTTGGGGAACAAGTTCAAAGAAAAAACGTTAGTAGCATTAGTTTCTATTGACTGCATTTGGCAAAGTCTTACTAGAAAGAGGTTAGCTGAGACTAAAACTATCTGTTATATAAACAGGGATACAGTTGCCTTTTCAACAGGTAGTTTAAAGCCATCTTTCATTTCAGAAATGTTCTATTGATTGATATTTTCTAGCATTTGCTCTCATCCATTGCTTTAGTTTCTGTCCTTGGGATCTCCTTTTATATGTTTGTTGAGGCTTCTTTGTATCACTATCTTAATACTTTTTTTTCTTTTTTTTTAATTGTTATTTATGTCTTTTACACTATCTTAATACTTTTTAATGCTTGCTTGCTTTTTAGTGTTTCACTTTCCAGTTCTCTTAAGGTATTCATTATATGTTTGCTGATTCTTCTGTTCTCCTTGGTTTATTATTCATCTCTGAAATGACTTTTTGTTTTATTAAAAATTATTTATACTCTGAGTTCAAATTACAAATCTTCCTATTCATTTCTCAGTTCTACAATGATCTCATTTCTGAGTTTTAAGAATTAAAATTTATGTTGTGTAAAGCTATTAAGGTTTTCTTAAATCATTCTGTCTCACAAAAATTTTGGTTACAGTTTTCATTTATTTTATATTCAATTTATACTGGCATGCTTTCACTGTTTGAATTATATCAGATTATTATCAAGTGTTTACAAAGTCCAAATATCTCTTTAGCACTATCATGAACACCATGATATCTTAGTGCACACTGCAATTTCAAGCCTGGAAACCTCCTTCCCAGTTCTACTTGCTAGTCTCAAATTATCCTGATGGAATGTTTACTAGTAAGTACATGCTGGTAATTTGGATGTTCTTCAGCTTGGGGGCTATCAGAACCTTTCCTCTTTCCTCTGCCATCACTGATGCCATGTCGTTCTTCTTAGTGGTGATGGTTGATCTGCTCACTTTTCAGGAGGTTAAAGTTAACCTGACTTTAGCTGAGTATAGATGTTGCCTATGTATTTTAGGTTTTGCTATCCTAGTTCCTGTAGCTGTTTATATGGAGATGTTTGGGGAAATTGCAAAATCCTGCCACCATCTTCCCAGAGTTCTCCACTTCTGAATGTTCAAGAATCCATTTTCTTGGTTCTATGTGTATGTGTGTGTGTGTGTGTGTGTGTGTGTGTGTGTGTGTGTATTGCTCCTACTGATTATATACTTTAACATATCCAGTGGTATATATTTTTGTGTGTCTATGTGCATGTATATAGCAGGGCTGTCATATAACATGTTAAGCAGGAAAAAACAGTACAGACTCATGACGTGCATTCTAATTTTGCAAGTATTGTTAAGTGACCTAAATCCCATTATAACTCTCTAGCATCTATATTTTGGTCTATGATCCATATGTATACACATTCATGTACATATACACAATGAAAGGTATATGATTCAAAATTTTAGAACAAAAAGAAGTAAGTATGGAATAGGGATATATATTTATTACCACTGATTTTATAGAACCTTAAGTTATGTTTCTAGACACAAATATGTCCTTAAAAATATCAGCAAAAGTGCTGATATAAAGAGATACAAATAAGGGTCCTTATTAGCCAAATATGTATAGTTTGGACATTAAAAGATCGGTGATAATAATTATTTTGAAAATTATAGTAGATAATTAAAGAGGATGAGTCTAAGAAAGTGTGTACTTCCTAACAATATCCAAACAAGAAAAGTTTATAGAAGTTTGCCAAGAGGCACATATATTAGAATTTGCTTAATATTTTATTGATCTGGATATACAAGGAATTTCTAATATACAAAGTACTGATTAAACATCTAATAAATAATATTGTACACCCAAAATCTCTATAAAGCTTTAAACCAATGTTACACCAATATTTTTTTAATCTATAAAGTTTGGGTATGTATTTGCTTTGGTCAACACAGAGTACATAAGAAAGTCAAGTTATCCCAGCAACAGTAGGTTCAGTTGCAAGAAAAAGAAGGGCTGATCAGCACATAGAATTAATCAGATTCGAAGAGTGTCCACAGCTAATCAGCTTCAGTGGTCACACAAAATAATCAAGTAAAAGGAGGGTTCACCAGAGTATTGTAAAATGATAAATTAGCCAAATGTACAGAAGAGTAAAGCTGCCTATGCAGACACAATTCCTCATCTCCTAGGAGTTGACAATTCTTGATGACCTAACTAATTATAATAAAATGCTAATAAGAAAAATATAAGATTTTAATAGCACTAACAAATCATACCAATACATCAGCATGACAGGGCAATGGATGGGATAAAACTTTAAAAAATTCCTTACTTCTTGGAAAGCTACTGAATTTCAAAAGAATTAAAACCTTTATAAAGAGAAATAATAAATTTATAAAGTTCTATAAAGAAAAAAAGGTCTCATAGTGTAGTGATTAGAATTTTACTGTAAAAAGGAATTTACTATTGATTAGGAATCTAGAAAATACCTTACACTACCAAATCAGGATCACTTCCCAAACAAGAATTAATCTCTTTATAACCTATGTTAAAAAACCCAAGTCTGAAATGATAACATTTTCTTTAAAAAATCAATGAAGATTACTAAAATACCATATAGAGATTTTAATGAAAACCTAGGAAGACAACCCAAGAAATAATAAAAGTAAGGTAAGACTAACATAGGTTACATTTATTTCTGGTTTTAGAATAGATTATTATTTAATTTTACAATCATTTTAATCATCTGTTGTGTATCTTTAAAGTTATTTTAAACTTTGAAAATAACCTAAAATAGAAAGTTTTTAGAAGTTATTTTTGCTAAACAATAATTACAAGTTTGAAAAACTTTGATAAATTCATAAATTTGTTTACTATTTACTATTATTGATATTTAGAGGAATTTTTAACTGATCATTTAATAAAATAATTAGAGTAATAAATTAGCTACTAATAAAGTCAGATGTTAGTGAGAATTGCTCTGTCACATAAAAGTCTATTGTATAATAAAAACTATTAATAAAATTCTAGCCAGAGGAAATCAGAAATTTAAAAGGCAAACAAATAAATAAGCAAGAAAATAACAGGTAGTTAGAAGGAAGCAAAGACAAATGAAGCAATAGATTTGGAGATGGATTCACTTGGACTAGGTCTCACTAAAACTATGATGGGGTGATACCTAAATGACAAAATACATCATGTAAAAATGTCCTTTGTTGGACACAAGACTTAAATGAAGGCTAGAATGGATGGAAAATGATAGGGAAGTGCGAGATGATCGGAGAAAAGACCAGGTCACTTTGGTCTTGTCAATTACAGCAAGAGGTGGGAATTTGAGAGGACTCCCTGTTGGCTTAATGTTAAGTCTTAGCACTATCACTGCAATGGCCTGAGTTTGATCCCCAGCCAGGGGACTAGCCCACATATGGCACAGCAGACCTCTGCTATCTCACCTGCTGCTCCCCTTGGCAGTGAATTTCAGTAGATCTGCCGGTTATGCTGCCCACTCTGTTTCTGGTGAATCCTCTCATCTCCCCAGCACCTCTGGCCTATACCCAGTTCTTCTGCTTACACACACACACACACACACACACACACACACACACACACACACACACACACACACGAGTGGGAATTTGAATCCTAGAACTGTGAGGAGTCATTGAAAATTGAAAGGTTGGACATGTAGGAGTCAGGAGCCAATTAATTTGTTAGTCATTGTTCCTACTTGAAAAATGCATTGCTGGAGCAAGAATGGAAAATAGAGATCAGTTCTTTCTTTACCTGGATTCTCATTCAAATTTTTTTTTTGCCACATGAAACCATCCCTGCTCACATGGGTAAAGATAGTCTCTCTGTTCTTAACACTTGATAAAATGGCGTTACTCCTGTTTTATGACATTTATTATATTCAATCTTGTATTTTAGGAAAATGGTTTGATTCATGTCTCCTTAAAAATCTTAGGATGTAAAATCCTACAAGGTGGGGATTATACCTTGTATATCTTTACATTTGCCACAGAGTTTAACTAAGTAGCTAATACAAAATAAATGTTATATAAGGATGAAGAAGCAAGAACTTATTTTGCACAGTGCCAATACATAGAATCAATTTAACTTCAGTCTACGTAAGTGTTGGAAGTATTAAAAAATAAATGACTATTGGTATTGGCATTAACAAAGTGTGAAGAAGGTGGGGAAAAAATGATGTCTCAACACTTATTCAGGATGAATTCAATGTCTGTTCTGGATAAAACAGAGAAAATAGAACTGTTAAAATTTTCAAAGGTTTAATTAATATGGGTGAGAAAAACAAGATTGCAAATATTCCTGAGTTTGACTGACAAAGTTCCTTAGCAAAGAAATGAAAAAAGTCAGTCGTTTCTATATTATTTGTGGGTGAGAAAGAAATTAAGAAAACACTTTGTGGACCCTGTTGAAGGGACAGAATATGATATGTAAGAGAATGAATTATATAAAGGAAGGGTAGGACTTGCTCCTAGTGAGACTGGTTCTTTCACTTTTCCTCCCATTTTCAAGTTATCTCATGTTATTCACATTTATTTATTTTGTTACATATATTTTTTATCTGCCTGCTTAGCACAGCAGAGTCCATTTCTTTTGCTTACAAACAAAAAATGCCAGCTACTGCTCTGCTTCTATTTTTTTTTAATTTTTTTTTTTGTTTATGCATACAAGAGCTGGGGTGTAGGCCAGAGGTGAGGGGGTGTGGGGTGGTGAAAGGACTCACCAGAGACAGAATTGGGAGTAGAACAGATGGATCTACTGAAATACACTGCTGAGGGGAGCAGCAGTAAAGACAGGAGAGGTCTGCTGCACCATGTGGGTTATCTCCCTGGCCGAGGATCGAACTTGTTCTGTAGTGACTGCTGATAGCTTTGTCGTGCTGGGAGTTACTAACCCCTTGCACCACCAGGGACACCCTTCTCTGCTTCTAGAAGTACAAACATGTCAGTATATGAAATGAGAAATTAAAGAAACAGAAAAAAAAGGAAATGACAGGACTCAAGTTTTATGAAGAAGACAAACAGAATTTCATTAGGGTGCACATCTGTTTAGTCAAGTGCCAAATCAATGCATCTTTTATTGCATACCTGCTCTGTGCCAGGGGTGAGATAGCAACCAATAGGCATCCAAGTAAATGAAGATAAAGAGATCTCGCAATGCATGTCAGGGACCCAGTAGGTGAACTGGACAAAGACAGAGAAACTAAGACCCAAGAGTACAAACTAATAAATCGGGTAGCAAGCTGCCAGAACAGGATCTGCGACAAAAAACAAAAAAACAAAAACAACTGAGCTGCTTGAATCCCTACTTGCCTCATTCCTGTTCCTGCACCAGATGTTTACACTTCTCCTTTGATTCTGGAAATTCTAAAACTGACCTCTGAATATATGGCAAGGCTGAGTCCACAGGTAGTACTTAGAACAGAAGGCAAGTGAGATTACGGTGCTGTCTTTCCATCTCTTCCCCAGGCCTGGTAGCTCTATTAAAATGTCACTGGAAAAAATGTTTCAGGGGATATGACTAGAACACTTGCCCTGATTTTGCATTTAGTACCCGTGAGCCAGACAGTTAATCTCACTGGGCCTCAATTTCCTCTCCTATACAGTGAAAAAAACAACACCCGCTCTGTTTACCTCCTGAGTTGTGAGAAATACATGAGAAAATAGATGCAATAGCTTAGTAAATTGAGAAAAAAGATCAAGAAGAAAATGTTACTTTCCCTTCGGCATCGTTTCCAGTCTTTGTTATGAACAGTCATTTCTCAGCCATGCCAGAGAGAGGTTTTTTAAAAAAGAAAAAAAAAACCAGTGAGCTAAAGAAAGGGAGATTGTGATTCTGTTGGCAGCTTCAAAGGCCAGCCTTTGGGTTATGCAGCTTCTAGAAATAAGCAGAGAATAGAGGCTCTAAGAAGAGTTTTGACAAAAATTAAAGTGCAAGAAGGAATGCCAGGACTGAAAAATTACCAGAGTATTTGTTCAGAAAATATATGTATTTCCATTAGGAATAATCTCTTCAAAGATGAGAATATATTATTTCTGACTCCTATGCATCTAACATAAGGTTTATCACAAATAAATACTTGCTGAATAAACGAATGAATAAAAATTGCTCTTATATCTCCTAAAACTGTGACACCCACATGCTGTTCAGAATGGCAAACTAGTACAGAAGTTTGCCTACTATCCTTCTGGAGACCCATAATATTATATCACTAAATAAAAAGATATAGAACAAAATGGGAATAAATTTATAGGAATAAAGGTAAGACACCAACTGTTAGTTCAATCCTATGAAAGCAAAAAGGAGAGAAGTAGAGAAGGAAAAGGAGGTTAAAGTAGGGCATCACCAAACTGGCCAAAACCTTGTAACTTAGGCAACTGGTTCCTTAGCTTCAGGGAACTTTTGGAGAGACCTTATAAACCACCGTGTTCCAGAATAGTCTGTGGTCAGGTAAGAAGAGAAAATTATTCTGTTAGCATCTTCTTGTCCCAGACCTTCCATTGTTCAAGTCCACCCTGCATTACAGATTGTGTTTTTCACTTCTCTGGACAGGTTCTGGAATTCTTGCAGGTCCAGTCAAATTGCTTGTTCAAGTTTTTCTTGCCAACTGGCTCCATGCTTGTACATCTCCATACTGTAGTTGTGGCAATAACTGCAGCTGCACCCAGACTCTCCAGTATGGGAGTGGATTAAGCCACTTCTTGCTCTGAGCAAGAAGTAAAGCCAATGGTTGAGACACAGGGAGATCAGGTGTGGCTGTGTGGGCCTGGAGTCTAACTTCAGCTGCGTACAGATGTACCTCTCAAACACTCTTTTTCAAGGATTTACTTTAGTCCAGCAGAATGAGAGAATAAATATGAGAGGCAGAAATAGAGAAACAAAATTCAAACTAAAAGGAGGAATGATAGCTATGGAGCAAGGCTGGTGAGTAAACAATGCAGATTGGAGCAGAAAAATGGAGGCTTGTATCTGAAGATGTTCATGCATTTGATGTGTTTAAAAACAGTTTAAGATGTGACAAAATCATATTGTTCAAGAAAAAAAGAAAGACAATTAGAAATTCCAGTAGCAGGGGCCTCCCTAGTGGCGCAAGGGGTTAAGTCTCAGCCTATGAAGCTACCTTGGCCACTGCAGCACCAGTTTGATCCCCAGCCAGGGAGCTTCCCACATGGCGCAGCAGACCTCTCCTGCCTTGCCTGCTGCTTCCCTCAGCAGTGAATTTCAGTAGATCCACCTGTTCTACTCCCTACTCTGTCTCTGGTGACTCCTCTCACCCCCCACACCTCTGGCCTGCACCTCAGCTCTTTTATGCATAAATAAATAAATATTTTTTTTTAAAAAAGAAAAGAAATTCCAGAAGTAAAAACAAACCAAACACTAGATTTTTTTTGAGAAAGTCAGTGCAAAAATATAAAGCAAATTAAATGTGGACTAGTTTTAAATGATTTAAATATAAATAAAAAATTCAATTTTGATTCTAGAAACACTTTAATTTTTTGAGCTAAGATAGTAAGGATATTAGCTGCAAATCTGATCCATATTCAAACAATAATTTTTACATATCTCTAGCATTTTAAATCCTACTTGGTAGTGTCTAACACTTATAGTCAACCAATAGACAAAACAAAAATGATTTATGATTGCTTAGCCGATGATACATGTTAATAGTCTTAAAAATCTGAAAGTGAAAAGTGTAACCACTAAAAGTAAAGTTAAGATAAAGAGCTAAATACATTCCTAGTTTCACCTTACAAAGTTGGAGTTTATTTATAATCAAACGATATGAAATGAACAAATATTTACAAGAATTATTTTAAGTGAATTTAAATATAGTAATTTTTCTGTACTTTCTCAGTAGTTTTTATCCTAAAAACAAAGAAAATAATTAAAAGTTGGTAATCATATTTTTATAATATTAGTATTGTTATAATGAAACTATTAAATGTTGCAAGATAAATAAAATAAATAATTGAACTAATATCTTTGGGAACCAAGGTTTTAAATAACAAAATATAGCACCTCATTTCATACTTAACTGTATTGAAAAGGTATTGAAACTGTACTGAAATAATGGCAATCTGGTATAAATAAGTAACCCAAGTACGCTATTTTGGTATCTAAATATCATTTTCCACTAATAAGATCCAGGAATCCTTTTAAAACTGATTCCAGACCTATAACAGGAAATACACAACACAATCCTAGGATATATTGTAGGACTAAAAGCATGGGAGTTGCAGGAAGGCCTTGGGTCATTGCAACAGGTCTCAGGAGTCAACACAAAAAAGTTCTCTCTCTGGAGTCAAAGGGAAAGATTTAGCCATGGAAAGAACAGTGATCACTGAATAAAACAGATAAAGTGTGTAAACATGCATAAGTTCTTCAAGATACTGAGAAAAAAAAAAGCATCCTCCTTGATTTGCTAAGATACTACTTTATTATTCTGAATATTGGTAAATAAAGAAAAAAATAAAGCACATATTCTGCCATTCCTGTACACATTTCATGTGCTAATTGTGGAAATATTTTTGCAATCCAACAGGTGATTCAGAAGACATTTTTGCAATCCTTAGTGAAATAATAGGTCTGATTACACTGGTCAACAGTGAGATCGTTACTGACTTAAAAAGACCCTAATCTGTAGTATCTTGGTGTGCTGAACATGAATATAACCCTGAAAATTTTTTATTAGCTCTCATTTTGAAGATATTTCATCTAATTCATTTTATATGTTTCACCATGTAAATTTATCCAGTAGGCTGCAACAACATCCTAAATCAGCCTAGAATGTTGTCATGTTGCATCAATTGATAATACTATCATGCACACATCATCCAGAGTTGATTGCATCATTTTCTGATGCAATGCAATACTACTGCCAGGCGACTGCTAAAATAAGCTGACGTCAGAAAGCCCTATAGAAAGCCCTGTCGGAAAAGTTGAGCATTGAAAATATTTCAGAGGTTGTTCGAGAGAGTTTCAGCTACTGTTCCAAAGAACTGTTATTATTGTATCCATTTAGGCACTATACAGAACAATCATGCTTCCAAAGTGCATTAATAGTGTGGACAATTTCTGCTCTATTTGTGAGGAAGTGACATTTGCCAACCAGAAGAAAAATATCACTTCTCAAGTGAAGAAGGCTTATCATCTTTACTTTGGATGCAAGGTTGGTGACCAAGACAAGCCTTGGGCCCCGCATGTATGCTGTGCTAGATGTACAACACAGCTTCCACAGTGGTTCAATGGCAAAAGACCATCAATGCCGTTTGCAGTCCCCATGGTGTGGAGAGAGCCAAGCAACCACATGAAAGACTGTTACTTCTGCTTGGTTCCTCCTCTTTCCAGCAGAATAACAAGGGAAAGAAATCGAGAATAGTCTACCCAAACATTCCATCTGCATCGAGACCAGTTCCACACAGTGAGGGACTTCCTATTCCAGAACCTCCAGCAGAATATTCTCTTGATTCATCTGATGAGGACAACGGTGAGCCAACCTGTTCTTCTCCTGTTCCATCAGCATGCAGTGATCCAGATTTTCACTGTGGTGCATCATCAACCCCACACAGACTAACACAGGAAGAACTAAATGACCTGGTTCGTGATTTGGACCTCTCCAAGAACAAGGCAGAATTGCTAGGATCAAGACTCCAACAATGGAATCTTCTAGAAGAAGATGTCATAATTCCTTTATAGTGGAAGTGCCACCAGCATTTGGAGCCTTTCTTCAGAAAGGAAAGTACTCTGGTATTCTGTTCCAGTATTGAGGGCCTCATGAATGCCTTAGAAATCACTCATGACCCACAAGAATGGAGACCATTTCTAGACTCTTTGAAACAGAGTCTTAACATTGTGCTTTTGCACAATGGAAACCGTCTTCCATCTATTCTATTCCTGAACAGCTGTACAAGAGACAGGCGAAGAAATCTAAGAAGGAGTCTATGACTTGATTTTTTACATGTATTAACCATAGGCTTATTACTATTGGCATACATTTTGTGATGTAAACATCAATTTATTGCAGAGTTCAAAAAAAAACTAGAGCCAAAATTAGAATTTGACTGTCTATTTATGTTGAGCACATACAAATTGATAGGAAATGACTAATTTTATTTCAGTAACATGACTTTTGTAAAAGTTCGTTGACCAGTGTTATCAGTGACTGCTAAAACTACTCGTTAAGAGTTGATGAGCGATTTTATAGGTATTAAATTGCCTTTCCATGAGCCCATTGATTAATCTTCCTATCACTCAAAATGGAGCAAGCAGACCTGATGTCTCTTATTCTAATGTGATGCTATAGTAAGTGCCAGACCATCAGTACAATATTAATGCAAACAGAAAACAATATTTAAAATATGAATTTCATGAAATCTCTATATCTAAATACTAGTTTTATAGAAAGCACTTAAAGAACCACCCATTAAATAATATTACTACATGACACACCCAATTCAGCTATTCCATATTTCTGTTTTCCTTTTCTTCAGGTGAGGAAAAAGCACTACTGTGGATACTAGATAATTATTATTTTCAAGGATCACAAGGATGTTTTTGTTAAAGTCCAAATTGACCTCAGGAAGGGGATCTGATCTTCATTCATTCACTTATTTGACCAAGATTTATTGTTCATCTATTGTGCATCTAGCAGTGCTTTAAGTGTTATTGATTCAGGAATACATGCTAGAGTCTCTGTCCTGGGTTTGATTACAGTTACCTCAAAAACTAAGACTCCATTCTTATAGATAAATGAACTGTACAGAGATATTTGAAAGGGAGTAGGGAGACATAGTTATCTAAATATCTGCTAACTGGCAAAGTAAATATAAGACATGATCCAGGACCAATTAATGAAGATGGTAAGAATTTTATTTAATCTTGTAAGTGGAAATGGAAAATATTTATATTGCATCACAACATAATTTATTCTCAATTAGTTCATGATTTCTTTGATTTAAAGTTCAGTTTAATCAGAATTGATGGAATCAAAAGAAAAATAAGAAAGCTTTTAGAATTTAAACATGAACTTTTAAAAACTGGTTAGCAAGTATTTCGTGTGTGTGTGTGTGTGTGTGTGTGTGTGTGTAATGTGTGGGGTGTGTGTTGGTGTGGGTGTGTACATAATGTTACAGATGAATGGGTTTGGGGTAAAAGTCAACCAAAAGTCAAGCAATATATATTTTGTGTCATTAGTCACAAATGGATTTCTAGGAGAGTCAACTGATTCATAAAAGTTTAAAAAGAAGAATGGAACCTCTGGAATTTCATTCTCATGTGACAGAACTAACAAGGAACCCATGCCGTGGTTGCTTTTTCCCTATCAAGCAAAGAGATTATATGCAGGTTTGTCATATAATTGGAATAATACATCACTTCTGTAAAGGGACCTTAGTTGCACCGTTCTGTCCGGTAAGCATTTTTCTATCATCTTGGCTGGGAAGAAAGCTCAGGAGAGCCCCTAGTCTTTGAAAAACTTTTGAAAAAGAGCCCCTCATATTTTATAGAATACGCTTTTCAACAAATAAATTATAGTTATGAGAGTTTGGGAAAAAAGGTTCTCTGCACTTCCTGGGGTTAGTGAGAGTTTAACTTGTTTTCAGAAAGAATCTTTCTGTTTTATTGGGTTGATATGGACAGCTTGAAAGACTGCTTCTGCACTTAACTAGTACCTTAGTCCCACTTTCAGAGGAAGAAAGACCAATCTAGCTATATAAAGCAGGCAGTGAATATAGTGGCAAGAAGGTGGAATGAAGACAATTAAGACACCAAGCAATGGACTTACTGAAGATATCTTGAGCTGAATGGGAGACTCTTTCATGAAATAGTTCTATAGAAATAGAGCAGGTAATCTGGACTAACTCCCGACCTCCCTCTTCTGGGAATTTCATCTTAGCTTAGTCCATCTTCTTGGCTGTCACAGGTGCTGTTATCCCAGTACTATGTTTAGGTGTTTTCATTGTAAATTCTGAATCTTAAAATTTCTGAGTATATGGGCCTCCCCGGTGGCGCAGTGGTTAAGCGCTGCGCTGTGGAGCTGTTGGCAGCGGCGACGCGAGTTCGATGCCCAGCCAGGGAGATTCCCACATGGTGCGGCAGACCTCTCCTGCCTCGCCCGCTGCTCCCCTCAGCAGTGTATTTCTGATCTGCCTGTTCTGCTCCCTGCTCTGTCTCTGGTGAACCCTCTCGCCGCCCCACGCCTCTGGCCTGTACCCCAACTTGTATGTATAAATAAAAAAAATAAATCTTAAAAAAAAATTTCTGAGTATCAGTGTTTCCCACCACATGTGTAAAAAGCACAGAGATAGCTGGTTGATAGGGGAAAGGAGAATAATGAAGTAGAGACATGGAAGAGATGACGAGAAAAGATACGAGAAATACAGTCCTGCATATTGGTATCCTAGAAAATGTTTAACAACCAATTCTCTAGTTTAACCAAAAAAAGGACTGATATCAATATCTGCCAACTTCTGTGGGGCAAATTTCCCCACCATGACTGATTTCAAAATATTAACAGGATGTCAGTGAATGTGAGTTAGAAATTAGTTTCTAGTAGTATACCATTGGAAAGTATTCCCAACAAACAGAAACAATAAATGTAAATAATTTCAAGAGTATAGATGATAGTAAAATATATAAGAAATAATATTGAGAGTAGTAAAAATGTTAGGGAATGGATCTGGTTATAATATAATTTGATTAATTTAATTATTAATAATGACTATGTTTTACAACCAGCTCACACAATTTCTGAATTTAATAACTGGCTCTGGTGAGCTGGTAGGGCTGGTACGGGCACACCAGTCATCCATATGTTACACTTCTGGCTTTAGCTGCCTGCTAAGTTCGGCGACTCCATTCTTACCCTTGAATTACTTGAGATTTCTCAGTGCCTTTTTACTAAATCTCTCCCGCTTCTCTACTTTTGTCTGTCTTTCTGAAATACAGAAGCTATTTCATGTTGGATTTTGGACATTTGTATCATAGGTACGGTTTTACTTGGGGTCAACTCTCACTACAATTTTAAAGATACTTTTCATAGTACTTTCTTTTCTATCAAATGTGAATCTATCGTGATTCACATTTTGCTACAAACTAATTTCCATTTCTTATGCTCATGATTGCTCCTGCGGATTAGCCTCCTGCCATCCACGAAGCTGCAATATCTTTGCTTATGCATGGCCTTAGGGGCAGTGAGAATACAACTTGAGAAGAATGCAGTGCTCATCTTTGAGATCCAAAGTAGACTTTTTAAAAAAGCCCAGGATATAAATAATAGTCTTGAAAGCAAGTATTTCTATTATAGAAGGGAGGTTTTCTAGATGATAAAAGGTTTTGATGATCTCCAAAATCTGAGATCTTTGGGGAGCTCAGAGCAGTGATTGGAGAAAGAAGAGGGGTATGGGACATATGGGAGCACGGTCCTTTCTCCAAGAAATAGGCAAGTTGATCCTGGTGCTTCTGGTCCTCCAGTGCTGAATTGTACCTCTGACATAATCTCCAATATATATTATGTTCCAGTACTTTCAGTCCTGCTACAGAAGTCTTTGATAATGCCTCTTGCTAAGGAATTGCTTAACAAGTGGAAACATGCCTTGTTCATTTCCACCTTTGTTTCAGTAGAAAAGTCATCCTCAAAAGATTCAAACACTGAAGCTCCTCTGGAGACTTCCTTAATTTATACCTTTGGGAGTCTAGAGTAGATTAATATTCCTACTATCTACTCTTCTCATGTTTTTAATGTCTTGCATATGAATAGCATTTATCTTGTTATTATATCTTTTTCTGCCTCTACCATTTCTTGTTCTTTTTCAGGACGTTGAAACTGCTTCTTAATGCAGACTCTCCTCCTCTAACCAATATAAAATTAGTACCATTTCCAGAATCTCAAGATATTGTTTTCTTTCATTTTTTCTTTGCTTTCTGGATAGACATTTGCTTCTCTAACACTTTTTCATAAGTTTGGTCCAGTGAGGATATTTCATTAATGAGAAATAGGAAATGAGTGAGGTCTGGACCTGCCAAAGCAACTATTTTTCAAATAAATCTTGTCTACCTCCTTGTCTATGAATTGGATATTCTCACCCAGGAGGAATTTTCCCATCAGACCATCTTTGATCTACTATTCTCCTGCTTAACTCCACTCAAATATCTTTGTTGTAACTGTTCTTGGAATCTCAGCTACATAAATATCTTAGTCAGCTTCCCCCAGGACATAGGTAATAGCTGTTCTTTCTCTACACACAGTAAGGGCTTCATTTCCTTTTGATCTTCTGCTATGCTTTGAATATTTTAGGAAGATTCTCTGGTCTTCTTTGTGCAGACTGGCCCTATTTTAACCACTTGCCAACAACTAGCTGTCACAATCTAAAGGGGTAATTTTCAAATAACTATTACTAAGGATGTTAATTGTAACTTTCACAGCATTTCTTCTGTATTGGATTTTCCTGAATCTCTATCCATTCTGGGCAATTTTATTCCAGAAAGCTTTCTGAGGCCTTGTCTCTTTCTTCTAGATTTTACCAGAAACGATATCACTTCAATCAAATATAAGCAAAATAGCAGTCTGATTTCTAAAATACCATTTAAGAACAGTTAGAACCAGATCTATCTCCTTTGTGTTTTTATGAACTTCTATACTAGCCTTCATTATGTCATTTTTCTCTTCATGTATCTCTCTAGTCAGTTACTAAAATTTTACCTTTGTCCTAAGAAACTTGAAAATTCTCACTCTACCTTAATTCTTTCTTATATCCTCTTGCTGTGCCTCTTCTGAAGCATACTTTTCAAACTACTCTAGTTTGAATTTACTCTACTCCTGAATTAACTGAGTAAGACTAATTTCTAGAACCAGAATACTCCAGGCACAAGACACTTAGTTATTTTAGTTATTTTGTTGTTTCTCTATTTAACACAGAAAATTATATATCTCCTACTAAGAGAAGCCAATATTCCCTTTTATTTACTTGTTTAGTATGGACATGGAATACCCGTCATGTGTGAATTAACACGTTGTTTTGCCAAAAATCTAAAGGCATAGTCAGAAAACATCTCATCATTACTTCCAGCGCCAACTTGGCACTGCACAATTGGTGAAACCTTGAAGAGTCTCCAAACAAAGTGCTTGAATGCAAGAAATTAGCCCATTAACTTGAAGCAGAAATCAGGTTTGAAGTAGTTATAGGTTTGAAACTTAAATGGTTTTGTGGGCCCCTTTTTAAGAAAAAAACACAATTTTGAAAAGAAAATTACATTAGATAAATTGAGAATAAAATCACAGAAATTTCAAACTTTTAAAATATGACAAATTAAAATATGGCACCAAATCTAAAGGGATAATATGCTATTTTATTAACTAATTGTGCAAACATCCTTGTAATGATTTTTTTCTGCATTTTAAGCTGCATACTCTTTGATTGCCTCTTCTTATGATAATGTTATAGGATTTTTTGGACAGAATATTGGAAGATAATTCAGTCTTTAGGTTGAGAGAATTTTGTCATTGCTGTTGATAGTCAGAACCCATCAACTGTTTTACTTCATACCCATATGTCCTTGTTATTCAATGCATTGCTACAGAGTTATGATTTATAAAGAGGAATTCTGTTATACTATTTTCCATCTGAATATCACCAATAAAAGTAAATAATGCTAGGCATGACTATATATCCCACTTTATGAAATATATTCCTCAAAAACAGGAACTTCCATTTTGACCAGGCATTGCATAGAAAATGGAATAACCACATACAATTTTCTATGTCTGTAGATAGAACAGTTCACATTTCAAACTTTCTTTTCCACTGCCCACATATTTCTCTTTCTACTATTATGTTAACTTTGGCTCTCCACCCTTGTCTATCATTGTGTGAAATGGTACAGTGAAGCTTGAGGAACCCCAGAAGCTATTCCTACTTGGGGATCATAGGCATCGACTTCTTTGAAAATGATTGTGAACCACTTAAATATATCTCACTAAAATTCAATTCCAATTTTTCTCCAAATCAGTTATCTTAAGCATGATTCCAAAATAGCCTATGCCATTTGTAAAAGAATCAGTCTTGAAGTAATTTTGTGAAAATTAATTAGGTGTGACATTAAATAGGTGTTAGAATGACTTTTCCTTTATTTAAAATAATTCCCAAATGGATTTATTGCAAAAGAAAGTATCTTATTTTTCCTTTTTTAGTCTTCAAATTACAGTATCAATTAAGCTTTCAGGATGCAGGAACTCTCATTGCATGGGGTTGTTTCCATAGGCAGGAGTCTGGTCTTAACACAATATGTCATTATTTTCAGGTTCTAAAAATAGAAATCTCATGCTAGTGAAGCACATTGGGAAGTTTTTGATCTTTCACGTGAGCAAAGAGCCTGAACACATAAATGACATCTCCAAAATCCTTAATACAGAAAGACAACTGAAATGTTAGTTTACATAGCTCCTTTCTAACTGTCAAAATTTCACAAGTAAGAGGTAATGAATGCAAGAAACCTCTCTGAAAATACTTTTATGTGTTCAGAATCCCTCAAAAACTAATGTCATATTGTAACCTTATGCGATTTTCCACCATAGAAAGAAAATTAACTGAATTTTAATGGCAACTATTGCTATCTCTAGGTACATTATAAGCTTGTTTGTCCTAAAGAGTTTCCATTCTACAAGAAGTTTTCCAATTTATTTAACAGAATTTTTTAATAAAGTTTGACTTCTTAAGAAAGTTTAAGCAAATAAAGTTGTTTAAAGGAGAAAAAATGGATATTAACTTACATTTTCAGAAAAAATCAAAGAAGATAAAATAGTACAGCAACAGTCTAAAGAAAAAACAAAAGAGTCTGGGAAAGTTTTTTTTTAGAAAAGGTAAATCAGGCACAGATCCAAAAACATGATGGAAAGACAAATTTATCCCATTAAAATTGAGAAAAACAATTGTTTTTTCAGTGTTCTGTCCTCAATTTTATTTTTCTGATGTAGAAACAAGGAGTCACACAACTATCAAAGTGGCAAATGATTGAAGACTAAGATTAATTCAATTTTTTCTTCCTTTTCAACATCTCTCTGAACTTGCAAGGCAAAACCCACATCCCAGCTTCTTCCTATCATATGGCCTCTGTAGTTGCCAGGAGACAGTGTAAGACCTTCAAAGCCCTGAACACTTTTACATTTGGTGGTCCTATCCCATATGAAATCAAACATTAAAATGTGATCACATCCTGCAAAGTTAACATGATTAATAATAGCTACTTTTTTGGAGCACTTACTGAGTTTTCTTTAGCTACTAATACTTTCAGAGAACAGACACCTGCCACCTTTGTCTCCTAATGAGCCCTGTTCCCCTGGGCAGTGATCTGTCCTTTTCTTCTTTTCACAGAGGACCAAGTGGCCCTGTGCAGCCTTGACTGCCTTGTTCTTCCTTGAGGCACAAATGGCACAAAATACTCCCCCCCCCAACAGAAGTTACAGAATACAGGCATAGTGCTTACTTAGTGGTAGCGTGGCAACCACTGCCAGCTGCTTTTGAAGCTGCTTGTTAGTGTGAAAGTTATCTGGCATAAAGTTATTTGTTAACTAAGCTAGAAACATTCAGCTCCCTTCAAGTCTTACTTTTATAGATTATCCCCCCACCTCCCAGAAGCCCTTATCTTCCAAAGGAGATTTGAAGACATCACACAAATAATAGGAAATATCTGACTTCTACATGGTTGAAAGGCTCCCTGTCTGAATTACTTTAGGATATTTCTTATTCCTTTGACAATCACATGATAGAGAACAAAACTGCCATCAACCTCTAGTGCTCATTCAGAGTCAGACCAGGATTTACACCATCAGACACTGAGCTTCTGGTCTTTGGACTTGGATTTGGACTAACAAGAGTGTTTCTGGTTCTCAGGCCTTAGGACTTGAACTGAATTATAAAACTAGTTTTTTTCTGCATCTGCAGGAGATAGTTGGCAGCTTGTGAGACTTTTCAGTCTCCATAATCACATGGGCTAATTTCAAAACTAAATTTCCTCATCCATCTATCTATCTATCTATCTATCTATCTATCTATCTATCTATCTATCATCTATCTATCTATCTATCTATCTATCTATCTATCTATCTATCTATCTATCTATCTATCTATGCCTCTCTGTCCATTTAACTAATCTAATTGGTCCTATTTCTTTGGAAAACAATGAGTAATATACCTTCAGTTTTCCATAGTTGACTATATGTGTGGGCAAAAACACTTTTAACCATGAGTTGGAATTTCAGTAAACCCCATTTCTAAATAATGTAATCCTTGGCTTATTTTGTTTACGTAAGAGATTCTAAGAACATGCTAAGATAAATTTTTTCACCTTGCTAGTGTGCAATCATGAGTTGTAGGGGCAGTGGGAGGTGAGTTCTCCTGTGATATGGATTTGGTACTTTAATAATGGTTTTTCTCCCTCATTATTTGGTTGAACTTTGTGTGTCAAATCCAAAATTAGGAGCAGGATAGATCTCAGGACTTTCTGGGCACCAACTATACATTCCCAGAAATCACAAACAAAAGCTCGAGAAAATAGAATGTAAAGTATGTGGCTGGAAACTACTTATTTGGCTTTCCTTGGTGAGAACACCTTGGCCCCTTCTGACTAGAGTTACCTTATCTGCTACATCCATCATGCTGCTCCCTTCAGCAGAAATTATCATTCAAAAAGATTTCAAATTAAAGAGAAATTTATGAGGGGTGTGGCATCAGAATTTTATGGGATTGTTTTGGGGGGGAATATAGAGGCTTGTGGCCAATAGCAGAAGCCTCATTCAAAAGCCAGATACCTCAATGATGAGGCATGTTTTTTATTTGTAGGCTAGAGGTATATAGCATGAAATAAAGAGGTCTTTGTGAGTGCAGCTCAAGGCTGTAAAGCAGGGCTGGGCTGGGGTGTAATTAGATAGCAATAATTGTCTTTGGGAGTTGGACCGAAACAGGAGTTACAAAACTGCTGCTACTACAGGGGGTGAATGGGTTTATGCGCCGAAGGTGTGTGCAATCTGCCTGCCAGGCCTGGCTCCGGGGTCATCAGCTGGGCTCAGGGAATAGCATCTGCTCCCAGCTGCGGCTTCCCTGAGTCAACTGCCGATGAGCCTGCCCTGACTTCCCTATAGGTCAGGTCTAGATGTGTAGTCTGGAGGTTTCCCTTTTAGATGGCTGTAGTGGCAGCAAGGCACAGAGGAGGTTTCCTATGATCCGGGCAGACGGGTAAAGGAAGAGTCCTGGAGCCCTCGGTGGCTTTTTCAGGCTTTTAATGATCTTTTTACACCATTTGTAGTGAGGCAACGAGGTGCAGGGCAGGCAGGGGGACCAGGGAGGGCAGGAGGCTGTCAGGCCAGCGAAACTACACCCTCTCTGGGCTCTCTGGCGTTCTCTCATGGGTTCTCTGCTGCACCCTGCCACACAGTCCTCTGCTGACTCTGCTATTATATGCTCAGTCTCTGGGCTCATGTGTACCCACTTAAGTATGCCCCCCACCCTACTTCAGGTGCTCCCATCAGGCACATGTGTAGGACTGCAGGTGCCAATGGTGGGAGGCTGGAAAACACCTGATGACTTTCATTTACCCTAAGCTGGCACTGGACTAAAAATAGACCAGTCTGATTGGAGTATGACTAGCACCAGTCAGACAGCTGGAAGTGAAAATGGACCAATCAGGCTTGAAAGGCAGGGGATGTAAGTCCAGGCTCCAGAGGGTTAGACATTCAAATTCAGACTTGTTGGGACTTTCTTCTGGAAAGATCTTCACAGAGGGCTTCTAGGAAAGATTTCATGGGGCTTCTTGGGAAGAACCTTCCAGACCTCCAGAGATTTCAACCACTACTCCCACCTCTGGCTCTGCCTCCAATGTCACCTGCTAACAGGCACCGTTAGCCTGTGCCCAGTGGCCTCTGCCCAGTCTGCCAAGGGCTGTACCACTAGCATCTATCCTCTGGCACCATCAGCACCGCTGACCTGTGTCCCATTGTCTCTGAGAACCATCTGCTGCTTCTGGTCCTCCGGCCCGCCTCCTGGTGCCATCAGGGCAGTGTCTGAAACAGGCCAGCCTGGCCTTCTATTAGGTGTTGCTGGGCTGCTGTGGTACCACTTTGGCCCACCGTGTACCACTTTGGCCCACCGTGTGTGGTCATCGCTCGTGGGCCTACTCCAGGCTTTGTGGCAGGGAGGGCGCCATCTTGTGTGAGCAGACTTTGTTTTGGAACCAGGACACCCTTGACACTCTCTGGGGTAAGACAGCTGGCTACTCATGGCCTTAGAAACTCTTCTTTTCCCCAAACCTCTCATTTGTTAATAAACCCTGTTGTTGTTGCACCTTTAATGTGAGTGGTATCTCACTGTAGTGAGGACACTGGTGAGAACCCACAGCCTTGGCAACTGTTTAAGAGAACTTTTACAACCAAGAATGACGACGTATCGAAGCAAACTGTGGGCATGGAGAGTACTATAATGTACCAGCCATTTCCTAGCTCCCTAGGCCTTATCATCATCCTCTTTATTCTAGCATCCTTCTTTATCATCTTCCTCTTGCTTCATAAAGTTGTATATTCAGGTACAAAACTGTATGTTTGACCATTATTATCCAAAGAGTTTTGCAACTCTTCAATCAGGGAATAGTTTTGATAAAGAGACTGAAAAAAGAATAGAGAAAATACCTTTTTCTGAGTACAATAAGACCATCATGGAGAAAAGTTAAAAAAGCAAAGAAAAACTATATATATATATATAAAGTTGATTGACAACTTTCATTCTGAGCAGAAGCATATATTTGAGTGACATCCTCAATGACAGCTATGACAACGAAGAGAATTAATTAAGCATCATCAGTCAAAAAACATAGGAACTCAAAAAATATTTTTAAGGTTATGCATATCTTCCAGTTACTAGATTTCAATGTAGCATGTTATCTATTTAAATATGTACCTAACCATTTTCTTCCTTTAAATTCAAAGGAATCAGCATTTAGAAATAATGATTCTAAATGCAATGGCTCTTGATGCTATAAATGATATGTGATTGCTCCACAGACCCCCATACCAGGTGCAAATGACAGACACAACAATCATGATGACAGAATCCTTATAAATAGCAACAGGGTAAATTTATTAAGGGTTTCAGCAGCCACAGCTGTCTCCCTTCTGCTGATGTGACTGAGGTACTTTGTTAATAGACCTTATAATACCCTCTCTGATTATGTTACTGTGTTTCTCTGCTGCATTACCAAGTATCAGGTTAATACAGCATGGAAAAAGGACTTTTAAAAGATTCTGATGAAACCCAGAAAGATTTCAAATTCAATGGTATTTGCTAGGTGCTGTGCTTTTCACGTTTGGTTGCTTTAATCTAAATGCCTTTGCCCAATGATCATAAAAGTCCCTCAAGTGTTATTTTTTTTTTTACTGTTGAGTGAATCAGGTTTTATTTGAGACCTGCAAAGCACATGCTTCAATTGAATTTATCAGTGGCATAGCCTTTGTTCAGGGATTTGAGTTACATCATTTTCATCAGACTGATTGTACTTTTAACTGAGATATTTGAGCCTGTTCATGTTTCACTATTTGATATCTTGCATTCTGATGTGTTCTCTAGGAGGGCTATTGTATGGCCACAGAAACCTGGGTCAACACTCTAACAATAGAAGACCTCTTTTCCTGCATGGTTGGGAGTACTGATTGACTGTACAAGCTGGTGGAGGTTCTTCACATACCTCGGGTAGTATTCATGTATTCAAAATGGTACAAAGTGAAGAACTACTTTCAGTATTTAAAAGCAGCATTTATCATCAGTCAGATAAGCAGAATAAAACATCTAATATATTAGAGTTGACTCATGTAAATTACCATGACTTGCTATATACTGATGATTCAGTGACATTTTTTTATTAATTGGTGATAAGCTATTTCTTCACTAGCTTTATCAAGGTTAATAAAATGAGAAGGATGGATCCCACTGAGATTAAAGCCTTGTGAAGGCAGGCAAAAAGAAAAAATAGTTTTGGAAATATAAACATTCAATGAGTTCCCTTGCCTGGTAAAATCTGCGCGAGTCAGAAACCTGGATATTGTCTGTTCCCTCTCTTAAATCCCTGCCCCCCAGGTGCTGTCAATTCTATCACCAAATCCTGCCAATTCTAACTCTTAGATACCTTTGTGGTCTATGCACTCCTCTTAATACCAATGCCTCCACTCTAGCTCAGCATCATGTCCTCTGGATTAAAGCCATAACCACTTAATGGATCACCTTGCTCCCAGTATTTATTTCATCCCTTTGAATTTTCATACAGCAACCAAAAGAATTCTCATAAAACTTAAACCTGCCATTCTATAATCCTTTCACCAATTCCCCATGTTTCCTAAGACAGGGTCCAAACTTACTGTAAAATAAAAGACCTCCAGCACAGCTTCCTACCCTGCCTTTCCCCACATGTACCACGAAAGCAGATGTTGGTGTTCAGATTTTTATCCTTGCTATTCCATCTTCAAAGAGCAATCTGTCCCCCTCCCCCTTAGCATAACTTTCATTAGTCTTAGTATCTTCAATTTCTCTTCTTAATTTCTCTAAGAATTAAATTGTAATGTTTCCTTGGTCTCAATTCTAGGTCATGTGCTTTTATTGTATATCTGAGCTCATTACTCTGTTAATGAGATTATTTTGGTCCTTACCTTATGGGTTATGGGTAAAATTAACATCCGTAGCATGGATGCCTATCACATATGTTCCATGGTATTCAACTTTCTATCTCTAGCATCTAATAGGTAGGTATCCTTTAAATATTTGAATAACTATTAAGTAAAGGTGACAGAGACAAAGTGTTGACATGCAAGGAACACTAAAATTGGTATAACATGACAACATGTAGGTGGAGGGGTCACTTACAATGTCTTTTTCAGACAAGTGCAATACTCTAATCTGGTCAATGTCTTCTGCCAAATGAGAGTAAAGCATTTGAGCAAATATCTATAGAAAAAAAATCAAATCAAAGTTATAAATGTTCTTGCCACTAATATCAGTGAGATTATTTGAAGTTCATGCTTCCAAATAATTTTTCAACTCTATTTTTGATCAAAAAGTTTGAAAATCATAGTTACTTTCATATTTATGGTGTGTTGAAGGATAAGGATAAAATCCATCTGAGAAATTAACTATAATACAGAAACTTGTTATTAGAGAAATATTCATTTATTGAAAAATATATTTATTTAATACTTTTAAATTTAGTTTTGGTTCCAGATACTAGCATCATCATTAAGAACACAAACATGAATGTTAAACATTCTTTTTTGTAGAAAGTAACAGTTATATGGCAGAAATAACAGATAAACTGAGAATCAATATAATGTGATAAATTCAGTGATAGAGTTATGCACAGCCAGAGTTGTGTTAGCCCTGAGGACGTTAGGAAAGACTTCCCTTAGGATATTTCTCCTTAGTGTAGTCCTAGTGTTGTGGAGGGAAAGATATTCTGGGCAGAGGGGGGGTAAAAACAGTTGTGTGTGTGTGTGTGTGTGTGTGTGTGTGTGTGTGTGTGTGTGTGTGCGCGCGCGCGCGCTGTGGGCGGAGTGGCAAAAGATAAGGCTGGTGGATGACAGGGGCCAAATCCTGGCACCCCTCAGATAACATGCTAGAAATCTTGAACTTTATCCTGAAAGCAATGGGAACAGTGAAATGTTTTATGCAAGGGAGGAAAGTAAAGGACATATATGCATTTTAGGTAGAGCAAGTATTTTCTAAAACAAATGGAGAAGACACTAGATTTCTCTACTCTGCTCCTATTTAGGAGTCACTCTTATTCACCTTTTCAAAGTGTCCTGTAAATCTATTTGTTTGTCTTATTTTTCTTAGACTAATGGTTCTCAAATATGAATGTAGATCAGAATCCCTTGGAAAGGTTATTTGTTAAAACACGAATTTTGGGGGGCAGTTGGTGGCCTGATTTCGCATCTCTAACAAGTCCCAGGCTGAGGCTAGTGATGCTTATCCTAGGTCACACCATGAATACCACTGCTTTGCACTATGATTTGAGCTTAATCATTATTTTTCTTTGTTTCCCAAACATCTAGTCCATTGTCTGTTACTGAACAGGTATTCACGAACTATTTTCTTCTTTTTTTTTTTTTATTTATACATACAAGCTGGGGCACAGGCCAGAGGCATGGGGCAGCGAGAGGGTTCACCAGAGACAGAGTGGGGAGCAGAACAGGCAGATCAGAAGTACACTGCTGAGGGGAGCAGCGCGAGGCAGGAGAGGTCTGCTGCACCGTGTGGGATTCTCCCCGGCTGGGCATCGAACTCATGTCGCCGCTGCCGACAGCTCCACAGCGCAGCGCTCAATCGCTGCGCCACCAGGGAGGCCCCATGAACTATTTTCTTATTAAAGAATAAAGAAATGAAAAAATTCCAAGTGCAAAGAAAAGAAATAGACCAAGCAAAATGATTTTTTTTCTCCTCCTAATCAAAAATTACTTCAGATATTAAGGGTGTTTATGTTTCATATAAATTTACAGTACAAATTGTGAGAGGGAAGAAAAAAATGAGAGACAGTAACAATGGTGGAAATAAAAGCAAAGTTAGGAATCATAAGACTTCTATTTGCTTTCCAGTGCTTACATGAATAGAGTAGCCTTGAGCGAACCATTTTATTTTTTACAGTACTGTATCAGTGCCTGAGTTGGATGATTAAGTGGCCATTAGCAATACTTCATTGAATAGGCCTTTGAAAAAATATCTCAGGAAGAATTTATGCATACAAAGCCAATTGAATTTAACTTTAATATAATGAATACTACAAATTGAATATAAGTTCCAAATGGACTACAGCAAGTGTGTTCTTACATTATATGCATAAATTCTTTTCTATGCGATAAATTGTCTTATAGAGACTCCACATTCATTGTGGCACTATGCTATGCCTCGTGCATGAATGCTTCAGTTACAGAACTGTACTTCACGTGGGTGGATTCTGCCTTGAATCAAAGGGTGAAGGACTTCGCATTTGGAGTTTCTGTAGGATGGGCCATGTCTATATCAAGGGAAATTCACCACCTCATTTCATACACAGTGACTAATTTTCATGATGGAAGTAATGCTTCTTTGCTGCTCCATGTAGCTGGAATTTTTTCTTGTACATTCCAACTAACTAGATAGTAAACAGAGATGAAGTGTAAACTCTTAGTTAAAATACCTTAGCAAAAATTCAAATATCCTATTGCTTATTGGTGTAAATTTATCCATAGCAGTAGAGTTCAGAAAATATCAAATTTCCTGTAATTTAAAAGGACTCGGGTCTACCTACTCAGATAGTGGAAAACTCTAGCTCAGTATACCCAAACCCTGCCACTGGAACCATTAATATCCAATTCTAGAACTTTTATCCTCTTGTGAGATTATTTATTTGGGTTGTCTCAATCTATCACCTGTAGAATAAAGCCAAGGCAAAAACTTAAGGCTGAAATTTTGGAGACTGGAAGTGGGAGACTATCTGATGACATCGCTTAAGCCCTAGATCAAGTCATGCCTGAAGTCAGTGGTCCCTTTGAACGTCTCATTGATGACAGTTAAGATCTCAATAGTATTGCTTTTTGCTTGAACCAGTTTGGGTCAGGTATTCTATCACTTGCAATCAAAGGAGTCCTACTGACATACTGTCTGTTTTTCCCTTTAAGACTCATCTCATCTTGGCACGTGCCTCTCTCCCTGGCACATAGGATACACTCAAAAAATATTTCTGAAATGCATTAATTTTGCTTTCTTATGTTCCTTACTAGCTTAGAAGACAAATATAAATGTCCAATTGACTACTACTTTCCCTCATTGCCTCCACTTTGCCATTCGTTCTATTTTAGTGTTTTTGTCTGGGCCTGGTGAGCTGACCAGTTCCTAACTGCTCCCTTTTTACTTAAACTTGATCTGTGATTAGTTCAATCTTAATGACATAAGTACAATGCTCTAGATGCTTTCCTTTTCAGATAGCATTCTTTTGTTTCTGGTTTTAATGCTATATTTATGTCAGTGCAGTACAACGCCTAAAACAAGAGTAGGCAGCCATTGGCTGGAGTCCTGTACTATCACACAATTCTCATGAGACCTTATAGACTTAGTTCCTCCAGCAATGTCTCAGGATATAGCAATGAAGGTACGATTGGAAGAGACCTTAGCATCATTTCTGGTACATAGAAAAAACTCAATGCATACTTTTGCTTTCTTAATAAAAAGAGAAGACCTTGTTTCTTTATGCACTAGCTGCAAAAAAGTTTATGACATGCATTTAAAATTTTGGAAATAATTGGATTTTTTTCTTTGAGAAGTGGGTGTTTTTAATTATTAAGAATGATTTTTGTAAAAAAAAAAATCTGATCCATTTCAGTTTCATTGTATTCACTCTAGGTCAATTTGACATTGAGGCTGATTAGTGTGCCTATGCATGTAAATCAATATTGCAGTTTCCTGTGTGAAATTGTAGCTTTTGGGTTTAAAATAAGTTTCCATAAATAGAAGAAATATGAAAAATCTAATCCCAAATTATATAGATTTATATATTATTGTCTTATAAAAATACCTAGAAAAGTTAACTGCACTGTATGCATTTAATCATATTTATTCTTGTCTTCGTCTTTCTTGCTTGCTATAAAAGATGTAAGTAAGCAGTCCTGGCCCATAAAAGGCATAGTAAATATTGGTTAAATTGTGTAGCGGTGTAAGATATTTCAAGTAGTGTTACTAAAGCTTAAATTATACTCTGCAGTCCACATTCCAACAAAAATTGATTCACAAATCCTACCCTGGAAGTTAAGTTACCACTCTTGATCTGGCACACCTAGTCCACATGCTATTTTAATGAAGACCAAATCAGCAATTCCACCCCACCTTTTCCTGTCTGCCACCATGGTAGAACTGGAGTTGTGAATTTTCTTCTTCTGCACATATCCAGCTGGATGTATTTGATTAATGTACAAATAATTCTAAAGCAAATATAAAATTTGCATAGAAACTATTTAAAAGGAACCTCTCAAACATTTGCTTCTGAGGATAAATACATCTTTAAACTTACCAAATCTCTTGGCCATGTTTAAAGGCATTATTATTTTGTTTTCATGTTACTTTTGCAATACCTAGGACTTGAAATGAAAACTGGGTTCCTAACCAAGAATTGTAGGGAAGGGGATTGTATGGGGCACATAGACATAATGATACAGGAAATGTTTGGGGTGAAGGTAGTGGGAACTAAATAAAGAACAAGAATACATTTAACAGAAAGGGATCTCTGTTCTTTCACATGGCCTTCTGCTGAACCAATCTGGCAAAAGAGAGAAGTAGAAAAAAAGAGTATACATGGTTTAAGAATCAAGTCGTCGATAGTCACCCTGAAGTAGAGAAATGCCAAAACTGCCCAAAGTCAAAGTTAAATGCTATGTTCCACAAAACTCGCTGTGAAGATGATTTATAAAATTGTACAAATTGTAGAGTTTGTACCCCTCACTTATCCACACTACTATTTGTATTCCATTCCAAGACCAAATTATATTCCTCCTCATATCAATTCATTGATGTCTAGCCTCTCAAATAAGTGCTGGCTTCAAAACCCCAAGATTTAGCTTTTGATTCTACAAAAGCTAAACTATAACAGAGTGCCTTTTATGTCACACATTATAAAATTCACTATGATTTATTTGATCTTCCTTTACTTCAGTGACTGAATATCCTTTTCCTACCTGCAATATAAGTGAAGTAGATATTTTTCTTTTGTTGGAATAACTATAAATGATATTCTCTTACATTCAATGGCTTTGATCCCTAGGAAATTGTATTAAATGACACAGGTACCTGATAGATAGATAATTAGTAAGTAATAAAGGATATAGGGAGCTTTAATAGGAAAAATAAACTCTTAAAAGCTCATAATATTTTTAATTCATCTTTTTTTTACTTTGTATCAGATTCTAGAAAGAAGACTATAATCACACAAATGTTAGAACCCAGATCAAATTCATGAGATCTATCCTTAAAATCTTTGATCAATTGTAAAAATTAACAAACTCAATTTCATAAAGGATCAGACTGAGTTTATAAATAAAATCTCTAAGGGAGCCAAAGGTGAACTGAGCATGGGAAAGCAAAGACTTTCTAAGACATCACCATACTTCCCTCAAGTTTATCATCATATAAACTTATGCGTTGTTTTCCTTTCATGCCCTTTCAGCATGCTTATGTTAGAGGACAAAAAGCCAGAATTGCTTACCAATAACTTGCTTTCTGGGCTTTGGTTTTCTGAAGGGAAACACTGGAGGGAGGGAGAAGAAGAAAGAGAGTGTGATTTGCATGGAGAGAGAAGAAAGAGAGTAAAAAGGGGGAGAGGGAGAGAGGGAGAGGCAATGTCGTCAGGAGGTAGCAAGACTTCTCGGGGGAAGAGCCGCAGAAGTGACTTAAAAGAAGCTGGACCCTTGAGTCAGGCCCCCCAGCATCAGTAAGCCCATCAGTGTTCAAACACAGCATTGGGGCCACAGGGTTGCAGTCTGCAAAGGTCCGGTGGGCCCTCATGGTGACACCCGCTGATAAATCTTTAGCGCCCATAGCGATGCCTGTCAATAAGTGAGTTCTCGATATTTGTTGAAAGAATGAATGGATACATAAAATCAGTGGAGAACATTATGAGCTGCAGTGGACCCTTTTATTTTGAAGGCATTATAGGAATTTCTTGAATTCTTGTGGGATTCTAATAAATGAGAAAATTTGCACTCCCCCCAAATCAATAGTTTCGATTTGCAAAATTTACGAAATCAATAGTAACTCATATTGTTCTCCCAATTATTCTGGCAAGATAGGGGTTCAGAGTTAGATTTAATTTGATTCCTTTCTCAACAGCAATTTTGGAGTGGCATGAATATCCACACAGAAATACACCTATAGGATACTAAATCCTACTGATGGCCTTGTGTATGTAATAGAAATGAGGGGACCTGTAAAAAGAGTTTCCAGAGTCACTGCCAACCTAAACATAAAGTTATTATCTTGATTAGTTTCCTTTGCCTTCTTAGTGATAGTGTTATTAATACATATTTGTACTTTGTGTTACAACTTGTTATTTGTTTTCTATAAGCATTTTACATTATTTATGTTTTTCATCATATTTTAATGATTGAATAACATTCCATTTAATTCATATATAGTACATAGCATAACTGTTCAAGTCTTCAGCACTCCACAAGCCTTATAGTCATATATGTTTTATGTTAAGATGATTCATTCTCTGTCTTTCTCTCATCCTCTCTCATTATTGGTGTTAGGAATACAATTGTGTGCCAATTTCATTGTCTGAGTTTTGGTTTACCCACTTGTAAAATGCAAGGGGGAGAATGTGTCCCTTTAGAAAGCACCTTAATGAACCTCAGCACATGGTAGACATTTACCAGAGATTGTAGAATAATTTTATGAATGGTAATAGGACATTTCTATTGGGTTTTAATTGTTCAAATTAGTAGATTGGAGCAGAACAACAGATCAATATATCTCCATTATTTTTATCTTGACTTTGTCTCATCCTTAACTCTGTCCTATCACTTGCCTCTATCCCATCTCAGTCCTTGCCTCTGCCTTCTGCCTTTGGATTTTAGATAATATCAAAAAGGAACCTTCCAGACCAGTATGCATGCACTCAGAAATGATGAAGTAGAATTAATGTTGTCCATTCCTTAAAAAATTCAGTCAGATCATGTCCCTTTCCCTTCACTTTCTTCCTACCTGAAATCTAAATTCTATTAATTTTTCATTGCAAGAAACACAAACAACTTTCCACTGATTTTTCTATGTTCCCAAAACTCAGATGTCAAAGGTTCCCCTGACACAGGCTACATTTCTCTCAGTAGTAGACATTAGACAGATGACTCGAGTTACTATTCTAAGTTCATAACAAATGTTTTATCACAGTTGCAGCTTTCCTTCTTTTGAGATTGCTAAATTACATCTTGGAGATCCCCACTTCATATTATAAGTCACACGTATCACAATAAACTCCTGAGTGTAAAATGTGCCATTATCTCTACTATTACTTTATCACTTCTAGGAAATTCATGTGCAGGAATTTGGGCACTCCTTCAAGATAAATTTCCTTATTAGACTGTGGTTATAAAATGCAATCAGTTAGCAGAGGTCTCTGCCATCCAGCCATTAAAATGTGATGCCTGAGGCTTTTAGCTTTGCTCATTATCATCTTTTGATTCTTTTGTAAATACAGTTTGCCAATTTAAACTGCTTTGATAATTACTGGGAATCATATTCCATTCCTGGAAGCTGAGGAAATATACAGTCCTTCACTGAAATGAAAGAATAAATGTGACCTGTCAGCATCAGGATAAATTTGATGGGGAAATATTGTAACCAGATCCCTTCCACTTTGAAAGGAAGAAACAAAAACAAAAACAAAACTCACCTAGACTAAAAAAATTAGGGAGAAGGAGAATTAACTGTTAACTCACTGAATTATACCACTCCTATTCCCTACTTATAATTACCATTAACTGGCTCCACTTGAATTCCTGGGAAATTAGAAAATTGATCGACAAAATTCTCTCTGTTCCCCTGGGATTGGCAGTGGCATTAGAAACATCAGCTGATTGCTGAGAAAACACCCTGTTGGGAAAGTCCGACACCTCATCTCATGTCACCTCAACTACAACATCAAAATGTGAAGCCCTGCACTTTCCCCACACGCCTTTACCCTTTACAAAATGCCTGCACTCCTGCCATTCTGGGAGCCAGTTTTTTGGGGGTACCTCTCCCACCAACTCCCTTAATGGACATCTTATATAAAACTCCTTGTAAAGACAATTCTCTTGATTCAGAGTTTGGCAAGTGAAAGACTTGATTTGGTCATTTACAATATGACTCAATAGACCAGTTCTAGCGCAGAGATTGGGCAGACGGGTAGTGTGCCTGTTCCTCCATATAGGTCGGTGTTTCTAGAGGCTCGTCAAAGAATCAATGATCACACATCAGAGTGCTTTTAATAATGTGCTTTTAAGATTTCAGACACTGACCTACTGAGTCAGAATCTCACAAACACAAATATTGAAGAATCATTGGTAAAGGGTTATAAGATTACAGACTGTGATTTCTTCAAACTCTGGTGAAGGTCTGGCATTTCTACACAACTTTTTAATCAAAAGACATTTGAAGATCTCAAAGTAGCTTTTAGGTTTAATTTCTCATTGACTCATTGATGATATTACTAATCTAGAAGACCATTGATTATGACCTTCAATGGATAGAAATCTTAATGGAATTTATACACAAACTTACAAATATTTAAGTTTCTTCAAATTCCAAAAGCAGGAAAATGCTATGTATTTCCTTCTGTAACATACTTTCAGGCTGTGTGACCTCAGCTGGGATCCATAGCAACCCAGCAACATTTTCAGTCATCTGAAGGATTACCTACTACTTCTCCACAGCTGTTTCTGCAAACTGTTTTTGCAGGTCTCTGAGCATCTCTCATTCCACGTGTCTGCAAAGATGGAGATCCCACCACATGAGTGCTTCCAGCTTCCCTCCTTTCCACCTCAGTATTTCTTCATTATCCTTGTACACCTGGTGTGCATGAAAAAAGAAGTTTCTTCTTTCTTCCCTAGGGATGATGCTGCCCAAATCCTAATTCTTTTTGAGTATAAGGAAACAATAGTTTATAGGCTCCAGGAGAAGAATGATTCCTTCTCCCCGTGGGCAGAGGGAGGCGAGAGAGAGAGATCATAGCAAGTCCTGGGAATAATTGTGGAGTGGGATGGTTGAGATATCACTGGAGTCATCTGGAGGGACAGGTGTGGGTGACAGGCTGTCTAGAGACAAGGGTGAGTCACGGGAAAAAGTAGGTTGAGAGAGGAGAGACCAAGAGAGGCAGCAGACCTGAAACTGGAATGAAAATAGAGCTGTAATAGTTGAATTTATAGCCAAATGGAAAGACATTAAAAATCAAGGGTGGAAATGAAGTTAGAGTAGTCACAGAATCAAAGATTCTAAGTGTAAATTGTGCTGAAAGCTCTTTTTGTCTTTGGTTTTCCAGTAGTTGTTGCTTTGCCCTTTTTGATTGTTTAAAAGTTCCTATCTTTATATGACTGAAGAATTACTTAAGTCTTACAAAATCATTCTAAGCCCTTGATCTTATCCTCTCCTGCCATTTCCAGGGTGCTATAGCATGTATATTTGCAAAATGTGAAGATAATATTCATATTACCTTTCCTCTATTTGGTGTTGAATCCTAACTTTTGTTTGCATAATCCCTAACCCCAGTCCATGTGGTTTAGACAAAAGTGGCCTTGGCTTCTCCCAGGGTGAGTACCTTACTCAAGTTTGGCCAAAGTAGCACATCCCTTGCTCCAGGGACTGGTTCAAAGATGGTGCCTAAATTAAGTTGTGCTAATACGAGATGATGAACTTCTGCCTTAGTACTTTTTTGAAGCCCATATAGAGAAAATAGAGCTGAGATATGGAGAACAACAAAATCCAAATGACAATGTTTGAGCATTGTCAAACTACTTCTGCCTAAAACCAGGTCCTGACTTTTCTGTCACATGGATTAACAAATTCTCTTTTTTATTTAAGCAAATTTTGCTGGATTAATTTAACGTGAAATAGAAAGTGATCTAACAGAACTTAAAATGTGGTGCAATCCTAGACAATAATCGTGTGGCTTCAGGAGATGTACATTGTCACAGCCTCTCCACATAAAGTTGTGCAGCTGTGATTATTTGGGATTATATAAGCTCCTCTGTTATTCAGTCTACCTTCTTTTGGATCAGAATGTTTCTTCCTTTCTCTTGTTGATAAGTAAAATTTTCATATTGTTTGTTTTGATGCTGTGCTATTTATGAGGAACAACCCAAACTATATCCTTGTTCAGTGAATATTTTATTAATGACCAGTGTCTTCTTATGAACTCTTCCTTTCTTCATTCTTAACCCAGTTGGTTTGGGTGGTACTGATTATACTCGAATTTCAGGTCTATGGATATATGATTCAGAAATTAGAGATTTTCCTGGGACTTTTGCTACAGTCATCAGAAAAAAGAACCATTCCATTCCCTGAGATTGTTCGCTACAACTACATTTAATTTAAAGCCACCAGTGGATATTTTGGGGTCATTCAGTTTCTGTATGAGAATAAACCTATCACACAGGAATGAAGAATTTCAAGATGGAGAAAGGAGAATAGCCCAATGAAGACGTCTTTGAATTTGGATCTGGCAATGTCTAACATCATCAATGCTTAGACTTTGTAGTCACATAAACTGTCAAACTCCTTTTCATTGCCTTAAGCCTGTTTAGGTTGGGTTTTTGACTTATGGAAGCAAAAACCTTGACTAAATATATGTTGACACTAAGGTTCAAATGCTCATGGATTAGCATATGCTGTCACAAGATTCCAAACACTCATAAAAAGAGATGGGACTTCTGAAATTCCATGTCTCAGCATCTGCTGAGAAGATATTAGTGACTAGCTGACTTCTCTGAAAATACCCTTGGTTGTCATGGCAATGAAAGGGCACAGATACTAAGAGAGGATTCTAAAGTATTTTCATATAAAATCCTATAAGATCTGAACTGGGTAAAAGACATATCTAAGCCAGCACAGAGAATCCTGATAGCAGCATGGTAAACTAAAATTCTCTGAGATACACCAGTCTTAGCTTCCAAAGGAATTGAAAGAGGTAGCACTAATACAAAGGCTATACAGACAAAGCAGATTTTTGTATCTTTGCTAGTAATGCTATGTATCAAACCCCCCAACCCTTTAGTTCTCCACACATACTCTTCAGGGATTTCCACCTCCATTTTGTGACCACTAAAAAGACATAATACACAAAACAATAAGACTAGGCTTTTAGGAGATATTTTTCCCTAAGATTTTAACTTCCATATAATTAGTTGCCCAACTCTTATTTAAAGGACCAAAAGAGAGATTCAAATTTATCAACAGTTTTCTTTTTTTTAAGAAAAAAGAAAAGATTTATTCTTGCATAGAAGAACTGGGGTATAAGCCAGTGGTGCAGGGGTGAGAGGATTCACCAAAGACAGAATGGGGAGCAGAACAGGTGGATTTCATCAAAGGCACTGCTAAAGGACACTGCTAAAGGGAGCAGCAGGCAAGAGAGGAGAGGTCTGCTGTACCGTAAGTGGGTTAGCTCCCTGGCTGGGGATCGAACTCAGGCCTCAGCAGTGGACCTTTGCAGTGGTAGCATTGAGACTTAACCCCTGCACCACCAGCAGGGCCCTATTCACCGTTTTCTAAAATTTCCCAACACGGATAACCTGGACTGAATATGGAATATCATTTGTGAACGCTCTGAGTTTCTATCAGGTTGAGACATTGTTCAATTTCTTAGGGGAACCTGGAAGTCCATCTCTTTCATATAAAATGGCATCTAAGATGGTTAAGTTCTTTTGTTGTCACCTCTTCAAATGATAGTATTTATAATGAAACCTGTTATGATAAGCTGAAATGTTGTACACTTGAAGAGGTAAATTTTATGAGATTAAGATTTTTAGGCACATTTTACCAGTTACCCTTTCATTGAGGTTTTAAAACCACTGTATCTTTTGTAGAGCAAATTAGGAACTAAGGGACAAGTTCTTGCCCTCGTTTTGCCTTCAGATCCATCTGGAGCAGGAACTTTCCCTATTTGAGCCAATGTTTTCAGACATAAAATGCAGTAATTGGACAAGAAGAACTCTAAGCCTTTTCCAACTTTGATTCTCTGCTTTTATGTAACGTAAGCAATACTTACAAATAGGAATTAGCAGATGGTCAATAAAAAACTTCCATATGCCATAGTGACAAGGATTAGTTTGAAAAACTACAAGGCAATCAAGTTATTAAAGCACAGTTGTATAACTAGAGGAAAGATGTGAGAGCAAGTCTAAATTTACTTTGCTAGAGGTTACATAAGCGGCTTCTGGAAGATGTTTGATTCCTGGACGTGATAAAACCACTAGAAGAATTGGTTTCTTGGCCATGTTTCTGAAAATAGGATTGACATAAATGTCTTTCTGGTAGGTTTGGGGGTGTGCTGCCCAGATAACCCTCCTAAGAAGAATTTGCTCCCTAGCTGAGGGAAAAGAGGTCAGCAGACAGTCTTTGGCTGCTAGTTCCTGAGGGGGCAACAGCAGTTACAGGAAGACACTTTGCTAGTATCACACTCCATCCGGGGCCACTTTGTATTCAATAACCAAGTGGACATAGGACATATGATGGTTACATACAGGACTCTCCATGGCACTCCTTGCTCCAGGCTCCTCACTGGGTTTGCCAAGCCTTTTTCTTGGCTTCATTATAGATTGACTTCTTCTATTCCATGCTGCTGCTTCCCTGTTTCCTCCCATATGTTGATTCCTTGTAAATATCTTGTTCCCAAAGTTCCGTAGGTCTGCTTCCAGAGAACCCAGCCTTGGATACCTGTAATTCATTTAGAAATAAAATTCATATATTTATCTTGTCTTCTAAAAGAGATGTGGGAATTAATGCCCATTTTAATAATGATAATGATGATTGCTAGATTGTGGGATTTAAAAAAACTACTTTTGTATATGTCTGTATTTCTTCAATTTTTCAAAAATGATGACTCAACATAATCTCTATTAAAAATGAAGACAAGAATAATAATATTTGTTTAATAATATCAATTGTATTGATGCACACTGAAAAATAAAAGTGGTTCAGGATTGACTATAAAAAGAGAAAACAGTAGATTTTTTTAATTTTTGTTATTCATGTATTTTACATTATTGTGTGTTCCCCATAGGTTACCCACCATCTGTTCACCTGTGAAGCCATCATCATAGTCCCCCGTGCTCCCCTCTTCCCACCTCTTGAGCCCTTACCCTCCCCTCCTTCCCTGCTGAATGTCGCATTCTTATTTGGTCCCCTTATATTCCTGTTATAAGTGAAACCATTTGATACTGTTCTCTTTCTTTCTGGCTTATTTCAGTGATCATGATCCCTTCTAGCTCCATCCATATTGCTGCGAATTGCATGTGTTTGTCCTTTTTGAATGCTGAATAGTATTCCATTGTGTATATGTACCACAGCTTCTTGATACAGTCATCTATTTTTGGGCATCTGGGTTGTTTCCATACCTTAGCTATTGTAAACAGTGCTCCAGTAAACATGCGGGTGCATGTATCCTTGGTTTAGTGTTTTTGTGTCCTTTGGGTAGATTCCCAGAAGTGGTATTGCCAGGTCATATGGAAGCTCCATTTCTAGTAGTTTGAGGAAACGCCATACAGCTTTCCATAGTGGTTGGATCAATTTGCATTCTCACCAGCAGTGTAGGAGAGTTCCTTTTTCTCCATGTTCTCGCCAACATTTGTTGTTACCTGTTATTTTAATGTGCTCCATTCTCACTGCCTTGAGGTGGTATCTCATTGTGGTTTTAATTTGCATTTCCTTGATTATAAGTGATGTTGAAAATTTTTTCATATACCTGTTGGCCATTTGCTTTTCTTCTTCGGAGAAGTGTCTTTTTAGCTCCTCTGCCCATTGTTTGACTGGGTTGTTGACTTTGTTTTTGTTGAGTTGTGTGAGCTCTTTGTAGATTTTTGTTATCAGTCCTTTATCAGTTGTATTATGTGCAAAGATCTTCTCCCAATTAGTAAGGTGTCTGTTTGTTTTGATTATTGTCTCTTTTGCTTTTTGGCTTGATGTAGTCCCAGCTGTTTATCTTTCCTTTTACTTCCTTGGCTATGAGGGAAGTGCTTTTAAAGATTTTGCTGAGATGTAGAAAATAGTAGATTTTAAATCTGAATTAAAATGGATTTATATCTGACTATTACTACCACTGAAAAGTTTTTAGGATTGTTCCAAACTCTTTCCAATATTTTTATCTTGTGTTAGTTATAGAAATTAATACTAAATGTGCTTTTGAGATTATACAAACTGAAACAATTTACCAAGGTAAGATAATCATACACACAGTGTTGCTATGGATTTTATATTTTTAAAATTTGATAAGGTACACCTTCTTTCTTCTCTTAATAAATCAAATTTCAGACATGCTTTGAGAAGGATCAGAAGGATCAGGTGGATAACCAGGCATATTCAACTGATCATGCTTGGGAGTGTCTATCATTTTGAACAGCAATAGTTTTTGACTGACTTATCCCCATATTTTATGGAAAGAAGTTGAAACAGCAATAGATATAGGAATTATATAATGTAGAAGTCTTCTTCTGACAAATGTTTTACGTTTATTGGTATATAAGATGCCTGATGGTCAGAGGGACCAAATGGCCACAAACATGGTTTCCATAATATTGCTATGCCCTAGATTTCCAGAATCTTAGAAGATTGCTCTAGTCTGCAGCCACCAGGACCTCTTTTCAGCAGGACCTTTTTTGAGTGCTTTCTTCACCACTAAACTAAACATTGCTATTGGCAAATAAAATCCTATGTTCTAAGATAAGAGTAAGAAGTAAAAATATCTCCTCAGTTATTTCCCTTAAGTGTTACTATTTTCTTTTATGATAACCACTCATTAAAGGGGATAGAGGTGGGGGAGAAACAGATGCTTTCCAAGTACTATAAACTAAAACTCCAGCAATGCTTTAGTAAGCAAACACCATACACACTTTTTTCTTGCACAGATAAAATTACCAGTATAACCTTCATTTTGAGGATCTGTCTCTCTTTCTCACTCTCTCTTTCTGTCTGCATGGATAATCTAAAGATCACATTCCCTCATGATGAAAACTTTTGTTTAAAAAATTTGCAACAACATAAGATAAATGGACATCCCCCCAACAAATAAATAATGTAAACTTTCTTCATATTCGTTGTTACAGAGTTTTTGACCACTGGTTAAAGAGACCAAGTTATAAACTAAATTTCACTACTGGAAATGGATGGGCTAAGAGCAAGGATTCATGATCAGAAGCATTTTCCCAGAGGCAGAGTTTGCTCTTTCACTGCTACCATATTTCCCAGGCTGAAAGCATGTAACGCCTTCTCGTCCTTACAAAATTCAGAGAAAAGATGTGCCCAGTGGGGTGACTAGTATTAGGTCCAAGAAGTGGCATTCCAGAACACTAAAGTATATCTGAAATTTCAATTAAAAGTCCCTACCCACAGGTGGATTTCTTCCAAGCACTGCCCTCTGGGCCCTTAAGCTTTCAAGAGCCAGGAAAATGACTAGCCATCTATAGGACTTTGTTTTCTGGGTGTGTTACAAGACAGTGGAATAATGAATAGCAAACTCAGCTGGTGCCAGAGCTCTGTCACACAAGCCTGGCATCTGGGTGGCTGGTGCTTTTACTCAGAGCAGCTGTGTAAGTCTGGAAAGACTTTCCAGTTTGAAGATCCATTAACCCCTGCTTAGGGCAACATTTTGTATGAACATTTTTTTAAAGGATAAATAAGTGTTGAATCCTGTTGAACCCACGCCCAGACTGAGCTAAAAAAATTGTACTAAATAATCTTTAAGGTCTCATAGACTCATGTGCTTCAACGCTCACATTTTGAGAGGTGTTGGCAGTTATCTTGATAATGTAGTTAGAATGGTTTTTTTAATGCTGTGCTTTGTTCTGTAAAATGTTTGGAGAGTACATTTAAATAATGTCCTTTAGTTAATATGAGCCCCATTTTTATATGAATAAATAAATAGTGTTTATAGTTCCTGTGAACTATGATACAAAGACTATGTCTCATTAATTCATTCAACAAATATTTATTGAGCACCTAATATGCCAAGGACATTATTAGACACTTAAGATCAGGCAGTAAATAAAATGAAGTCCATACTCTTATATTGTTGCATATAAGGCAGAATTGTCAATTCTCCACTACTTATAAGCTGGGTAGGTGAAAAATAGGAACTGTGACTCTTAAAATACTACTTAAAACATTAAATCTTTTGGACTCAGCTATAATCCAAGCTTTTCTTCAAGTACTCCAGTCAAACTAGACATTTCATTGTAAAGTACATTTCTCCTCATTTCTTTTGCTATTGAATTTATGCATCTGTTCCTCCTTACATCTGTAATATTGTTCCCCATCTTTAAATTTTTTAAGTCTTATCTCCCCTTAAAGTCTTACTTAAAACTGTATGTTCACCATCTAGATCACTGAGCCTCATGTGTGTTCTTTTTCCTCTGAGGTCATACAGCAGCTTGTTTGGACATATTCTAGGTAATTTATGGATATTTTTACATGGGCTATCTCCCTTCTCTCCTTCACACCCTCCAAAACATCCAGCAAACCCAGATATACATCATCATTGAGACTCAATAAGGTCTCATTCTTTTGGTAAGTAAATCATAATTTTTACATATCAGTCGGTATCCTAGACCACTCACTTATTCTACTTAATTTTAATTAGATTGATATTTTTACACCATTGTTTGAGCAAGATTTTGTGCCAGTTGTTACCTATTTCTTCCCTTTTCAGTCAGGAAGAGAGAACCCATATTAGAAAATTTGATATTGCATGTTGGTAGAGCTAAAAGTTCTCTAGGAGGTAGTGAGGCAATCCAGAAAATAGCAGCAACAAGAAAACCAAGGGATGAGACATGGTCAACCAAAAGTCAAGAGCCAATGTCTCCTCATGAGAACAAGACCTTGACAAAAGTTATTCAATAGGACAACTGCAAAAATGAGCAGATTTCTAGTGGGAGTTGGAAATATGGAGAAGATGCAGTTGTTGGAGATGCCAACCTGAAGTAGAGACAGAAGGGAAAACTAACTACCTCACTTCTTTGTTCCATAGTCCAATCTTCAGTAATGTCTTATGATGACTGAAACAGCTAGAAAAAGTTGTAAGGAAATTTGAGAAAAGAGTTGACAGAGCTTACTTACCTACAATGTAGACTAAAGCAAGGGAAAGGTGAATAATGGATCTGGGATCAAACATTTAAATCATCTGCACAGCTCATTTAGTCAAAACTTTATCAAATGTGTTAGCAAATATTAGCTAATAGGTAAGTTTCAATTAGAAGCCCAATTTGATTATATATACCTTTGAACATGGGTCATTTATGAGCTGTTTGTGAATTATACTAGTCTGAAAGAAATCGTGCAGTAATAATGTTGGTTATTTATACTTCGCCTCCATCTTCTTTGTCAAGGCTTTCACAATTTTATTTGTCCCTTTTTAGGTATCTTCTTGTCTTAAATTGCTTGCTGTGGCAGTACATACAAGTCTACTCTACTTTGGTCAAATTGCACCGTTTCTTTCTCATTCCCCTAACAAACCCATCTGAGAGCACTTGATAATCTACAGTGTAGAAAAATATAAATAGCTGAGTGTTAGTAGTGACTCCCCTGGATGAGTCTTATTTCCTGGAATTTACACTCTTAAATCTTTATAAAGTGTAGTATCTTAGAATTAGAACTTAAAATGGAAATGATTGTGCTTCATTTCCAAGCGTAGGTCATAAATGCTGATATGACTTCACCGTGACCTCTTGGATTGCTTGCTGTGATAGATGCCAACTATTAAACTGCTTAACATTCAAGTAGTCCCATTGCCGATATGAAGAGGAGCTGAGGCCTCTCCATAGGATTGTTGAGCCAGCACCAAGTTGCCACGCATAGAATGAAACATCTAGACAGTACAGCTAGTACAGCTGACCCTTAAACAACACAGTCTGAATCACGCAGTCTACTTATGCAGATTTATAAATATATACACATACATACACACACACACACACACACACACACACACACACACACATACACACACACAGCTTTTGCATTCATGGTTTCAATCAACAGTTGAAGTCTGTTGAGTGAATCCACCATGTATGCTGAACCTGTGATCTGGAGTTACATGTGGATTTTTGATAGAAGGGTGCTCCTAATACCAGTTGTTGAAGGGTCTAATCTAAATTATCCAGCCCCACTTGTGCTTTTAGATGACTGAAGAAGGTCTAGTGAAAACTGGAGTACAACCACTAGGAATCATAAGGGAGAACAGACTGGTTACGCCCTTCCTGAATTCCTGATACTGGGAATTTATATGCAGAAGAAAGTTTTGAGCTAATTCGTTATGCTGCATTAAATAAGTGGTGATTTAGTTACTATTTTCTTTAAGGGGAATTTTGTAAAGTTGATTCCTTAATTATGCTCATATCCCCCCATTTCACAATGTTTTGTGAGTTATGCACTAACATTCTTCCAAACAACGTCTGTTCTTTGTGTTAGATACAACAGAGTCATTTGTATGAATATTATCTTACATATGAGGAAACTGACAGTTTAAACAACTTGCTCCAGCTTCCTCAGCTGATCAGCAACAGATTTTGAACACAAACCCAGGCTTTCCAGTCCAATCCATTCTGTTGGACATTTCTTGGGGTTTCTAACACTACAGTAAGGCATACATGGAGACTTTTGGTTGGGACTTTCTGATGATTCGCAAAATTTAGAATATGTGTACCTGGCTGATGCACCTTTGCAAGTAAAGAGGCAAAGACATAGTCCAGCAACTATAGAGCTGACCTATGATAACTAGCAAGGCAGCTAGCATGGCAGAAGTGATCTCTGACTATTATAAACAGAATGCTATGTGCAACTGCTCTTGTTCATTCTCCAGTCAACTAATACTTTCCAGAACCCCAAAGCCAACCATCTTGAAAATCTAGTTGCAGATTTTTCTTTCTGAGGATTTGGTCAAGATTATTGACACATGTGCTTGAAAAGTCCAGACTCTGTATTGCAACATGTTTCTCATTTGTGATTTCACTGAAAACGTCTAATACTCAGAACAGCCCCACAAGCTCTAAGACACTTACCACCTGTTTGTTAATAAAGACATTATTTTTCTCTGGCAGGCGAACAGAAATGCACACATCAAGATACTTTGTTGTTTTAGTAAAATGAAAATTTGAAATATTTGAAATATACTTAATTTCATGTTCTTTATCATTACCTAACATTAAATAAATAATGTCCTGATTTGTTCCAAGTTGGACACTCATCAAAAGTGGATTTCCCATTAGGTTCTGAAACCCACCGTGAATGACACATTTATACTCTGGTATAAATTCTTGCAACGCCCTGGCACTTTCAACTTATAAGAAAGCAGATTCAAATAAATATCAAGGGTCACATTCAGGAGGAAAAGAAATCATGAAATGACAGTTCAAAAGGGTGTTTAAAAGAGCAAGACTTGGCCAACCCCTTTATGTGGGAGAATGAGTCTCACTTCTTTGCCTAGAACAGTGACTAACCACCTTAACTGGATATTACAACAGCTGGGGGCAGCTAGCGCCAACCCAAGTCCTGAGCCTTACCTCAAAGCAAGGAAATGAATTCAAAGTCTTTGGGGGGGAGCTCAGGCAACAATATATTTAACCAGCCCACCTGGCATTTCCGATGTCAAGTCAGGCCAGGGAGTTGTCGTGTATATAGTTTGGGGGTTGACTTAAGATGAGAGAGCTTCCTACTTCCCCCACCCGCATGTCTGCTGCTCATGATCCGCCCCTGGCAACAGGATACAACAGAGTCAGAAATGCCCCAGTGGGCCTCTGAGCGATGTTTCATCATAGGGTCAGTACTAGACAATACATCAGAGGTTTATTTTTTCTGCCTTGGCCTCCCACAAATCTTAATTTTAAATCTGAGGACACTGAAAAACTTTTACTGGTTCTTTTACCTTCATTTCTTCCCAGTTCTTGTGGATAAAGCTACTAAAAGGACATTGTATATCTTATTTAACAGGTTGAGTGCAATGACAATATTAGCCCTAGCTTCCAAGTAATTGAGTTTAATGCTGTCCATGTTTTAACAATAGGCAGAATATCATTATGAACTAAGTTTGTTGTTGCTTTAAAATGAATCTCATGAGCACACCATCCTACTTACTGTCAGACAATATGCTAGTATAGATCACTTTTTATAGAAACTCCACATTCTCATAGTTTTCTCCTGTGAGAAAGGCTTTCGGGCCTTTTCCCAAATCATCACGTATGTCATCAAAGGATTCACAGATATGTCATCATCCCTTTTGACTTTAAGCTCTGAAAGTACTGATCTGTTTTTCATAACTCTTTGTATTCTGGTGACTCTTACAGTAATCTGTGCATAATGGATGTATAACAGGTGCATAAAATAAAGGCATGCCACGTTCTTTGCCTAATTTCCTCTTGTAGATGGGCAGTTTTTCTGTTAGAAAATGGGAAGTTTAGCTATAAAATGGCAAGACTATGTACAGATAGTTTGCTGTATTATGTGGCTTTCCAGAATTTAGCACTAATGACTATTATAAATCTTTGAACATTAAAATTATATAAGCTTCAGCTTCTAAATAAGCCAAAAGCATAAGAATAGCAGAACTGTAAGTGTAGCTGCCTTGGGAGTGCTGTATTTAAATGGTGGGCAAAAGAAGTTAACCTCAGCTTGAATGCCACGTTCCTTGGGCTAATTTAATATCTTTTAGTGCTTATAATCATTTTGTTATCCAACTCATGTACACTGGAGACATGTTAAAAATGGAAATATAAATTGTAGATATTTTTCCTCTTAAAAAAATACTTAAAGTTTTTTTTACATTTGAATCCACACACATGTTTTGGGATGTTCAGCAAAAATAGCAGTACTAATAAGGATCAAGTAGTGATTTTTTTAATCTTAAAGTTTCTCTTATTTGTAGTTTCCCTATTAAATTGGACATCTCTGCAAATAATTATCAATTGCATTATTTGCAATTCCCAAAGCAACCATATTCTACCTGTTTAGCAAACATAATGGAAAATTGATTTTTTGGTTGGTTGTTTTTTTTTTCAGTGAAAAAAAGGTCATTAAAGATTAAATACAGGCTAAAAGCCTGATTAATGGGATTTGATTCAGAACAAATACTAGTTGCTGAGGAAAGAAATATTATGTAGAGTTGTATATGATGATGGTAATCCCCAAATCTCCGTAGAGCTTGCCATTAGTAACTCATCCTACGCTTAAGTCCAAGTGGTAGAACATAGAAGATGAAAACAACTACCTGGTTATGCATTAAGTTAATGGGTTATTTCTGTGTGCCTGTTTATGGAATTTTTGTTTCTGACAATGATCCTTTTAAACTAAATTCCTACCTATGTATCTATATATTTTTTGCAATTCAAATATTAGAAAGAGGGCATGACCTTAGACTTCCTATGTTCTAAGAAAAAACTATAAATAATAAATGGCTTTTCTTATATCTGATTAGCAATAACAAGTAATAGTTTTGTCCTAATGAGATCTCTCTCTCTCTCATTCTCTCTCTCTCTCTCTCTCTCTCACACACACACACACACACACACACACACACACACACACACACACCACTTTAATTTTATTTCACTTATTCACGCAAATGCATTGAATACAAGTCATGGGTTGGAGACAGTGAAAACACAAACGGGATCCCCGTTCTCACTAATATATGTTCTATCCAGAGGAGACAGACAATAGGCAAGTAATCCAATTTATAAATGGCATAATATCATATGGTGGTCTTAGAGTTACAACTAAAATAAAAGCATAGAGTGCTCGGCAGGGGATGCTATTTTAGTTAAGGTAAGGAGAACAATCCTTTCCAAGGAGTCATTTGGGCAGAAACTAGAATTTTGAGAAGGAGCTGGCCGTGCAGACCTAGAAAGGAAGCTGCAAGCAGGGAACAGAGAAGTAAGGGCCAGCAGGGGATGGGCTGGTTCACTGCACAAACATTGTTTATGATGCCTGCTTGAATTCCATTTTGAATCAAAAGGGAAATGACTACTATAATCATCAAAGCATGACTTACCTTCTAGGTAAGAAGAACAGTGATGATTTGCATACAAGTGGCTATTTTAATTTTTGTTCCCTTTAATTCAGCAATTTGCAATTTTGTGTCCAGCAAACTCTCCCTGTCAAATGTAGTGTACAGATGAGGGCATGACTCCAGTTTATCATTCAAGTCATTCAAGGTCCAAATCACAATCCTTTGTCCAACCAATAAAATAATATAACCACTTCATTGCACTAGCTGAAGGTTTTTCCATCTTACTACCACCCATTTCAACTAGATTTGGCTGCCACTGTCTGAGCATGCGTGTTGTCATGAAGTCAGTGCCAGTTTCACAACATCAAATGACATAACCATGACAGTTGTAGATGGAGACCATAGCCCCATCAACTGCTAATAGATCCTTTGTACTGCTGTTAGAATTTTTCTTAAAAAAGCTCACTTTTCTAACATTAAAGCCAGAGACCATAACTCATTAACAAGAATGAGAGACTCATTTGCTTTTAGTTAAAAATGAGATGAGAATGTGTTTCAAAGGAATGAAAGTCTGAATTAGAAGAGGAAAAATGCAAATAATCACAAAAACCTGACTAAAAATTTTAGGCAAGCTGTCTCAGCAGGAAAAGGGAAAACAGTAAAGAATAAAGAATGAAAAGTTCTAATGGAGTATCTACTATTAACTCATTTTTGTTTGTGCTTCTCATCTTATCGTAATATGAATGCATAGTTTTGGTGTGGTTCCTCCATCATTGGTGTTGAAACACACATAAATTATGAAAAGTAAAATATTATTGAACCACTTCCTAGAACATGAGAACATCCACATTTACATCTTGATAATTTTGAATAGTTAAATTAATAAAAATAAATTAAGGAGATCTCTATGAAGATATAGATGCATTACTTTTAATGACTCAGTCTCACTTATTGTAATGAATAGCAAAGTTCTTCTAAGTGGGAGTTATACAAGGAGCTATAATTTAGGAATGTTTGTAACTAAGAACACCGATTTATGAAAAGTATAGCGTGCTTATAAAAATCTTCTTAAATGTATACAATATTTTCATTATAATTTTAAACCAATTTGTTTTTGCATCATACAATAATAAAATTAAACATTCAGGTTTCATGATTTTGTATGTCACCTACATTAAATGTCAAATTCCACCAAATTTTGAGTGACCATGTTGCCAGAACAAAAATGATGAGAAATACAAGTGTTGTAAATATTGGAATTGGGGACACTGCAAATAATTTTTAAGGAGAATAATTCTGACTATTGATTATTCATCAAACCCCAGGAAATATAATGGCCTCACATATATTTTAGCTTTTAGCATTGCACTAAAATGCTCTAGTACTTTTTAGACCTGTGCATTCCAGTTTGCAACACATTGGCATGCCCTTTTATAAATTTACATATTTTTCTATCTCCTGGTCCCACATAACTAAACTTCCCCTTTAATTTCTTTACCTGTTGAATTCCTCCTCATTCTTTATGTCTCAGTTTAAATAGTAACACATTATACTCTTTTATTATCTTCAATAAGTTTGTGATAGACAAGAAAATTTAATTCAAAGGTTAACACAAATGCTTTCAAACTGAATGTTGTAAAGGAACATATTATTTTTATTTCCAATCTATCATTGCTTGAAACTTTTATAAAATATAGTGAAAATAAATAACTGAAAATATGAAATGAAAAAAGCTATATAACTACAAACCCAAATTTATTTATTATTGGATTTAACAGCCATAAAATTACTCTATCTAAAGGTTTCTGCCGCTACAGTTCTGTATATTCTCATCAATTACTGTGTCAGGGAAGAGAGGAAATTTCCCCCTACCCCTTTCTATTCTTCTTAGACTGGTTGAAAAGCAAATAAATATCAAAAAGATTAGCGGAGAGATTACCCATATATGTGTGAGGAATCAACATAAAAATGAGAACTCTAAAGTCAGTCAGGAGAAGCAGGGTTATCTAACTTGAGCCAAGGAATGGGATAGGAGTCTGGGATTTGAAAAAAGAGGAAAGGGACTCATATGATGAAGACCAGATGCTCTGTAATTAGCTGTCTGCCCTGCCACAGAGATAGGATTCTCTGATAGAAAATTTATTTCTGGTAAAAACCCCAACTAGGTAATGCTCTCAATTTTCATTCTTCTAGATAGTTATGGAGGTAATAAGTTTCTTGTAAGCCTAAAGGGTTTTGACTGATTTCACCTCGAAATAATTCACATGCCAAAGTGATATGCCTTGGAAGGGCCTGTTCTGAACAACTTGGGGAGGCCTATTTGGGGGAACATCTGGGGGAGGCTGACAACACGCACTTCTTGGATCAGTTCTGAAATACAGACTATAGTTTGAGCGACACTATTCTGCAATTTGCTCAGCAATCATTTTCAGTAATAGAGCATCATTCTTTTAACTCTAAGATTTTATTCTGAATGCTTAACCAAGATCACTTTCCTCACTAGTAATCTGGATCAAACTGCCAATAGACTCAGAAAGAGATACTTTTATCAGACACCATTTTACACGGATTTGCCTTATTTCCTGTCTTCATCCTAACCTTTCCTGCTAGGGGACAGTGGGAATATTAATTAAGGAAACCCCACCTACAAGGGCATGAACCTATGACTCAACAGAGCAAAATTATTCACCATCCCTGCAATCAAATTATTCAATCTCAGATAAACCACAAATGGAACATCAAGTTTCTCTGTCAGGGTTTCCTCCACCATGAGCTTAATGCCCTGGTGTTTCCAGCACACCCTAGGAACTCAGATACACATTTCCTGTAAATAGTTGCCTGAAGGAGAACACCCACAACTATCTGGGAATAAGCAATAATCTACAGCACTGGTAAGTGTTTAAAAATTAACATTTTTCCCAAAGACAACTATATCCACAGAGGCCACATTCTACTAAATGGTACTCAATTTACATTTCCAAACAGAACATATGACTTCTTAGATCTGAAACATCTGCATTCAAGAAATTTCCCTGTCTTTCTTCAGAATAATGTGAGGGATCTAGTTATACAATTTCATCACTAAAAATTCCATGGAGGTGTTTTGTTTTGTCTTTTTCTCCCCGCAAATCAATGGGTGGTCTACCTCAAAGTTAAATACGAATGTCCAAAGTGTAGAATACAAACATATTTAAAATCATTTCCTGATTATTTTTGCTAATCTTGCCTCACTAAAAGTTTTTAAAAATCTTAAAGTCCTGTTTCAGCCGGAGTCATTTATTATGTACAGTCTATTTATTTTGGAATTTTAATAACTTGCTATAAATACCAGTTGCTCTCTTCCTTTGAAATATCCAAACCTAAAATAAAATAAATGCTAGACTATATCTCTGATACTTTTAACAGCCTGGTGGGGGATTCATTATAATTTAGACAACTGAATTGTCTAATATTGTAACAGGAGAATAAGTTGGTTAACAGATATTCCCAACATGATGTGAGTTACCTGAGCTGACACTTAAACCTGAGACACTTATACTGACTGATTCATTCACCTATACAGTTCTTACTATAGACATGCAGGTCTGTGCTTCAAGTAGAAGATATAGAGGTGCTGACTCCCCCCCCCCCCAATTATGATGAATTTATAAACAGAGGTGGGGGGAGAAATTATAAAGTCAACTTCAAAAAATCTTAAGCTGGCAACAAATTAGAATGTGGAGGTTTCTGTAAGTGTATGACAATTTGAAATGTGGTACCATTTTCACTAATAGAGGCCACCAATGTGATAATTGTAGAATGTTCTAGAATATTCATCATTGTTATTCTAACTGCATGTTCCAATATCAGATATGGGTTCAGTATATTCCCACCCAAAACACAGCATGTGGCACATTGGAGCTTTTAAGTTGGAGGAGTTTGAAAGAATAGTAGAAGCCAGAAGGTCACTCTGTCCTTCTATTAACATGTGCCTCAGGGGTCCCTAGGGGCCCCGAACTTAAGGTGTTCGCTCTCTGAAAGGATCCAACCATCTACCATGCAAAGGAAGCAGATGCTTCCCTATAAAACTCTCCAAATTAACCGTCCCTTTGTGGTCAAATGCCCAGACAAACAAATGCCAACCCAAAGTGGGGCAACTGAGGCCCAAAAGCTTGAACCATAAGAAAGGGGTTAAATAGAGACAGGCAAGTCTGGGACAGAAGCACACTCAAAAGCACGAATCAAGATAATGGCTGCCATCATCTCTGCAAGGACAGTCTCTTCATGTTTCATCCATGTGTCTCCTTCAAGTCTTCTCCACAGGGTGCAGGTTGGGCTGCATAAGCAAGAGGTCCCCCCAGTCTACCTGCCTTCCATATTATATAATTTCACCTGTCCACTCAGCTCCGCTCCTAGCTCCCAGTAGCTCCCCCAGATCAAGGAGTTTAGTTCACGGCACCCTGGTGCCTATAATCCAAGATGGCTGCATATAAGTGGGGGTAGGAAAATGGCACCACTCCTTTATAGTGATGAATCTGTAACACTTTCCTTCTAAATCTCCTTTCAAGCAGATCATAAGACACTCATGTGAGAGGTGTCCTCCTTATTCCAGGAGGAACAGAGTATCACTTTGAAAACACAGGGGTGCTGAGAAGAATCCAGACAAACAAGCCTATTTCTCCTATTTTACTCCACTTGCCTCATACTCTAACTCCTCCAAGACTATCTACACTTCATCAAGTCTAGCATAAAAATACTCAGGTCTAACAATTCAGATTTTCATTTCCTATCAAGACCCCTGTGTCATGTAAAACTTCAAAAAAAGTAAATTGTGTGCCCTTCTTCTGTTAATTTATCTTTATCAGTTTAATTTTCAGACCCAGACAGGAACCCTCAGAGGGTCAAGGAAAACTTTTTCCTTTCCTATACTTATTTATGCCTAAAATGTTAGTGTAAACTTTTGTTTTCTTCTTTTTTTTCTCTTTAGATCATCACCCAGTGAGACCTAAATAATTGCTTATATCCAAAAGCTTTTATTGTTCAGTTTTCTGGAATGAATTTTCCAAATTGAGGACTATCCATTCTTTTTATTTTCCTATTCTGCTTTGTGTCCTTTGCCATTTCAGTAATTGATTAATGCCTTCAGAGATCTAGTGGGAAGTGGGGAAAAAATCAATTCTGCTGCTTATTAGAAACTCTCATGAAATTATGACTGAAACCATTGGCTAAAATTAGATTTTTCTAGGCAGTGTGTCCACATCATTAGCATGGAGAATCAAGAGCTATCTGAACACTGATAAGTAACCCAGCAGTTTAGAATTGTCCTGAGGCAATTTCCAATTTTCTGGTTCCTTTCTTTATAAGTAATTCTCTCCTTTGTAGCTAGGCTTATTTAGTTTTTTATCTCAAATTGCCCCCTCCTTTAGGCAAGATCTTTCTTGTATAGAAAAATTGTTTTAGAATTTCCTTTAACTTTTTACCAAGACTTCAAAAGACATACATTTGCACAGAATTTCTTTGTAGATTCACAAGCAGCAGTTATCTCTGGTGAGAGGTGCATCTAAGTGATAGAATCACCCATGCTCAGGGACTTGAGCATCTTCCAGAACTTCCCCAAAAATCTCCCTGCTGTGCTGTTCCAAGCAGTTTCTTCTCCCACTGGCTGGATGCAGACAGTTACAAGGCACAGGGGAAGGAGACTTGAGAAGGACAGAGCCCAAAGGAGGGGCACTCTGGCTACTTGAGCAGCTGCCGAGGATTTGATTTCAAAATCTGATTGTTACTACAGGCTGTTCTTTCCCAAACAAAAAGAACAGATTAGTAGATTTACTCTAATTTCAAAATGAATTTTATAAACATATGCTGTTTTTACTCTTATCACTAGCAATAAATAAATAACTCATTCTCTAATTAATTGAAAAAAAATAGGATATCTGGTTGATTTAGAGCAGTTGTGCTTCACACACAAGGGGGAAAATGTTAACTGACTTCTTTGTAATTCAGCTAGCTAGGCTTTGCGTCTATCATTTCATTAATTCTTACTCTTAAAATATTTGTTTTGTGAGGGAGTTCAGTCGTATTTAAAATTTTAAATTTCAGATTGTTAATTAATAGTCACAATTTCATAAGGAAACAGTTTTCTGTTGCTGCTATTAAGAAAAATGCCATATACTTAGTGACTTAAACTACAGAAATGTATGATCTTATAGTCATCTAGGTTATAAGCCTAGCACGGGGGTCATTGGGCTAAATCAAGGATTTCCTCAAGTCTGCATTCCTCTCTAAAGCCTCCATAAGAGACTCTGTTTCCTTTCCTTTTCCAGATTCTAGAAGCTGCCTACATTCCTCGATTTGTCACTCTTCCTCCATTTTCAAAGCCAGGAAGAACAGTGATCAAGTCCTTTCATAGCGTCGCTCTGACTTCTCTTCTGCTTCCCTCTTCTAGTTTTAAGGAAATTTGAGATTACATTGAACCCAAACTGATAATCCAAGATAATCTTTCCATTTTAAGGTCAACTGATCGGCAAGTATGCTTCCATTTGTAAATTTAATTCTCCTTCTCCATGTATCCTAACATATTACAAATGTCAGGCATTGAAAATCTGACATCTGGGCCGGGGGTGGGGGCAACAGTGAGGGACATAATTCTGCTGACCGCATAACTGAGGCTTAGAGATGTCAGGTTAGCACTTCTAGTGTTTATCTTTAATCTATGACTTTATATTTGTAGCTTTCCATCCTTTAGCTTCGTATTGCTGATTAAATTTATCCTCCAAACTCTTTTCACTAAGATAAAAAATATTTGGGGGCAAAGACTTGTTTACTTCAAAAGTTTGAATTTTTATTATTGTCTTCCTAAGAGGCTAACCCATCTTTGTGACCCAATTTTGACTACACACAGATACTGTCAACCACATTTCTCAAGGTTTTCATAACTTTTGATATTCTAAACATCTATTCCGTTTTGTAAAAGTCCCCATTCCTAATGGAGATACTTCCTCCCATGGCATAAAAAGAAAATGTCCACACTCCACTGCAGATTCACTCTCTGCTCTTGTCAAATGTGTATTGTTTATAGAAGAAGCTGTGAATGACAAATCCCAGAATTGCATACATTTAACTTCTCAGTGGGTTCAACCATGTGAGACAGGGGCAAGAAGGAAGAGAACAGAGGGTATTTCTCTGCTGTAGTCTCCCAATTTTGGCTCTGTATTTACAAAGGGTCCATTCCACATTCCTCCTCAACCATAACTTTTACTGAGAGGTCCCAGGTCCACAGTTCCAGCTCCCACTGAACCTTAGTGTACCTGTTTCCTCCTTTCCCGTTCGGTACGAAGGGTAGTAATAGCGTCCCACTGATGCTGGTGTGTGGTTCCTCACTACCCCTTCTTTGCTCCCTTCATTGGCCCATACTTTTGTATGAAGTTTTTCAATGTGTTTCTTCATTTGAAATGAATCCAGTTTTCTGGTGGGACTCTGACACAATATCCTCAAGCAAATTTTCCAGAAAGGCCATTTTTACCTCTTCTTAATGGCAAAATACAAAATAAACAGATCTCCATCTTAACAGAGCTAATGGTTCTGCATTGGTGATATATGAAAATAGCTATGAGGAAAAGAGAGGAGGTAGCCAGCAGGGTCATTCTGGCCTCAATGCTTTCTCCCTCTCATGCTCCTATTGCGTAGTTTCCTTATAGAAATCCAAACCACCTATCCAATCACTCATTTATTATTTAATATTTATTAGAAAAAAAATATATTTTTTTTGTGCAAAACAGGCAATGTTGGAGCTTATAGCCAAGTAGGGAGAGCTGGAGGGAAACTTCCAAAATTACACTTGTCAACAGTGAGATCATTACTGAATTAAAAAGGCCCTAATCTGTAGTATCTTGGTGTGCTGAACATGAATATAACCCTGAAAATTTTTTATTAGCTCTTGTTTTGAAGATATTTCATATAATGCATTTTATGTTTCACCGTGTAAATTTATCCAGTAGGACTGCAACAACATCCAAAATCACCCTAGAATGATGTCATATTGCATCGTATTGCATAATACCATTATGCACACATCATCCAGAGTTGATTGCATCATTTTCTGTTGCAATGCAATACTACTGTCAGGCGATTGTTGAAGTAAGCTGACATCAGCAGTGCACTATAGAAAGCCCTGTCAGAAAGGTTGAGCATTGAAAAGGTTGAGCATAGACTTCATGCGAGACAGTTTCAGCTACTGTTCCACAGAACTGTTATTATTGTATCCATTTAGGCACAATACAGAACAGTCATGCCTGGAAAGTGTGTTAACTGCAGGGACAATTTCTGCTGTTTGTGGGGAAGTGACATTTGCCAGCCAGAATAAAAGTATCACTTCTCAAGTGAAGAAGGCTTATCACCTTGACTTCGGATGCAAGGTTGGTGACCAAGACAAGCCTTGGGCCCCGCATAAATGCTGTGCTACATGTACAACACAGCTTTCACAGTGGTTCAATGGCAAAAGACCATCACTGCCGTTTGCAGTCCCCATGGTGTGGAGAGAGCCAAGCAACCACATAAAAGACTGTTCCTTCTGCTTAGTTCCTCCTCTTTCCAGAAGAATAACGAAGCAAAAGAAGTTCAGAATAGTCTACCCAACCATTCCATCTGCATTGAGATGACCGGTTCAACAACTTGCTGCAGGGTGATGTGAAACAAGCATGGAATGCTTTTCACCTAGTGTCTACAAACTTTCTTGGGACTGTTAGGGCAGAAAACTACAAGGAACTAGTAGAAGACATGCTGATGCAGCATCAGAAACTTGGCTGCAATATGTCTCAAAAGATCCACTTCCTTCATTCCCATCTGCATTTCTTCCCTGAAAACTGTGGTATGGTTAGTGATGAACATGGCGAACGTTTTCATCAATATATCACATCAATGAAACGAAGATACCAGGGAAAATGGCCCACTACAATGCTGGCTGACTACTGCTGGACACTCCCCAGAGATGCTCCTGAACAGCTGTACAAGAGACAAGTGAAGAAATCTAGGAAGTAGTCTATGACTTGATTTTTGCAGGTATTAACCGTAGGCTTATTACTATGCCTGCATGCATTTTGTGATGCAAACATCCATTTATCGCAGATTACAAAAAACTAGAGCCAAAATTTGACTCTGACAAAATTAGAATTTGACTGTCATATTCATGTTGAGCACATACAAATTGATAGGAAATGACTAATTTTATTTCAGTAATATGACTTTTGTAAAAATTTGTTGCCCAGTGTTATCACGGAAACATAAGATTCAAACTCTTACCTATTTTAAAATAAAAATAGGGCAGGCTGTGAGCATGGAAGTAGAAGACCTGAGTGAGTTTGGAAGGGAGTCAATGGAAGCTTGCTCATGAAGTAAAGTATATGCTGAGGTTTGAAGAAAGAGAGTAGTAACTCCGGGGGATATGAGTAGGAATTCTTGTGATATGTTTGTAAGAGCAAAAAATATACAAAAGGAGGGGCGGGACGTCATCAACATGGCGGTGAAGGGACGCTAGTATCAACTCTCCCAAAAGACAAGCCGCCTATAAAGAGACATCAGCCAAACCCAGAGAAGATCCAGAAACGCTACATAAATCTAACACCCTCACGGGTGAGTAGAACTTGGAAAGAAGCTAAAAAGACTGATCAAGGAGAAGAAAGAACCACCAGATCCCCTCTC
>PVIJ01001266.1:158450-209729 GCA_004024925.1 Scalopus aquaticus | reverse complement strand
GACCTGAAACCATAAAATGTATAGAAGAAAATATAGGCAAAACTCTACACGACATACATCTCAGCAAAATCTTGAAAGACTCATCCCTCAAAGCGAAGGAAGTGAAAGACAAGATAAACAGATGGGATTACATCAAAATAAAAAGCTTCTGTATAGCAAAAGAGACATTAACCAAAACTAACAGACACCCTACCAACTGGGAAAAGATCTTTGCACACAATACATCTGATAAAGGACTGATAACAAATATTTACAAGGAACTCACACAACTCAACAAAAGCAAAGCCAATAACCCAATCAAAAAGTGGGCAGAAGAGTTAAACAGGCACTTCTCCAAAGAAGAAAAGCAAATGGCCAACAGACACATGAAAAAATGCTCAACATCACTTATAATCAAGGAAATGTAAATCAAAACCACTATGAGATACCACCTCACACCTGAGAGGATGGCACACATTAGAAATACAGGCAACAACAAATGCTGGAAAGGATGTGGAGAAAAAGGAACTCTTCTACACTGCTGGTGGGAACCTTCGGTTTTCTAACTACTGATCTAAGCAGATATGTGGTTTTGTTTGTTTTTTGCATTAGACTATAAGCAGGGTTGAGTCTATCAACATTCTGTTGAGTTAATTCCAGCAGTACTTTGAGAGAGGTAGCTTAAATGCTACCATTTCCTCTACCTCTAAATAGGTGTTAACTAATCTCATGTTACTTTAAAAATTGTGTATAATTGTGTATAATTGAAAAATTTGAAAGCTTTTCTCTCTCTAGATGTCACGTTCTGTTTGTCCTCTCATAATTATTCTTATTGTAGCACTTTGGAATATCACATTTGCTAACTTTTTTATTTCCCTTTATTATTCATAAAATATTTCATAAATACTAATTTTATGATGATATTCCGTATATCAACACATATAGTATGATGGAATTAATCTATCCTAAATGGATATTTATTATCATATTTTTCAATAAGAACTCTTCATAATTTCTCTTCAATTATGTTTCTCCTCCCAATTTCCATACTGAGAATCTTCTTGTTGTTCCAAATCTCCAAGACTATTACATTTTTAATGCATATAATTCCCTTCTTTTAGCATTCCTACTTCTTTAGTCACTAATTTATTATTTCTTCGAAAGAACTGTATTCTGTCAATTTATAAGTTTTTTTTTGTTGTTGTTAACATGCATCACTATCTTGACAAAAAATTTTTGGGCTTCACAAATGTTATCCGATCATAAAAACTCAATAAAAAAACTTGACATTTAGAAAAATACTACAATATTTTACAAAACAAATGAAGAATATGCGCTGTATAAAAGATTTTGTAAATATTACAGTTGTTCATAGCAAATGTGCATTTTGGGGGGCCTCTCTAGGCTGTAATTTGAAATAGAAGTTCTTATCATACTGTGAATTATACAAATTTCTCTGCCTTCAACATATATAGTAAGTTCTAGTCATTCCAAAATGCCTGAAGTGTGTGTGAGCACACATGCATGGGCACAGAAAACACACACTATATTCCTTCTCAATCAGGGAAGCTAATCAATTTCTAGGACCAAGACTGTATTTCTGCCTGCTTATTTCAATTACTGTAGCTAAGAATTTCTTTTCAAAGGGGTGATTTATAACTAGGTTGTGTTAGCAGATGGCAAAGTTGGTGTTTCTCCTTGAATCTAGTCTATAAGCAACATTCAATTTCTTTTACCAGAAGTAGCATTTAGTACATGATTGACCTTTACCTCAAATTTTAAAATTCTCAATTTTCTTTATGATAGCCTCCAGTAAGGAAATTAATCAAAAGTTTAGGAAAATAAATTAGTTATTTAACTTCTGTCACCCAGTTAGCCCTAAAAATATCATGACAGATTTCTTGTTGCTGATCATAAGAAATATGAAGCAAATGTTTTTTTTGTTTTTCCTTTGACTATTGGTTATTCCTTTAACTCTGGACTAAATATATTCACCATTGTAAGAATACTGACCACCATATAACACTGGGTAACAAATTTTTACAAAAGTCATGTTACTGAAATAAAATTAGTCATTTCCTATCAATTTGTATGTGCTCAACATGAATATGGCGGTCAAATTCTAATTTTGGCTCTAGTTTTTTTTTGTAATCTGCAATAAATTGAAGTTTACATCATGAAATGCATGCCAATAGTAATAGGCCTAAGGTTAATACTTGTAAAAAATCAAGTCATAGACTACTTCTTAGATTTCTTCACTTGTCTCTTATACAGCTGTTCAGGAATAGAATAGTTGGAAGATGGTTTCCATTGTGCAAAAGCACAGCCTTAAGACTCAGTTTCAAAGAGTCTAGAAATAGTCTCCATTCTTGTGGGTCATGAGTGATTTCTAAGGCATTCATGAGGTCCTCAATATCAGAACAGAATACCAGAGTACTTTCTTTTCTGAAGAAAGGCTCCAACTGCTGGTGGCACTTTCAATCTAAAGTAATTGACATCTTCTGTAGAAGATTCCATTGTTGGAGTCTTTATCTTAGCATTTCTGCCTTGTTCTTGGATAAGTCCAAATCACGAACCAGTCATTGAGTTCGTCCTGTAATAGTCTGTGTGGGGTTGATGATGCACCACAGTGAAAATCTGGATCACTGCATGTTGTTGGAACAGGAGAAGAACATGTCGGCTCACCCTTGTCCTCATCATATGAATCAAGAGAATATTCTGCTGGAGGTTCTGGAATAGGAAGTCCCTCACCATGTGGAACTGGTCTCAGTGCAGACGGAATGTTTGCGTAGACTATTCTCGACTTCTTTTGCTTGATTTTTCCGTTGGAAAGAGGAGGAACCAAGTAGAAGTAACAGTCTTTTATGTGGTTGCTTGACTCTCTCCACACTATGGGGACTGCAAACGGCACTGAGGTCTTTGCTATTGAACCACTGTGAAAGCTGTGTTGTACATGTAGCACAGCATATATGCAGGGCCCAAGGCTTGTCTTAGTCTCCAACCTTGCATCCGAAGTAAAGATGATAAGCCTTCTTCACTTGAGAAGTGATACTTTCCTTCTGGTTGGCAAATGTCACTTCCCCACAAATAGAGCAGAAATTGTCCATGCTATTAACGCACTTTTGAGGCATGACTGTTCTGTTTTGTCCCTAAATGGATAAAATAACAGCTCTATGGAACAGTAACTTCAACTGACTTGCACAAAGTCTGAAATATTTTCAGTGGGGCTTTCCAACAGGGCTTTAGATAGTGCACTGCTGATGTCAGCTTACTTCAGCAGCCGCCTGGCAGTAGTATTGCATTGCATCAGAAAATGATGCAATCAACTCTGAATGATGTGTGCATGATGGTATTATGCAATGCGATGCAATGTTACATCATTCTAGGCTGATTTAGGATGTTGTTGCATTCCTACTGGATACATTTATATGGTGAAACATATAAAATGAAGTATATGAAATATCTTCAAAACGAGAGCTAATAAAAAATTTTCAGGGTTATAGTCATGTTCAGCACACCAAGATACTACGGATTAGGGCCTTTTTAAGTCAGTAAGGATCTCACTGTTGACCAGTGTAATCAGTTACTGTCACTCAAATAAGCATTCACAGTATAGATTTCATTATAACTGTAAACTTTTCTTAGGATAACCTACTCTAAAATTCCATTTTCTCTCTGTGTCTCCTAATATTTTATATCTCTCACTTCTACATTTCTCCTGAACTAGATCTTTATCTTTACCGAGATGGAAATCTCTAGTTGTCCCAGTTATATCATTTTCTTTCCTGCCTCCTAATTCTGGAATCACTTGCCTTGCTTCCAAGTCCAAACTTTATAAGAAGCCCTTTAAATTAAACTTTTCAAAATATTCATTTGCCTTTTTGATCCACCTTGTCTCGCATAGTTTTCATAGCTTCAATTGTAAAAATTTACTGGACTTTCCTTTTTCTGGAGAAAGTCAAAGCAATGATGAATGAGTAGATATAGCATCTCTAGTCTTACATTCAAATTCAAGTAAAATATTGCTGTGTTTGGTAATCCTGTTATTCATTTTTATCATTGATTCTTGTATTTCAACTCCAGCACTTTTGCAATATCAGTTGAAAATTGTTCGTTTAAATATCCCCTTAACAGAAAATGTCTACTTTGTCTATAGCCTCACAACTTCCCCTGAAGGCATAGTCTCTCTCCTTGACCAAGCTAAGTACTATATTGATCCATGATAAGTCATGCTTGTTAACTTCCTCGTGACATAAATAACAAATCTAGATAAACTCTACTATCCTTACATGCAGTGGTCAAATTAGAAAAGTTAACTGTTGTTGGGGGAGAATTACACAAATGGGTATTTTGTTTCACTTTTATTCCTCATGAACAATAACAACAAAAGCAAAAAGAAAACTCAAATGGGTACTCCAAAATTTACAGCAATCTCTTCTAATGACTTGTTAGTTTTACTTCCCTGCAGGATTATTTCTTAAAATATCTTCTCTATTCAAGTCTCACAAACTTCCAGGCACATTTCTTAGCTTATTCACAGCTGATGATCTCACCTTCTGTTTCACTATCTTAACCTTCTCCGCAACAAAGATATAATCCTACTTAGCTTCATCCCATGATTTTCATCATTTTTTTTTATAACAAAGGAAGTGTCTTTCCTTCTACCAGAGATCAGTCTTTCACATGTGCTCTGAAATTCATCCTCTTAATTGTCCCCCCAATTTTTTTTTATTTCTTCTATCCTTTCTTTCCATGGCAATCAAGACAGTATAACAAAATCTTGTAGTATCTGAAAACATTAAATAAAAGATAGGCAAAACAAAACAAAGATATAACAAGGCACTAATTCCACACAAATTCCAATGTTTTACTCATATTGCTGACCCCTCCCAAAGTCAGTTTTCCTAAATTTATTTGGGCAGGATACCTCAATTTTGGTTTCTAGTTGCACACTGACCCAATGCAGTATCACTGTTTCCCTACTACTTCATTAAACTTATTGCTACCGAGGTCAACAATGTTGCTAATGATGTTTCAGTACTCAGTTTGCCAAATAGTTTACCATGTCAGCCACATCTGTATTCTTCAAACTAAATTTCTTGTGTCTTCCAAGACTCTAACCTGCTTTCTTTCCTTTAACTCAAGGATCCTCTGTTATGACTTCCTTTGCTGTTTTCTTCTCCTTCACTAGTTTCTACTACCTATGAAACCAATAGTCTCTTCTCTATATACACTCTTTTTCCTAAAGTACAGTATCCCACTCAGAAGGGGTAGTTAACTTATACTTACTATTTTGAAGCAGATATATTTCATTGTTGAGTAAGTTGATGTATCTTACACAAAGACATGTCTTTTTAAGTTTTGATTATCATAAGACTTGAGGTTAAAAGTTAGATTCCTGGAGTAAAAACTGAAAGTTTTAGTCACCAGTTGAATAAATTGGATAGCTTCTTAATACATTCGCTTTATATATTCATATTTAGAATATGATTCACAATATTAAGACAAAACATTTAAACAGTTTAACTTAAAAATTGTGTCCACCTGCTTTGCCTTCTATTTGAGTTCTTTATGTGTTTCTGTGGTCACCAGAGTATATATATTCAGTACTTGTTATCTTATTGAAGATGTTTACTTCAACAAAGCATTTAATTATTAAAAATCTAGGTGTTTAATTGCAAATAAACATGACTACCATTTTCTCTATCTAGTCACTTAAAGAAATACAAGTCTGTAAGTTCTGATTTCTATAAGCAAAGTGAGGTTATAAACCACTTCTTGAACATAACTTGTTCTGTTCTCTGCATTTTTCATAAAAGAATAATTTTCATCTAATATTCTTTTAAATAAATAACGCTCCTTCCTAATTATCTCTGTTACATGTTTCTTGAACCCTAATTAATTGTATGCTAAACATTCCCACTTTTTCCTAAAAATTTCTTAATTTCTCCTTTATATTTCTCACATTTTTCATTCTCCATAATCTGTTCTGTAAAGTTTCTTTATCTGTATCAGATATTCACTAGCATATTTGTTTTTATTGTTGATATATGCTTATATATTTATTTATATACTAATAGCAATATATTTTATCTGGTAAAATGTTTTATAATCCATTCCTTTATTTTTAAATTTGAATTTTATAATTTCTTCATCTTTAAAATTGTTTAAAAAATCTGCTTAGTCTGTTTTGTGATATGTTGTTGGCGCCCACTTTGAAAGCTTTTTAATGGGTATTTTTAATATATTCAATGCAAAATTGTCACTTTCAATATAGTTCATGTTAATAGCCAAATTTTGGTGTCTTTATGAACCTAACATAGTTAATAGTGTTTTTCTTTAGCTAGCTCCCTCATACTTGATGCCTTTTTTTTATTGTGTAGTGTGAATACTACAAATAGTTAATTATACACAATTAATGTGACCTATTAATTTTTCTTGATACTTTGCCTATGGAAATTACTTGAGACATAATTTGAAAGATTTCTGATGTTGAATATTTGCATTTACTTCATCCAAATCCACATGGGAAATAAGCAAAATTATTAGTTTTAGCTTTTTGAACCATTAAGTCACTTGAATTCAGTCATTAAAGTTACAAGAGTAATTGTTTTTATAAATTATGTAAGGAAATTTTTCTTATCTCTGTGCAAGTTGTGTCAAGACAGATAAATTTCCTTCTTCATGATACATTAATTTAATTGCCTTTACATTGAAGAAGAAAGATATTAGAGGAAATTATGCTTCCAAAATTCTAACATATTTAAAAAAATAGATTTCAATTAGTACAGTGTGGTTTTTGCACCAATTTAGACATTGAGAAATGAGCCCAAATAATCACCCTGTGTATAAGGAATTTGACACAGGACAAGAAGAATTACAAATGGGTGGGTAAATAATTTTCCATTTTAAAATAAATCGTATTGGAAAACAAGTTATCTGTACAGAAAGAATAATAATGGTTTCTTTACTCTATACAGAAATATAAATTTCCAACAGATAACAATCAAAGTGAAAACAAACCATTTAATATTAGAGAAGAATGTGTAAGATAATTTCTTTAAGAACTTAGTATTAAACAAGGTAAAAGCACAAATGTCAAAGTAAAGAATGATAAATTTGACTAGGTTATCATTTAATAATCTAACCAAAAATAAAAACAATAAAAAGATAAAAATCTCTTAATCAAAGAGCATTGTAATTAATGTGAAAAGGTAAGCCCCAGAATGACTGAAGACACTAACATATAACTGACAAAATGAATATTTTATGTAAAATACATGTGTGCTAAAGGACAACACAATAGAGGAGAAAAGGATATACCAAGTAACTGATTTATAGAAAGGGGCATGTAAATGGCCACTGGATATATTAAAAATGCTCATATTACAGGAATGAGGTAAATACAAATCAATGTCATGATATGAAGCCATTTTATATCAACAAAACTGGCAAAGGTTTGAAGTCTCTAATACTACTACATATTGTGAAGGATTTTGAGCAGTAATGAATATCATAAACCACTGTTGAAAAATACAGCTGTACTTTATTATAACAACTTTGGAAAAAATTTCACCACCACATATATGACTTGGTAATTCTACTTTTCGGAAAAATCAAACATATGTGCTAAAACACATGTACAAAAGAATTGGCCATTATTTATTTTTGAACAAGAAATTAAAAACAATCCAAACTTCCACCAATAATAAAATAAATAAATATTGGGTATCTTCATAGGAATATTATACTGTTGTAGGAACAAGCACATTTTTAGTAACATATATATACATAAAACAATATTAATCTCAAAAGCAACACTGTATGAAATGATGTAGAAATGTTATTTATAAGTTTTTAAATATGCAAACTAAGATTATTGTTTATGGATGCATATAAATGTGATGAAATCTATCCATTTCATTACTTTTAAGTTATTAGAAATGGATGAAAAGGTGCATTTGTGAAGATTAATTTTTAAAGAAATGGTCATAGGATAAATTGCTAAGATTTAATGTATTTTGCTTATAGGTAGTTATGTCTGTTGTATTAACTTTCTATCTCCTTGGAAGGATCTTGGAAAAACATGGTGGCAAACGGACACTAGGATCAGGCTCTCCCATAAAAAAATGATTTATGGAGAGAAAAGTCCCTAATTTTGAAACCTGATCTGAGGAGAACCGGATGCCCTACACAATCCAATCTAACCCGTGGGTGTTTTAGACTTAATTTCTCTATCTCCTTGCACTCCTGAAATGTTACCAGATATTTTAAATGAGTAAAACAGATAGCTATGAATCTTTTTATTATTCAAAAAAATTATAAAATCTTCAATGAATTGGAGCATCTACCTGAGGACCATCTGATCCTGAGCATGTTCTGTTCACCCAAATGTTTATTTCCATAAGTTATATGCTCTGATATTATGATAATCTATGTTTATAATAATATACAAAATGCAGGTTTCTTCTCCTGTGATAAAATATTAAGCATTCTAGTTATTTTCACACTACGAATTGTAGTAATGACAAGGCCAAGAGGATTGGGGCTACTGGAGGATCAGAAAAGCCTAAAAGATAAATAGGATCAGCATTCTCAGTTCCCACTTCTCAGGACACGGTACTGACTCTTTTGCTTGCATGTTGTGTTCATGTGAATCTTGCGTGGTTAAGACATCCCAGATGAATGGTACTATCTATGTTTCTATGGCTTTGATATTTATTTGAGTGTGTTGAACATGTGAGTTTGTTTCTGTTTATATTATGTTCTGTATACCCTCTCCCACCAACTAAACTCGTTTCTGCAAGCAAGCAGGGCATAAGTTAAAAGCAAATATTCCTGTGGTAGGTTTCATGAAGCGCCTCTGTATAGGGATAAAGGCCACATGTCTTACTAGAAGGGACACACACAGTGCCATGGAACTCAGAATATCATTTAAAGCTGCATGAAGTTAACTTATTTACAAAGGAAAAAATTGTTGAAATTTAAGTAGAGTATGAGTTTCATTGCTCAAATAACTTAAGGTACCAATTATTTTTCCCATTTAATAATTGGTATTGTGCAGCATCTGGATTCTCATCTATGCTTGCCTGACTATTCATTTGTAGAACTTCTGATAGTAGAGCGGCAGTGATTGTGCAGAGAACTAACAGCAGTCTTCAGAAGCCCCCCTCAAAGAAGTTCTTAACAGTGTTTTTAAGCTCTGAGCTTCATTTGCAACTGGAAATAAATGCAGAGGCTGGTGGAACCCGTATGAAATCAAACTCTGAGACTGATTTCCAACATAAATGTGTAACACTTTTTTGAGTTTTACTTGAGGTTTTTTAATCATAAGGTTTTCAGTGCTATTTCTTTGTGTGCCTATGCTCACTACTTACCACCTTAAATTCTAGATTTCAATGGAAGATAATAAAAGTATGTACTATAATAAGTGCAGACTTTTTAGAAAGTCATACTCTGTTTCCATCTATCTGTTTGATATCTGTTTCTGTGTCTTCAAATTCCAACTGTTAAAATAATTCTGAGATTATGAACACCAAGAGCCCTGCCAATGTACACACAAGCTTAAAAATTCTTCCCAAATATTTTACTTCAAGAACTCAAACTGGGAACCCCAGCATAGTCCTTCATTTCTCCTTGTCTCTAATAAGCTCCTAACTAGCTTCAACTCCCATTGATGCTGGTTCTTTTCATCTTTGCATCTGTCCTTTTCTTTCCACTGCCATAGCTTTTACCCCAGGGAAGACACTCCTAAATGTTCCTTTGGACTATTAGAATTACTTTCTCATGAGCTTACACTTAATTTTGAACCCGTTCCTCATTTCCAACTGCTGTTAAGACTTCCTCACCCAACTCTCTTCTCTCTTCTCGCTTAAAAATCAAGCCCAAGCAACCTAGCATAGTATTAAGATTTTCACAAAAGCATGAATTCAATGTTTAAAGATTCTCTTAGTAATATGTTAAATACTAAAAGGCAAACAATGGGAATAGGTAAATCACCTTTTTTTTTTTCATTTTTAACCTAAAAATCAAAACAATGATTTATGAGTCTGAATATTTACTGAGTCTATTTGTAGATTTGCTCACTAGTTAAACAGGGTATTTGTACCATCTTGTAATAGCACTTAATGTGCAATTTATATCAGAGTAAAATAAGAAATTAAGTATACTTGGTTTAAATAATCAAAACTGTAATTCACAAATTGCATGTAAGCCAGAATAACAAGAACATGCATGTAGGACCAATTTTGAATTTTACTACTTTCTACCTTGCGTTTGACATTATTATGTGGACGATATTAGATATGAGAATATTCTTTAGAACATAATGAATAGTAAACTTTATTTTCCAATTGCTTTGCGAATGGAGTTGATTATGAAGAATTCCAGCAATATATTCAATATCCTGGGCATATTCTATTTTTAATAGGAACAAGAACATTCGAATATACATTGAATAATTCCTTTTCTTTCATTAAAATGCAGAGTAATCACTGTATTTCTTTGTCTCTTCTGATCAAATAAACATGCTCATTCTCAAAAGTGTCATCATATTTTCATAGTACTGACTAATATCATTTGAAGCATTGGATTTTCTCAGATTTTAGCAAACTTTTATTATTATTAAATAACTTCTTTTGAGGACACATTTAAGATTAGAAAATTATCAGTTTAAAGTAAGTGATCTCTTAATGTAATGAGCCACTATAGAGAAACCTGACTGATCTTTAGAATGGCAGCTTTATAGATCACCACTAGGTTCCTACTCAGAACATTTAATAGTCTTTTCATGCCTCATTCAGAAACAGTAAATTTTCTCTCCTGTCATCAGTGCTTACATATATTTTAGTGCTAGCTTTAGTGTTTTGTTGTTATTTTACTTTGCTAAAGGTAGAGGTAGAGGGCTGTATGAATTACTTCAAATTCAATTAAACTTAGAATGGAGAAATTTCATTGAAATTTTTTTTCTTTCTTTTCTCTCTTCTCCCAATATTCCAGCAGAGTAGTGTTCCTGGAGAATTGGAATAATTTCTCAAAGTGATTTTTTTTATTCTGTACCCATCACAGACTTTATCATGTGCTTCTGGATGAACGCTTATTTTTTATAATATAAAATATCAATGAAATGACCAGATAAAAACTTCTTTAGCAAACTGTCCATTTGCATGTTATATGCATATATGTATGTGTGCACACACAAATATATTATACATATATTATAACATGCACATGTGCATTTATAAAATGCACATGTGTATATGTGGTAAACATGGCTATCTACATAATTATATCATGTTGTACATATACAGTAAATATATATGAATTAAATTTTATATTTCTTGTGTCTTATTTTCTTCAAAAAACTTTGAAACAATGAATGAAGTTTTCTGAAAATGACCCTTGGATCTCACTCCATTTTGCTTAGATATTGCGTTGCCAGGATCTTTTCCCTTCTCTCAGCGAGAGTATATGGGAAATGCTGAAGTTCAGCTTCCAAAGAGCTAGAATGTTCTTCCTCTGTAAGAAATGACCATATTCTGTGAGTCTTTATGTGTATAAGGGGTCGCAGCTGATATTCCCATTTATCTACAACCAACACTGTTATTCAGCCCTCTTGGAAACTTTTTCATTCTTACACTGATAAAGTTGATTTCATATCCTGTTCTCTATAAGATGGGCAACTCAAAAGAAGTATGATTTCTTCATTTAAATGGAACCTATACCCTCTTTAACAGATGCCTTGGTATGTATCACCCCAGGATGATGAGAAACTGGGGTCATATACATCTCCATCCTGTTCACTCTGCCTTGAGAGAATCCCCTTTCCAAGTTAAACTTACAGCTTAATTTATATTATATGATGTTACAGATGTCATCGTGAACCCTGATGTGTCACCTGGTGAAAATCACAAATGATTTCAAAGGGAAAACAATTTAAAGCAAGAGAGAATCAATTGCAAAGGCAGCTTTAACCAAGATTTTAATAGGATACAACAGTTCAGTATCTTCCTTTTTTTTTTTTTAATTAATCTTTCAAAGTCAGACCAACATTTTGGCATATCTTCCTAACAGTTTCCCCTCATCCTCAGAGACTGAAATCATAGGAAGGAAGAGAAAAAGGAGGAAAGAAACAAAAGAGAAGGAGAAAAATAACAGCAACCACAGGCATTCCAATAAACATGGTTCACTGCTATGGTCAGTGAGACTCCAATGGCCATTAACATCACCATCCCAAAAGAATAATAACCCCCACTTTATCTATCAAATCAATATCTTCACAGAAGAGGGAACATATCATAGATTGTAATCAGCAAACAACTCGATAAATTGTCTGAGGTTCCTAAGCCAAATTAATCAGGTCCTGTTTTAACAGAGGTTAGTGTAGCATATTCACAAATTACATGAAATGTTTACCCTGATTCTTCAGGGATATTTTTGGAAACACCCTCTCAATCATAAGATCATGGTTTAAAATTATATGGAGATGTGGAAGAGGAGCTCTAAGTCAATATTTACATTGTTCCTAAGTAATATTTAAAATTTATGTAAACTTTCATATGTGTCAGTTGAATCAATATATTAATACTGAAGTTAAAGAAGTTTATACTACCTTCATGAAAATGATGCAGCATGGATAAAATGATGCACTTGGATAAAACTTTTTCTTACTGATTTGAGTTCTGTGACTATCATGATATGTTTCCTGTATTTGAATCACTGAATGCCTTTTCATATTTAAGAGAAAAATATTTTATTCACTTATGTTTTCATGTGTAAGCTATCAATATTTTCCCAAAATATACTGGAGGGGGTCTTACTGCTTATAAAGCTATTATTAACTGAGCCATCTGGGCATCTTTGTTGATGAGAGGCAGTAATTTGAAGCCAGTCCTTTCTATATACCTGCAAATTCAAAGCCTGGATTTTTCTGTAGTAAAATATCTATTCACATAATGCCTTTCCAGAAAGCATTTTGTTCTCAGCTGGACACGTCTTTGCTAGGGGCCAGCTATAGTCTACATTGCTAGGGGCCAGGTGTAGGTATAAAAAGAACAAGTAAGGAATTTTCTGCCTTCTGGAACTACTTTATTAACAATGAACAAGAAGATGAACTAAAATATTGAAAAGAATGCCATAAGATGCTAGAGGTTTGCAAAGAGAAAATGACTTTGCAGACAAGGCTACAATATGACAATTTTTGAGCTAGATATGTCATTTTATTAAATGGTTCCTTTAGTGTTCAGGGATTTAAAAAAAAAAAAAACCTACATAGGTTCTGTGAGCTGTACTTCTATTGGTTCTTTTACATGACCCCAGAATCTCAGTGGCTAAGACCACTAACAAGCACCAAGGGACAGTAACTGATTGTAAGCATTGGGCTCAGGCCAGGCCAAAGTGAGCATAGTCTTCTGCCTCATGCAGCTCAGTGTGTGATAGAGAGATCATGTCATCAAACTAACATGAAAAGAACAGAGATTTAAATTATTCCAATCTCCTCTATTTCTAAAAAAGGAAAAACTTTTGTTTGATGGACCCAGTGATTGGGAAGTGGGAATTAGTATCAGATTTTGATTATTGTATTAAATTTTATTTTTTTAAGGTTTATTTATTTATGCATATAAGAGCTGGGGTGTAGGACACAGGTGTCGGGTGGGGGTGAGAGGATTCACCAGAGACAGAGTGGGGAGCAGAACAGTCAGATTCACTAAAAGACACAGTTGAGGTGAGTAGCGGGTGAGACAGGAGAAGTCTGCTATGCCATGTGGGAAGCTCCCTGGCTGGGGATCGAACTTGGCTGCAGTGGCTACTGATAGCTTTATAGTTCTGAGACTTAATCCCTTGTGCCACCAGGGAGGCCCCTATATTTTATTTTTTTATTAATACTTGTGATACATGATGCTGAGATTGGTCTTTAGGTTGACACAAGATGGTCTGAGAAGGCCCAGTCACATTTGGTTACATAAAACATAATGAAGAAGTTGGAAGGGGAAAGAGAAATGTAATAAGAGCATAGTGTATGGCACATCCTCCAGTCCACCAGACAAATCTTGAGAAAATGAGCTTATATGGATATTGCTTTGTGCTTTGGTGTAAATAAGAATTATCCAGGCAAAGAAAAGTATCAGAGATGAGTGTTTCGCTCAGAAGAGATATGAAGGTCCTGGAGTGATGTAAGTTCTTTATGTTGGAGGAACAAAAAGCAGTTCACCAATTTGTTCTTTGTGACTAGAAGTCATCAGTCGTCACAGTTAAATCACAGAGTTTGTAACTGCTCAGGTACTAATGAGCCCACTAGAGTAATGTACTTAGGCTTTGTCTTGAAGATAATGATGAACCACAGAATTTAAAAAATTAAGGAAAGTGAGCAGACTTATGTTTTTGAAGAGTCACTCCAGGTAAGATGGGGACGTTTGAAAATCATGAAAATAGTGGTGTTGGTTCGGGCTCAAAAGGAAAATTAATTTTACCCTAGGTATTACAACAGAGAGAACATGATATAAGAAATTAGTAAAACAGTTGTCAAAAATGCAAACGGAGCACACTGAAACTCTGCAACTACGAGATGCAGCTACCTCCTCAGGCTAGAAAATCAGATTTGGTAACTTTGGGAAAAGGCCACGGCGCTAAGACAGGCAGACCTCTGAGGAGCAAAATTTGGAACTAATTTCTCAAAAGTTATCAGAAGGGGGTCCTGCAAAGCTTGAACTTGATCTTCTGGGGAAGGAATACAATTCACCCAGTGTTCATACTGTAAAGGGGCCATAATGAGGCTGATTCTGGAAGGACTGGTAGAAACAGGAGACTGAAATCAATGTTAGAGTGAAGAACTATTGACTGTGATTGTTTTAAACAACAAAAAGCAAAGTACAAGTCCTTCCTAGTTTTCTCCTACCTTCCCTCTATGTCTCTATTTACAGAATCTAACTAAAAAGGAGATGACAATGGAGAAATAAAATTTGTTGAATTCCAAATGCATCATTAGAAGGTAATTCAGAAGGGTATGTAATGGCATATTGCCTGAGAGTGTCCACTGTTTAGACTTTTCAGTAGCATGCTATCCATTACCAAATATTTGGCATTTCAGACAACAGTGGAAGTCCAGTGTTTTCCACTTAATGAGATGAAATTACTCTTAGAGCAAACTCTCCTACAAAAGTGGGAATAGAGCTTCCAGAGTCATAATATCCATCTCTGCTTGATACTCATTGATTCATCTTTGGATGGCCTTAATTCATCTAAATATTCTGTAACCTGGAAACTGATACTATAACTAATATTCTTCCAGTAATTCTTATGAAAGTTTATTTTGTTGGGAAAAGACACATAACAATGAAGATGAAGAGAATTTAAATTGATTTCAGAGATGATTACAAGAATGATCTTCAAATTTGTCTTGGGCATCTGAGTGGATGTTGATGACAATGACTAAAAGAGGAGGAAAAAAATTAGTTAAGAATTCAGTTTTCAAAATAATCTTTTAAGAATTCATTTTAAGGCATATACTAAAATTTACTCTTTGGCACATAGTAATATGAAATGTGACAAATGCACAAGGCTGTATAACTATCATAATATTAAGGAGAAAAAAATTCCATGACTGAAAATCCCTTCATTATATCCTGTTGTAGTTACATATTCTTTCCCTCCTAACTCCTAGACATCTACTGATATGTTCTCTGTCCCTAGAATTTTGCTATTCCATACCACACCTGTGCCCCAGTGCCCCAGCAACCTTTGATTTGTTTTCCTTTTCTGTAAATCAGGCCATTCTGTACATATTGTACAAATAGAATCATATAATAGGTAGTCATTTTCTTTTTTCTCCATACCACATGTTTTTAAGGATGAACTGCTATAAGATACATCAATTTTTTTTTCAATTTTATTGCTAATTAGTATTTCACTGAAAGGATATGTGATATTTTGTTCATCCATGCATTAGTTAATGGATGTACTATTTATTTCTAGTTTTCTAGAAATAATGCTTCCGTAAATATTCATATGCATGTCTTTGGAGATAAGTGTTTAAATCTCTTGGGAAGATTCTAAGTAGATCAATTATTTGTTTATATGAGAAAATTATACATAACATTTTGAGAAAATGCCAAATCATTTTTTAAAGTGGTTGTAGGATTGTTATCAACAATGTATGAGAGTCCCTGTTCCACACCTTTGGTGGTGGTTAGTATTGACAGGTTTTATTAAAGCCATTATTATTGGTGTATCGTAAATAAATGATTTTAAAGGACCTCTGAGAGGCCATATGTTTATCTCAAGTTAAATGTATGAATGTGGATCTCAAGGTTCATATTGAGTTCAACTTGTGGGTCATATTATCTCCCATAATAATTAAATCCATGGAAAAGACTTAGAGTATCCAAAAGGTGAGCATAGAATGAAGAAAAAGGAAAGCAGTATTGTGGCAACAGCACTATTTAAGTAATATTTGAGAAAGGGAAGAATACAATCCAAATTGAAAGGAAATGAGAGATATGAATGTTAAAAGGATATTAAAGAGCATTGATTTTCAAAATCTATAATGACCTGTAATGTTGAATGCCCCAGATATTTAAAAATTGAGGTTTTGAAAGAAACTTTTAAGTTATTTAAAAATTTACTTTCTACCTAGAGATCAAGAAGGATAATTCTGAAAAGCATCCATTTGACTTAAGGACAAAGATATTGTTAGTAATCTATGCAAGAATTATTTACATAAAGTCATTAGGACCAAATAATAGTGATTTGACTGGTGCATTGGTGGTGAAGTAAATGTCTTGAGTTTAGACAATCCTAAGAGGAATTTGGCTGCGAAAGGGAGACAGTAATTGTAATAGCTCAAGGAAGTTATTTCTAATATATTTGAGAGATTTCCTTTCTTAAGTTTTATTATATATAATAGTTATTATTTTACATATATAATAGTTACTATTATATATATACATATATATATATACACACACACACATATATATATAGTTACTAAACTGGAAGTACTTTAAAATGCGAATAAGATAAAACCAATAAATAAGGAAAGGTTAAAGGCAGAGAATGGAATGAAATCCCTGCAATAGTGATAGGCAAAGAGAGCCTAAGCACATGTAGAGACATTAATTAAAAATGAACAAAAGAAAACTCTTCAGAATAACAGTGAAGGTTTTCCTCCAGAGCTCCCAGTGGAATTTCTTATCCTTACTTTCCTTTCCCTTACTGCTTTCTCCTGGGAGTGCTCATCTAATGAATTACTGACATATAATTCTTATTCTGGAGTCTGCTTCTAGGGAATCAAGTTGATACAAATCAAATTTATTTATGTATTCCTGACCTCAGATTCTTCACAGATATCCAAACTCATTTATCCAAGTGTCCATTTCATATATTTACTTTTTTTGTATAATAAGTATATCAAATTTAGTATGTTCAAAACAGAACTCTTGATTGTTTTTATACTGTTGTCACTAATTTGGACTTTCTCCATATAGTAAGTAAAAATATCACCTTCCCTGAAGGCAAATAATCTTATGTATTTTGTCCCTTTCCCTTAACTCACACGCAAACCATCCACAAGAAGAGTTGACTTTGATAGTTCCAGAATGTGTTACTTTCATTTGTTTTGTTACCACTCCTGCTAAACCCTTGCTAATCTTTTACCTGTAATACTGTGTTTGTCACCCGATTTCTCTAATTTGTGCATGCATGCAATCTAATTAACCAAATATTATGCAGGGAGATCTTTTTAAATGCAATTCAAATCATATCCTATACTGCTTAGGAAATCTTTATGGTTTCCTGTTGAACTTAGAAGGAAATTCTTTCTTATTAATATGTTAATGCTCAGGGGAATCTGAAATCCTTAACACCTGGTATGGGATGGCATTTACCATCAGAAATACACTAGTGACAATGTGTGGTGCTGAAAATTCCTGCTGCAGTATCAACTTTTCCAAAACGTGCTACAAAACCACCCCCTCGACTCATTCTTTCCAATCCTGCTGTCTTCCAAATACTCCCTTTGTCTAAAATTTTTCCATGACTTGCTGTCCCTGATCTTTTAGATAATATCTCAAGTATTGCTTTCTCTGTGAGGACTTCTCTTGCCAAATAATATTAAGTCCTTACTTAGTCCAACTTAGAAACTATCACACCTGTATGTTTATTTTCTTCATGAAACTGAAAACTATATGAAATGATTGTATGTTTATTTTTCTTGTGTTCCCCTCAATTAGAACTGAAGGCAATTTAGAACAAATGTCTTGTCATTTTGAAACTGAGCAAACCTGGAGAAAGGTGATGACTCAGTGGTGGGTCTTCATCAGGCATCTTACCACTGTAGGACTTCAGGGTTTATTTATAGGGAGTGAGAAAAGGGAGAAGTGAGAGAGAAAGGAGGGAAATGTGCAGGCAGCAGGTGACTGGTGCAGCCTGCGCTAGCCCAGAGAGTGTTCATTTTAGGAGAGCCCAAACCAAATGCAGCTGTGAGAGATAGGGGTATCAGCTGAACAGAGACCCTCTGAGGGGACAAGCACGAGCCCTGCCACACATAGAAAATGGCTGCCAGCCCTCTGAGGGAGCCTGCGGCTAACTGCACAAGAGGTTGAAGAAGGGGCAGCCAGCTGAACAGAAACGGAATAAGCCCGCCCAGCCATTAGAAGCAGTGCTGGGACCAAGCCAGGGTGAAGAAAGGCAGATTTGAGTGCAGGTCACTGAAATGCAAGCTGATGCCCTTTACCAAGAGTGAGCACTCCTGTGTGCCAGTTATTTAAAGTCCCATGACCGCCTGCCCTGTCGCTTGTTCCCAGCTGCCTTTTTAGAGCATCCTCTCCCAGTGGCACCTTGGCACAGGGAAGGCTCTGGATCTGAGACTAGAACTTTATATTTACAACTGATTTTTCTTTTATTCTCAACACTTTTAATTTAATTGTACTTCTTCATAGTTCCTTTTCCCAGATCAAACAATTATTGAAAGAGCTTCTTTGCTAACCTCCAAAACATTTTTAAATTCCTGTTTCTATGAATGTGTGTGATTATTAAATTAAAAGTAGAAAAAAATCAATATTTTAGTGGTTAAATAGTAGTCTACTTTATCATTTAGCCTTCAATTTAATGAATAAGAAAAATGCTATCATTTCATTATAGGAGCAACACTATTTTGCTCTTTGTGTAAAGCAGAAAAGCAGGTCATGCTGATAATTTAATTAAGATTGGTCATATCCAAGCTAATTGTGCAAATCTGCTTGGTCTTCTTGAAAAATACAGCTAATAAAAATAACTTTACTATCATGACAGCTCTCCTGACATGTTCAGTTGTGTTTCAACTTCTACTATGAATGGCTTAGGTGCATCTACCCTCAAGCTACAGGCATCACAAGACTAGTCAAATAGGAGCTCCCTGGTGACAAAAGAATGTAATGCTCTTAGCAACTTCTCATCAATAAACCAAAATGAAACCCGTTAAGTGCCACAGTGCGATGCACAGTTTGTAAAATAGTAGTGCTGCTAGATGGCTAAAGATGAGGAAATTCATAGTTGTAGACTAGAATGTTTTATTCTTTGGTGTATAGTCCTCCCAAGGTTAATTACATAGACCTTGAGAAAAGAATTCAGTTTCTAATTCATCGTGAAGAGGAACTTTGAAGCAATGGCAGACACCAGTTCTGTTACCTTAATATTATTGGACATGTTGCCAGTTAACCTCCATGCTATCTTTAAAAATTAACATTTTATAACAAGTTCATATATAAATATAGTGTTTGTCTTGACAGGATTCTCTCCAGTAAGGACATAAAATCTTTGTTATATAGGCAATTTGCATATCATCTGAAATAGAGGATTCTAGATTATTTCCTTAGAGGTGGAAGGGCTTTGTGATAGCAGTTTCCAGGACTACTCTGGTGGGGAAATGTTGAGGGAAAACAGAGTGGATGAGAGTCCAGCTTAAACTAATGCTTTCACCAGAGAGGCTTTTCTTTTGCCTAACTACATGAGATGTCTACATAAGCTTTGAAAAACTAATTCCAGGAAATATTGAGGGAGGCATAGGGATTGATGTATTCCATTACCCTGCACTTCAATTCCTTATAATTAAGTGCATTGGGAACCCCACAAACTTATCTTTAAAAACAGAAGTGGATTCTAAGGCTTTTGCAGGTTTTAAATCTACTCTCGGTAAGCCCATTCTCCCTTTAAATACTTTAGAAGCCACTTAAAACATTATCAATTTAAAGGTGTTTATTGGAGTGTAAGCATTTTCAGTTATGTTATAATAATATATTTTCAGTAAACACTCATAACAAGAAATACAGCTTAAAATAATGCAAATGTGTTTGGGGTGACTTGGGAGCAGTTGTAACTATTTCATCAGCTGTGTATATAATAGAAAGCTCACAGACACCAATGCTCTGTAATTATTTAACACAAATTTCACAATATAATGCATAATCCTTATAGTAACTTGAGTGGTTTCTAGTGAGTTGTAATTGTTCTTTGCTGTAAATGCTGCATGAATAATTTGTAAACTCTTTATACAGTGCTGTGTTCTCATGTATATCTGGTCACTATATTAAAATTCATATCTCATTTTGTTAACAGAGAATATATCACTATAAATTACCACTACAGCATTTCAGGGAATGATTGTCTTGAGCCTTTGGAAATTTTGCATTGTTACTAGATATTTCATGACAAGATTTGGGGTAATGAATAGCATGTTTGAAATTTGTAAAAAAGAACATCAATGAATTATTTGTGTAAGTTTAAAATGCATCTATAACATATTAAGTGTCATGAAAAATTTGGAAATAATGATATCTGACTTTTGCACTTAAATTTTGTGTGGGGTGATAAGCACTAAACTTGAAATAATGTGTTCAACTAATTGTTCTATTCCTTTTTTTTTTTTGACTTTATTTATTTTTTTAAAGATTTATTTATTTATACATACAAGCTGGGGTACAGGCCAGAGGCGTGGGGCGGCGAGAGGGTTCACCAGAGACAGAGTGGGGAGCAGAACAGGCAGATCAGAAATACACTGCTGAAGGGAGCAGCGGGCGAGTCAGGAGAGGTCTGCCGCGCCATGTGGGATTCTCCCCGGCTGGGCGTCGAACTCGAAATGCTGCTGCCGACAGCTCCACAGCGCAGCGCTCAACCGCTGCGCCACCAGGGAGGCCCTAATTGTTCTATTTCTAATTTGTCATTACTGTGGATTGATGGGCTAAATCACTGATAGGGTCTACAACAAATTCATGCTACCTGGACTTAATAGTCTCTTAAAACTGCTTCCCAGATATTTTATGCATCCCTTTTCTATCGTAGTCACTGTAAGATTACTCCCCATAGTCTCTGTTTGTTAATAGCGTTGAGCCATACCCCCCAAATTTTACCATTTAGAGATCAAATCACCTATGATGCATAACTAGAAAAAAATCAAGGCCATTTAACAAATGTTCCTATTCACCCTTAAAGTAGAGCAAACAAGCAAAATATATGTTTACTTCATTCTTATTTACTTCTTTCCTGGTGAAAGAATGGGCTCAATTCTTTGTTTAGGTGAATACTTTAATATACAGTGATATAGGCAATTTTTGCTCTTCTAAATCTTTGATTCAACATTTAATTGTTTATCACTGAATTCCTCTAGTCTCTTCCTGTCAGTGGTATCCTCCCTTCTTATCAGAAAACAGGCCCAGACTTAGCTGTATGCACTAAATTGCAGAAACAAAAAAGTAGTAACCACCAAAATAATAAATACATGAAATTTTTCCTCCTATAACATTTCTTGAAAAATTACCTACCTGTCCACCATACTTCATCACTACTCATGCTTCACCTTGCACTTTAATTTCTTCCTTAACTACTATCCTGAAAATCTTTTCTTGAAGGTTACCAAGGTCTTACTAATAATTCTTCTGAAATTGTGTTAAAGATCATAGGTGAAAGCTAAAAGCCACAATGATATTTATTCTGTAAGTATCTGCTTTAAGCTATGTAATGCTATAAAAATGAGCAGGGCTTACCACATTAGCCTTTAAGAAATATGTGCTGAATGGAATGAAATAAAATTCCTCAATCCATGAAATCCAAGAAACACACAAATAATCGAATCAATGGTCTTTGCCCAAATAATCTGTCACTTCCACTTCAGCACACGATTTAGCACTATTGAACCATAATCTCCGTGGAAATTTTCTTCTGTTGATTTTCTGATGTGTACTATTATCTGTCTCTCACATGCCCCTTAAAATACTATCATCAATTTTTATTGTTTTGTGGAAGTAAATGATGCATATAATATCCTAAAGATGATGAAGAAAGCGTAGCTATGTAGATTATCCACTAAAGACGTAAAGAACCTGTCATTGTTTGTTTTGTTAGATAATTTTGGCAACTTGTATAAAGTGAGCAGGAAATTTTTTGAGCTAATGTGATTATAGACTAAATGACTCTGATACACCTCCTTTCATTTTTCCCATGAAATTGCTGAAAAAGTGTTATTTACACTGAGAACTGAAGAGATGGATAATTGGAAATTATTACCTCCACTATGGATAGCATAAATTATGAAATGCTTACCTTGTGCTTGATCACTTGAAAAAGAACAAGATTGCCTTACTATATTGAATGAATGTTATGAACCAGGGGTTAAAAGTGTCTGCTATCTCTTCCTCCCAGAATTGCCTTCCAGGACCTTGCACATATAACAGAATAGGAGAAATGAGTAAAGACAAACTGAAACTAAGATGTTTAGTTGGGGGAACATTAAAAACAAAGAAAGAGGCATGAAAACTGCTGAGAACAACATAAGCTGAGAGTAGTCTTTCATCAATAAAATTTATTCCCCAAACATCAGTGACCTTAGCATAGCATATGTTACCACATGATTCAGAGAAGATTCTGCCTTTACCCAAAAGGCTTTGATCATTGAGTTTATGCATTGCAATTGGATACAATAATGTGAGCTTTGTTTTATGTTGTCAAATGTAAAAATACTGAGAAAAAATATATTGAGAAGGGATAAAGGTCATTTCACCTCTCCAATCTTCAGCAAATGTAAGATCTTGAAAGACTTTTTTTTTGCAATTCAAGGCTCAAACCAAAATCAGACAGATAAACAACACAGAGGCTTTGAAAAAATATTGAAGCATAACAAAAAGTATTTTATGAAAAGAAGAACATACTCTTGAAAGCCATTTTAACAATATGAACAGAATAAATATGCTTCTTTTTGTTTTTTTATCCAAGATGTCCACATCTTTTTGACAGGAAATAACCTTATACAGCATAAAGTCCTAGAAGACAATGGAATGCTATCTACTGAGGAAAAGTGCTGTGACCTAAGAATTATATATCAAATCACATGGTTGGATATGTTTAAATGACAGGAAGATATGACTAAGAACATAAAAAAAATTAAGTATATTTTTTGGGAGTACATGCCAAGTTCAAATAAAACTTTTAAATCAATCAAAGTCAGGAATTGAAGGATAGAACACATTATCTGTCTGACTATAGAATCAGTAATTAATCTTGCATTGATAGGCCAACAAAATTAAATTAAATTTGCCATTGTAGAAAAGAAATCTGTTGTGTTACTGGGTGGATATTAACGTTTGACTTCCAGGGGTCAAGTTCAGTTTGATCACTAGCTTTAGTCAAATTTGACTAACAAGAATATTAACTATCTCCCTGCGTTGTTGTGAAAGTAATGTATGTAAAATTCTGTCTGGTACACATTAAGCCCTTGATAAATGACAGATATTATTAATGTTAGATATTTAAATATTCAAAAATTTTAGTATCTTAAATTATATTTTATTTGTTATGCCTCTTTTTATATGGATGTCATGATTTCCATTGGACAAACTCTTAATTTCACATATCAAACTCAATCATTTCACATATATGTGTAATCTAAAAAAAAAAGCTCTTGGTCATTGACAGAGATAGAGGAAGAAAGCTGTGGATGAAATGGATGAAGGGAATCAAAGGGTATAAACTCCCATTTTAAAAAATCAGTAACTACTGGGGATGTAATACAAAGCATAATGACTACAGTTAATAAAACTGCATAACATATGAAAGCTAGTAAGAGAGTAGATACTAAAGTTCTCATCGTAAGAGAAATGTGTAAAGTGATGGATATTTTTTTTTTCAAATATTTTTTTTTTAAATATTTATTTTTACATACAAGCTGGGGTACAGGCCAGAGGCGTGGGGCGGCGAGAGGGTTCACCAGAGACAGAGTGGGGAACAGAACAGGCAGATCAGAAATACACTGCTGAGAGGAGCAGTGGGCGAGGCAGGAGAGGTCTGCCGCACCATGTGGGATCCTCCCTGGCTGGGCGTCGAACTCGCATCGCGCGCGTGCTGCTGACAGCTCCACAGCGCAGCGCTTAACCGCTGCGCCACCAGGAAGGCCCAAAGTGATGGATATTAACTAAACTTATTGTGATAATTATTTCACAGTGTATACAAATATATATGTACATGCATACTCATTTACGTGACATTTTCTTTTTACATTCATCCATTAATGGAAACAGGTTTTTTTTCCATATCTTGGTTATTATAAATAATGTTGCCATTAAAATGTGGTTACATGTGTATTTTTTCAGATGGTGTTTTCATTTTCTTTGGAGGAATACTCAGAGGTGGAATTACTAGACAATGTAAACTCTATTTTTAATTTTTTGAAAAGCATCCATACTATTTCCCATAGTATCTACACTATGCACTCCCGCCAACAGTGTATTTTCTTTATAAAGATGATCACTTTACATTAAATATGCATACTTTCAATTTACAGGCAACATTGATAGGCATTATTTAAATGGTGTTTTTAATTATGAAGAGGACATATTATACACTTAGTACTAATTTTCTTTTGTATATTGTCTGTTTCTGCAGAATATGCATGTTTCTACTGGGATGTTTATGTTTTGCTTGTTAATGAGTAATCCAAAATTTGTTGAGAGAATTTGTATTGTTATAAAGATATGATTCATCTTTTTATAAAGAGAACCATATAATTAAAGTAATAGTAATGTAGTAATAGTAGAGAATATAGTGTTAGATTAAGTTAGTAAAGATTAAAAAATAATTGAAATAAGCATTTTATTCTTCATGGTTGAAAACAAATATTATATTGTCTTGACACCAATAGTTTGAAGCCAAAATGCAGTCTAATAACTCAGAAAATAAAATAATGAGCCAGGAAGTGAAATAAGCAAACAGAAGAGAAGTAGAAAATACTTGCCTAAAACAGAATGACAGACATTCAAATATATCAAAGATGACAAAGAATTTAAATAAATTAATCCCCTATTAAATTATGACTATTTAGAATGGGTCTTAAAAGCAAAATTACTCAAATACACAGTAGTGAATACAGTTAAAATCAAATGGTAGAGGTAAAATAAAAATACATTTGAATTTTGAAGAAAAATTGATGACAACTTATAAAATAAAAGAAAAATGAGAGGGTAGTTTTCCCCTAAGTTGTTTTTAAATGTATAGGTCTAGACCATTTTCTTTTTAATTTGATACTGGAGTAGAAGTCCAGAATCAGATCAAATTAATCATGCATATTCCTCTACAAATGTATATGATTAAATGAATGTAACCATTGTGGGATGGATTACTCAATAAATTAAGTATGGGGGGGAACCTCCAGCTGGTTTTTAACTCATAGGCATTCAAATTCTGGATCATCTTAATATTTAAAACCAAAAGACAAACTAGAAGGAAATAGATGTAAATTTTCATTGATTTTAGAGGTGGAAAAGTTTTTCTAAGATTTCAAAGAATGATAGAAATTACACGTTTGCTTCATTAAACTTGGTACTATAAAAATAAAATCATTTGGATGCAAAAGAATACCATAAATTAGTTATAAGGCAACATGTGGGCCACAAATAAGGCAAACACTGGGTTAGTGCCTTCTAGAAAGGAATCTTAAAAATAGATGGGAAAGTACTAATATACCAATAAAAAGGTCATGCACTGACAATTCCCAGAACATTCATCCTCATTAGTAATGAAAGAGGTTAAAATTGAAACAGCAATGGCATTGTTTCAAGACGAAATTGGTTATAATGTTTAAAACTTAAAATTGTCAATATGGCTGAAGAAAAGAGGAAACAGTCTCTCTCCAGCCCTCCTAGTGAGTGTTTATTGTATGAATACTGAGCCATTGGGAAACACATTTTAAGAGCTTTAATAATGTCTCAGTTGATCTAGTAATTTTTTCTTGCAATTTTTCTTAATAAAAAATAGACTTAAAGGTATATATATGACTTTTATATATAATACTTATTAGGTAATATAGCAAATATTAGAAACAGACTCAACAGAGTCATGGTAAATAAGTATGGAAAATAAGTTAGAGGAAATACTATGTATTATTAAAATTATAGTTGTAAAATATTCAATAGCCTGGTAAATACTAAATTTGCAATGATTATGATGTATATTAATATACATCATATATATCAGCGTACATCTGGAGGGAAAATGGATGAGATTACATTAATATGTGGATAGTAACTATTGAAATGTGACTTTAGAGGTAATTAATGTTTTTATCTTTATACTTACAGAAGTCATCTATAATTTCTGTATAATTATTTTGTTATCAGAAAAAAAATAACATAAAAAAATAAACATAAAATCAGATAGATCAGGAAGTAAAGGTAGTGTGGGATGGAGAGGACAGTTAGCCTCAAAGTCCTGTCCTTCAGAGTGTGCGCACCTGGATAGCTCTGGACTGACCCGCCAGAGCACCTAAATAATCTGTTGCCTGCAGCCGCCATTATATTTGCATAGACATCAGAGCCTCCATACCCTAGTAAGAACTCAAAATCAACTTATTTTTACCATCCTTAATATATTTATTTCTAACTCTCATATATTCTCAACTTACACATACAGACATCTGTGTCGGCACATATATAGAACTTTACTAGGTGTAGATGTATGTGGATGAGTAAAAATATGTAAGTTTTAAATTGCTGAATTCTTGAGTCAGTGGCTGTCAAGTATGGCTAAACATAAGAATTATCCAGATTTTTTTTTTAATAATATACCCTAGCCTCAGCTACAGATATTCCATGAGTCTGGAAATGGGAATTGGACAACTTCATGTTTAGTCTTTGCTGTTGTTTATGCATTCTTAGAGTTGAGAATCATTGAGCATGGACTGAGGGAAGATTTTCACTAAAATACTTAGACTTTAATACAATATTCAATAACCTTTATGGTATCTATGAAATTTTATTAGAATTATGCTATTTATTTGAGTTCCCAAGATTCTATCTTCGTCTTCATATTAAAAACTAATATATTTGCCTTTGTAATGTAATCCTGAGACATTAGTCAAGGTTCTCCAGAGAAACAGAATTAATAGAATGTGTATATAGAGGGAAGAAAAGATTTAATTTAAGGGGTTGGTTTATGCTGTAGTGAAGGGTGGTAAAACTGAAGTGTGCAGGGCAGCATAGAAATTAGAGTCCCAAGGAAGGGTTGATCCCGCTGCCTGCACTCTGAAAGCTATCTTGAGGCAGAATTCCTTCTTCCTCAGAGAATCATTTTTTTTTCTTTGAAGGCCTTCATAAGATTAGGTCATTCTAGAGAACATTCAGCCTTACACAAAGTTTATGGATTTGCGTATTAATCAAAATACCTTTATTGCAACATCTCACTAGTGTTTGAACAAAATCTGGGTAATGTAGTCTAGCCATGTTAACATATTAAAATTAACCATAATAATCTTCTAGTGAAAATGATAGAACATTATAAAGTCAATAAAATATATTATATTAATTTCCTTGAATATGTCATGCTCTCCAATGAAGTCCAGTAAAAGCTTTGGGAATTTTCAATTAAACTACATCTATTATCAAATTTATAAATATCTATTCACGTTAAGACCATGATTAGGAGATACTATCAATATAACAAGCTGTCTCTCAGATTAACTAGTATTCTGCAATACTAGTTAATTTTGAGCTATCTCTATCTTTCAAATCTTCCAAATTTGGTCAGCCCTTTCCCCAAGTATATAGGAAGAAAATAATTATGAAGAGAGGAACCTTGCAAAGGATAACTTCAGTAAACTATGGGCCTCTATGTTTTTATTTACTTACTTTTTTTTTAAATTTCAGGAATAGTTGTAATAAATGAAAAATGAGATTTCCTGCAAATCTCTAGTTAGATGAGCCATGGCTGCTGGTTCTTCCTATTCTGTGCTTTTCATCTTTTCATTCCAGTACATGCTCCAATACATGTAAGACTCTTATTATTTTTCATCATTTCCTGTGGGATGTTTCCTCAGGGTCTCAAGTGAGATCTACCACCATATTGCATGCTCTGTCTATTGTGGAACTAAATGAAGCATGCCAGGCGGCATCTGAAAACAATTAAAAATAATTGAAATGAGATGTGGATTCTACTAGTCTCATTAAGTTTTATATTTCATCCCCCACACTTTGGGGGATTTAGATCTGAACCTCCGATCCCTCCAGCCTCCTGCTGGCAAAAGGGATCCCTTTCCCAGGGCGGATAAAGGGCCATCGGTTTAGAATGCTGGGACTGCAATCTAAAACCAGGCAGGGAAAAGGCCTGATCACTGCCAAGAGGCTTCTGTGGGAGGAGACAACGTCTCTCTCTACTAGCTGCCTTTGAGCAGCTGCTTTATGAATTAATAAACATCACTATGAATATGCACACATCCCTTATTAAGAATTCACAAGCACATTACATTAATCAGGCAGTTCACAACTCAGGATATTAAAGTTAGCATTTCTGTTGCTTTCTTGAAAGGGGGGGGAGGGAGGGGGCAAACAGAAGTTAAAATATTTTAAATAGTTCTTTATATAAGGAGTGGAGATGATTAAAAAAAAAAAAAGGTTGAAAACTTCCTAAGATGAGACCATATTTCAACAGTCCATATATGGTCACTTGGATGCAAGTAGCATACTTATCTCCAATGTTATGAGAGCTGATTTACTGGTTTACTTATGTCAATAAAATGTGTATACTTTCCCATAGTATATAAAAATAACTGTCCTAGAAGAGAGTTTTCCTGAGTGGGCAAAACCATTTCCTTTTTCATGTACTCAAAAGCCAGGGAAATTTAGTTCTGAGGTAATTATTCTTAGTGTGATATTTAACATGATTCAGTGACAGGTATGAGGAAATGAGATTAGTTCTTACCATGAAGAATGACTAAGATGTGAGCTTGGAATAATGTGTGTATAAGAAAGATAAAGGTAGGTATTTTATTAAACTGATAGTACTTGTGAAGATTACTTTATAGACAGCACTGTAGATTTGCATGTTTGACAAAAAAGAGCACTAGGAACCTTCAAAATACAATTGACCTTTTAATTTTCTCCATTTCAGAAAAATCTGATTACCCCTCGGCTCATCTTAAAATGTTTTTCCACTGTCAACTGTAGAACACTGATATTATAATTTATTTTGGATGATCATGTTGATGAGGCTTGGAGAGTTAGAATCCCTTCAGTTCCTTCCTGAATTTCTATAAGAAATTAACCACAAAAGAAACTCCATCATCTCAAATAGAGGACCTCTTTAACATAATATTACAAATTTGTAATTATTCTCATTAGTGTTCTATTAGCCCGCGACACACTCCTGTGTGCATTATCTAAGGAAAAACAAGAAATTTCCAGTTTCTTCCTCCTTACAAAACATTTTCTTTATGAGACTAGTAGCTGGTATTTATTGAGCACTTGTGTGCCAACCACTATTCTGTGTTTTACCTGAACTTTCTTATTATAAATAGTAAAACTATGAGGTAGAAAGATATCATTTCCATTCCTTCATATGAGAAAATGCTTAGGAGGAAGACAAAACTTGCTTCTGTAAAATTTAAAGGCAGAGATCAGTCACCAAGCCTGACTTTATGGCTCTTGTATCCCTGTTATGAGACACCACACCTCTACCACTAGGATCTTGTTCACTCACCACTGGGGTTCTTTAGATGCAAATTACTGACAAGAATAGAGATTGCAGCACTTTTGAGGAACTGAAAGAAGTTTAACAAATCTGGAACAAGGGACGTACAGACTACAATGGAGTTATGGTTAGCGGTGTGAGATGAAGGTGAAGACTGGGAGGATCTGGAAGTCCAAGGTCTTATAATTGAGGAGCAAAACTCCTAAAGTAACAGGAGGCTTATGGAGAGTTTCAGTCATAGTTATTGATTGATCAGCCTGTACTCTTCAAGAAAGAACTGATCAAATGCTGATGAGGATCAGAGAACAAGGCTTTTGCCAAGGTCCACTTTGAGATGCAGCTCTATTTTTTTCCTTGCCAACTGGGAAAGTTTCTTACAAATAATTAAACGATATGCTTAGATAAATGGAGTCCAAGCTTAGAAATAGTGACAGCATATGTATAAATTATATAGACCTTAAGTACATTTTAATTTCTTCACCACTATCCTTCACAGATTGAAATGGATAAATTTCCCTAAATCATTTTCATATTTAGTGTGCTATGTAGATACTCGAGCAAGCAATCATGAGATACTAGGAAAAGTTCAATTATTGTAGAGAGAGAGGATTTGAAATCTTACCAGCACATTTAATAGTTCTTAGTGTAACTTTCTCTGATCGTGACCTCCTTTTTCCTCATCCATCTATGGTCAACACTAACCCTCATGATTACATGAGACTGCAGTCCCCAACTAAGGGGAATGTAAAATGATTTTGAGATGTTTACGGCTCTATCATTGTGTTTCTTGTGTTACAGATTTTATGTTTGAAGTCGTGAAATAGTTTAAAGAAAAGTTAACAATTAAGGCTAGACCAAATTTAGTGAGAAAATGGAAGCTAAAAGTTGAAACAAAGAGAATGATAAGGAAATGGTACTAGTCTTATGAAATGGTTCTAGTGTAGGTGAAAGGTCCTTAAAACCATTTTTATTTGGAGGCAGGGAAATGAGTGAACTGTAAAGGAAATAACTGATGACTTAAGCTTTGGGATGAAGTAGTGATAGGCAAAATTAAGCTATAAATGCAAATATACATATGAAATGCAAATTTAGAAGCAGATAAAGGTATAGATACATAACCAATTATATTTAAATATGTATATAGATCTATGTATGTATATGCATTTGTATATATAGCTATTCTGCTTGCCCTTATCTGTCTCTCTGAATATATCTATATATCAATGTGTATCTGTATACTTTTATATGTATGTATATATTTTTTTCCTAGGATATTAGTGGAGCTTGGGAAGGAGTAATATTAAGAATGATGAAGTGAAAGTTACCTAACCTTAAAGCTCAAACCTTAAACCTTAAGTTTAACACATTTTAGGATCTGCGTAACCAGTTTAGGCAAATAACAGGCAATGGAACTCAATTACAACTCAATTACAACATAGAGACATTTGGGTAGAAGAGTAAATAGAGAAAACCATGTCATACAGGTTTTATTTTATCTATGATTTTATTTGTTTAGATTAGATTAATTTAGAACTAACAAGGAGCAGAAGTAGGGGTAATGGATATTATACTACCAAGTTTCTCAGAAGAGGGTAAAATGAAGGCAATTAAACAATTTAACTAACTTGCAATTATACTGAAATGTTTTTGAGATTCTCTTTATTTTCATTGCTATTTTATAAATGTAGTTATGAAAATACTTGAAAGGATTTATTGATGACCTCATTCACACACAATTTTTTTTCCTATTAAGCTTTGGTTACTTATTTGGAGATTTCTTTTCCTCAATAATAAAAGGGTTTATGAATTATTTCTCTTTAAATAGTCTTTGAGGGGGTTCAATAACACAGCAATTTGTAGCATTATTATGTTGTCTTTCTGAGTTTATAAATTTTAACTATATGTTTAACCTATTTTATATGTCTTATAGTACATATTTACTTTATTTCAAAGTGTAAGTAGTCTCTAAAATTAATTGGATTTGAGTTGCACTGTTTTTACTGCATCATTTTTTTCCTGATGTTGTCTATGTCTGCATTCACACCAAATACTCACATGCTCCCAATTTAAAGGATAAATTATAACAAAAATACCTAAATGAAGAAAATTTAAATATGTATATACCTATTGTATATACATATATACATGCATGCATATATATATATATTTATATATATATATATATATATAATGCTACTGCCCAAGATGACCTTAGTGGCCCCCTCAACTTGACTAAATGTTAAGCAGAATTTTACATGAATATAGAACAGAGCCCTCCACCCCTTTTCTTAGAGCATTTGCTCTAAAAGGCTTGCAATTATAAATTCTTTCTTTGTGCCTTTGGTTGTAAATATGCTCCCAGTCACTGTCAGTTTTACAAACTAGGAATGTTTTTCTCTGGGACCTGGGAACCATCCTGTTAAAATGTAATCATCAAGAAAAATATCACCCCTGTCTCCCAGTCTCTACATGAAGATAGCTGAGTCTAACTTCATTAAGACATGTGCCAGTTAGTACACAGATGAACTAATCACACTGAACTAAACCCCCTCCAACTTCCTCTAGTACTTACCAAATAGCAATCAGCAGGTTTTAAAAATTCTCATGCCTTTTGTTTCATTGGAGTTGAGTTCTATGTCTCCTATTATATAGTCTTCACTTCAGTATTGCAAGTGTTGCCTGTTTAATAAATGTCTGGTGCAATATTCTTTGACATTACCAATTTTTATGCCTTATTTTGCAATACTTCATAAATAAGACCAGAGACTTTTTCCAGTTGAATTTGATGCCAAAACTTAATATGAAAAAAAAACATTAAGAATTATATGTGTATATGAAAATGATTTCATAGATTTTAATGACAGGAAAAAGGTCATTTCATTGAAAACATGACTTAAATGATTTTGACATGGTTCCCGTTTCATGTGACAAGAGTATCAATAATATATGTTTTGGTATGCTCATGTAATACAGATAAAGGAGAGAGTAGTCATCATTAGAAAATGACATTATTATATCATTTAAAATTTTTTTGTTTCAAAAATTTTTAATTTATGTGCCACAACTTAAAATGATTAATTGGTAATAGTTAACTCTTTAACTGAATTTTTGTGCTATGATAAGTTCTATTGTTAACAACTCATTTATGTACATACATTAGTTATGCTTAATGGTTCTTTTCCCCATAAAAACTATGGAGAGACTTCGTCCCTGTGAGAAGAAATTAAAATGATTGAGTTTAGTTATCCCAGTTTTCTAAAGTCATATGAAAATTTGTCTGTGAAATGTTCAAAATTTATCTTGGATGATTCCACTATTATTGAGAGAACAGAGGGAATTCTTGAGCTGCATGGTGTAGAAAATAAACATGCCCTACAACCACAAGAGTCTTTGTCTCTGCCGATTAAAAATAAAACAGTACTTACCAACAAAGTCCACATCTCCACCCGCAAACCTCATTTGTATACTGGTCAAACTGAACTCTTTTCCAGGAAGAGCAATTTACCACTTGAATGACTTTCATTCTTGTTTAGTACATAGACTTGGAACAGCCACAGGAAGGTAGAGTTGCAGAATGCTGTGTCTGAGTTGTCAGGGTGCCAGCGTGACTCTATCATTTTTGCACATGGGTAAATGTTGGTGTTGTCAGGAAGGTTTTCTCCCATCTTCTTTGAATTTCTTCTTTGTTTGTCGGCTTGAAATGTTTCATTGCGATATAACAGTGCTAAAGCCATAAGCCCTGCAGGTGATTACCAAAGATTCACATGGCTGCCAAAATAGAATGCCCTGCTATGTAAATAACATTCACACATATAGGAAAGGAAAGGAAAATGCTATATTAAAGGGGAAAAATACTTTTTCCATTGTTATATTGTCTGTATTTTTTTTTTATTTTTACATACAAGCTGGGGTACAGGTCAGAGGCGTGGGCGGCGAGAGGGTTCACCAGAGACAGAGCTGGGAGAAGAACAGGCAGATCAGAAATACACTGCTAAGGGGAGCAGCAGGCAAGGCAGGAGAGGTCTGCCACACCATGTGGGATTCTCCCTGGCCGGGCTTGCGTCGCTGCTGCCTACAGCTCCACAGCATAGCACTTAACCGCTGCACCACCAGGGAGGCCCTGTATTTTTTTTTTTCTGATGGAAAGGAGTTAAGAAGTTGAAGAAATGTAGGAACTGATTTTTTTTTAAAGTTGCTGAATTATAAATGTGTTGCTCTAAGAGAAGCTAAAAAGTATAAGAAGATAAACATTTGCATAACAAAAAGTTTTCAAATCACAAATTTTAAGGGAGATTTTACTTGATTTTTTGAACAAACATGTGTTTAATAAATATTCTTAATCAAATACATGTAATAATCATTTGTACCCAAATAGTTCTGCAAGATAATGTTTTGTTTATTCAGTATTTAACTGAAAAGAAAATGTTTTTAATTTTCTTGTGAAATCAGAATTGCTAATCCTAAAGAATATCAAATTTGTTCCAGATCATTCAAACAAGAACACATTAATGAAAATATTATTTACTTGGAGTCATTCTTCCTATATATAGGATACTATATAGGATACTATACTGTAACAAATTAAGCCAAAATGAGAAAATTAAAACAAAAACAAAAATATGTCTTTCACAGTGCTAGAGTCAGAATCCAACATCATGTTGTTAGCAAGGTCTCGCCCTTGTAAAATTTTCAGGGAAAATCATTCCTTCTTTCTCCAACGTTGGGAGGCTCTTGACCTTAAGGGAGGTTTTAAGAATAGGTATCTTTTATCTTGTATTTTAATCACATTTTGATTTCCAAAGTGTAATTTAATGTAAGCATTCTTTTAATTCCATCTATTTACAATGGATTTAAACATTTGTAAACGTGGGAGCAAATTTCATAAAAGTCATCATCTGCCAACAAGTTATTATAAGAATTATTTTCCATTGATTGACAAAGCTAATCACAGATATCTTTCTCACTCTAACTTTAAGTCTTTTATCTAAATGAAAGTAATTGATATTCAGTGATTTGTGTTTTATTAAGATATAGTACTTTGCAAACATAAATTCTGTCTAATCCAATATTTCCTTTAGCAGTGATAGATTGCAGTGTGACTCACACCAGCGCTTGACTGGTGAAATAGCTGGAAACTCATTCTCCTCCCTTAAACAGCCTTACATGGTTGAGCAACTATCTTCTGCTGAAATCACTGATATGGATGATCGTTTTTTGACTTCTAACCTCTGCATAATAGAGATTAAGTACTAGTTGAATGGAGTCAATGTCGTCTACTATTGTAACTCTAATAACTACATCAGAATCTTTGGGTGAAAGTAGAACAAAGTGGGGGGCGGGGGGAAAGGGAAGGAGTGTTTACTTGGTAAATCCTTTGAGATTTTGAACAGAAGGTGAATCTTTAAGACCCAGTAATCAAATCACTCTACTATCTTATACAGGTACAGGGGCTGACCAACACGTATAATCAATTCAATTGAAATTGGAGAACCACTTTCCTTTAGATATTAGCAAATTTGCAAAGTGGGTCCATAACAGATATATATGGAATATCACTTGTTCTTATTGTTAAAAAGTATTATAAAAATTAATTTTATGCTATCAAAAATCAAATACTAGTAATATCTTAGAATTTTATAGAGCAAGGGCCTGAAAAACGATGGTTGGAATCAGAGAGAAAATGTGCTTCATTTTTTTTCTATAATTTCCTAGATACTATTTTTGAGAAATCTAACTTACTTTGCTTAATTGGGCAACAACAACTCTACCTCATAAGGTTTGTTTATGAAAAGGACATAACCTATTACCTCCCCAGGGTACCCCACTCAGAAGGACACCTTTTAGCTTCACAGGCAGACACTTCAGGAAGGATTATTCTAATTACCCTTAGAATTGGCTGGCGGGAATGCAGTGATCCTTCTGATTTTCCATGGGTGCTGAGAATACTCTCCCTACTTTCAACCCTTACCATGTAAGTGAAAGAGATCCTAAGAAAGGGACTAGCAGGAAGGGAGGCAGGAGCCTCTCTCTTGCCTGGGTATTTACTGCTGAGGAATCTTCTGTCTTTTAATTTTTTTTTTTAATGATTTGAGGTAATCAGTTTTCTTGTTTTGATGAATTGACCTTCTAGCACATTAATAGGTTGCAGGGTATAATCTACTTATTAATACAGGATACTTAGGTATCTATTGCTTTGTAGACAGACACCTCTGAACCTGTTCAGATGATCCAAGCACTTGAGGAAGCAGGGAATAGGAGATGGGAGTGGAGGTAATAAAGTCCCGGGAAATTGGTGCTAGCTAGTTCCAGAGTACCAAGAGTTCAAGTCTCCTGAGCATTTGGGTGGCGATCTATAGTGACCAGACTAATTCCTGACAGTGTCCCTAATAATCTCATGCTGGTTCAACTTCTCAGCTGTGGTTCAGCGCTAATATGTGGGTTCTGTAACCAATCACCTGGCCTAGCACCACTGGGATGGGATTATGACTGAGATAGAGTCACAGGCAAGGGTTGTTACCTTCACCTTGTTCTAAGTCACTTGCTCCTGCAGCAAGGACCCAGGTGCTTTGAACTCTGGTTAATGACCATATACCACTTACTTGTTTTCTTGGTTTTGATCCTGGGTGTGGATGAGGCAGGTGTTTAGCATAACATAGATAAAACCTATAGAGAACAGCAGCATCTTCAAGGAGACACAGGTGAGGCATTCTAGCCCTTCTCACCAATTCAAGCTCCAGGTTTTCCCATCTGGCTATCCCAAACTCAAGCTGACATTGATCCTTTGCCAACAGTCACCAAGACTGTCTATTCGCCCCAAATTCCATTTGGGGTACAAAGGGTTTTACTCTCTGGCTCAGGGTGTCCAGTTGCTATCCAGCAGTATAGTTGTCAGTCTTCTACTCACATACTCTAGGTTTCTGCACTCTTTGTTTTTCTCCAGACCCTTCTTTCTGCACATGAACTCTGTTGCAATCCCCATGTTTTAAATTCCCAGAGGAGGACATGAGCAGTTTGGTTAACAGCAGCAAAGAGATTCTGTATAGCAGTCATCTTTCCATCTCTTATGTTACACTGACTTGTTAATGGTCCTAATACAACTGCAGTTTTTCTTACCTCTTCTGCTGTGTTGTCTCTCTTGATGTATATAGTAGTCACATGTTTGTTATTCAGAGGTGCTTGTACTTCCTCATAGCTGATTTGTTTGTGACTATGTGGAGGAAGTGGGTCTAGCATCTTAACTCCTGCCATTTTGCTGGACTTCTGGATTTTTGTTATTGAATCTAAAGTGACCGGAAATTATAAATCTCCATGAGATAGTAAAGTTTGGGCAATGAAGATTTTTCAGAGCATTGGTTAAAGGTAATCTTAGATAAAATGAAATTATTTTATATATGTTGCCCCGCCTTGGTGATGGGATGTTTTTCATCTTTTTGATTTAGTCTTTTAATTTTTTTTCTGTGAAATCCTGACCATCCCTATTTAATTTAGATTCTGAGCAGAAATTTCAAATGGTTCTGTAGTCCATACAGTCTCTCTTGTGTTACTGATGCTCAGTTTATGTTAATAGCTTGCAGATTTTAATGGAAGATCTTTTTACTGCAAATGTTTCTATGAAGTATTATTTCAATTAAAGTACTTAAAGAGGCTTAAATAATTACTTTGAAACCATGTTAAAAGCATAATATTTTAGACATATTTTGTTCAAAAAGATTTTTATGTAACATTAAAATATGTAAGATTCATTTGAATATATATGTATATACATTTTTGATAAAATAAGTTACAGGGGTTAGAATTCTCAAAGAGATTTGATTAGATAAATATATTGAACCTAATTTAAAAGTTTTCATGTATTGGTAAATTGATTCAATCATCAATGAGTAGTTAGACGTCATAAGTATATGATATGTTTTATGGTTATCTTTTAAAATGAAATCCTTCATTTCATTTGATCCCTCCAAGTCATTACCATTGATGCTTAACCTTTATAATGTTCAAATCTTTATGTCATATGTATCTTTTTTCAAGGAGTTTTAAAGTAATTGTAACAGACATAAGCATTTAAAGTATGAAACAGCACAAATATTTGTTATGATTTAATTTTTATGCATTCATTTTCTTATTTATTAAACAGGAAGTCATTGAAGAATCTTCCAATTATCTGAGTATCAGAATTACTTTTCTGTTTTCATTAGGGAACAATAGTAATCTCTGGGGTTTTTTTAGTCACCATCAAATGGCTCCTGAGAAATTTCCAGGGAGTAGACACATGTAGGAGCAGAAAATGAAACATGAAGATTTCTGTAGTTTTAACTACATTCTAATATAATTGATCATTAACTCTAAAAAATTGGGGGGCCATAATGAACAAGATAAATTAGCATTAAGATACACAAAATATTAGCTTTTCAGTAGTTGAATTTGAAAAAAGCACATATCTGGGCCTCCCTGGTGGCGCAGTGGTTAAGCGCTGCGCTGTGGAGCTGTCGGCAGCGGGGACGCAAGTTCGACTCCCGCCCGGGGAGAATCCCACATGGTGCGGCAGACCTCTCCTGCCTCGCCCGCTGCTCCCCTCAGCAGTGTATTTCTGATGTGCCTGTTCTGCTCCCCACTCTGTCTCTGGTGAACCCTCTCGCCACTCCACACCTCTGGCCTGTACCCCAGCTGTATGTATAAATAAATCTTAAAAAGAAAAAAGCACATATCTTATCTCAGGAAATTAAAAACAAACTCTCTTGTTCACACGTCCTAGACCATAATTAAAAGTATGTATCATGTCATATACAGTAGAAATGGAGGGAGAATGATATGAGTATCCCAAAATTATATGTTTAGTTTAATGTGTATATTGGATATGAACCAAAGATAAGGGCAACAATTTCTGATAGGGTTCAAAGAGCTGAATGAACCTAGATAGACAATTCTCACCTCAGAAAAGTACTTAAGTTATGATGGGCCCCAAAACACAATTCCAATATAGGTAAATTATTTCCAATATAAAATATTCCTATGAAGTTCCATCACTATATAGTCTTATCAGCTGTGCAATATTAGAGACTGTGTGAGGATATGATATCTATAAAGATTTTCATTAGATAAAAAAGTACAGGAAAATTAATGTAATTTGCCATATCTCACTATTTTATCTTTTACCATTTCGCAAATAGGAGTAACCATCAAATTTTGGCTATTATATCAGATTCAAGTTAACATTGCGTTCTGAAGAAATACAAGGGTTGAAAGCTACAATTCCATTTTACCATGGTCCACAGGAAAATTTTATTTATGGAGACTTCTTGGCCTTGAGACCATATCATTTTCTGAACCTGACATAAATCAGAGGAAGTAGAAACTTAAAGAATATAATATTGTCTATTTTTTATATTTGACATAGAATAGAGTCATAACATCATATTTCCTGTTACATTTCTGAATGTATGACTGACTGGAAACAGGATTTAGAACTTGCCCACAATGTCTGAAGGATGTGTTTCTAAATTCCTTTTTATTTTTTTACATTATTATCCAGTAATTTAAAAGTAGTATAACAGGAAGAAAAATGCAATATGATTAATATATTCTATGATAACCTTCTTAGGAAGTATGTTAGAACAAGTAAGAAAAATATAACTTATAATTTTTTACTCAAATAGGTCTTTCAGTTTATTGATTTGTTGTCACTGTTAATACGTTTCTTAAGTCTGATGAACCTAAGTGATTGAATTTAGGAGTCTCTATTTTTCTTTAGAAAGTGTCTTCAGCTATTTTCCTCTTCCTCTTTCTGCATAAGACATTCTTTCTGTCCTGCAAGTGATTACTTATGTGGAAGAAAAGCTTCTGAAAGGTAATATATCATGAAGAAAGTAGATCAAGTGCAGTGTCCTCCCTGAGGAATAACAGATTTGCTTTGTATTATGTTGCAAAGTTGACTCTGCTTTTGCTCAAGTAGAGAATGATGCATTTCATCATATGCAATTATTGGTTAACTTAAAGTTGTTTTTGTACTTTTGTTAGCTTTTAGATTGTTCAGTCTATTTTGGATGATTTTTCATCTATTTGTGTGTGTGTGTGTGTGTGTGTGTGCGCGCGCGCGTGCACACACACACAAACAGAACTGCGGAATAGACCAGAGGTGTGGCGGTGGGGGTATGAGAGGATTAACCAGAGGGAGAGTGGGGAGCAAAATAGGCAGATCTACTGAAATACACTGCTGAGGGGAGCAGCCGGCAAAGACAGGAGAAGTCTGCTATGCCATATGTGGGTTAGCTACCTGGCTAGGGATTGAACTAAGGTTTTTGCAGTGATTGCACTGACTTAACCTCTAGGCTACCAGGGAGGCCCTATTTGTTTTACTTGGTTGTTTTATTATGTAGAAGCAAAATATAAATCTAGCATTAAATAAGGTATTTCTTTTAAACAGTAGTCCTTTCATATTTATTCAATTGAATATCTTGAGCTCATTGTATGCTAGGATCAAGATAAAATAACATTTACAGTATCTTAGAAAGCTCTCTTATGCCTCTTCCAGGTGAGTCAGCATCAACAACACCGGCAGTGGCTAGTATTTTGACTTTCATTAGAACATTCTATAGTTTTCAAAATTACTTTCTCTACTCAACAGTACTTTTAATATTGGTTTACTTCAATATTAACTACATTAAAAGATCATTAATGTATGTATAAATTCTGAAATAATGAAATGGATGATCATGTACTAATCAGCTATGTTAAGAACCAGAATATCATGTTCTTGATATTTATCATTTTGATACTTTTGTTTTGATTTATTCACACAGATAAAGCAAATTTTAATACAAGTTTATATAAATATAGTATAACATTTATCACTGCGGATCCCCAAAAGAACTTGTTTTGTTTGTACATTTCACTGTTACCAAACTCTGCACAGAGTAATGGGACTTCTAGAAATGTCCTATTAAATTATGAGAGACTTTCTAGTGTTGATATGCTTAAGATCTACTAAGTATTTTCAAATAGTTCCCTAAAAAGTTTACAGTTCCCACCTGTAATATCTGTCCATAGTCCCATCTTTATATTTTTAATATTTAGTGATGCAGAACATTAACATTCCAAATTAATGGGTGTGATATGGCATCTAATTTTTGCATTGATTTGTAATCCTCTTAGTACATTTAAACATGAAGATTTTTCATGTGTTGATTGTGCCTTTGGAGTTGTTATTCTGCCTGTTCATTTTCTTTGCTCATTTTTCATTTTATTTTTTCTTTTAATTCATAATATGCAGAACTATTACATATTTTAGAAATTCGACTTTAATTTCTTACATGATTTTTGATTATCTTCTCTGAGTGCATCGTTTGTTTTTATCTTTGAGTATAGTGTCTTTATATAATATATAGTTAAATGAAGTAAAATTTTTCTTATTTTTTTTCCATAGGTCATCCATTTTGTGTCTTGTTTGCAAAATCTTTCCTAACTTCAATTCATAAAGCCATTCTACATTTTATTTTGAAAACCATACATTTTTTTGTCTTCTTGTTTAAAACTTTAATTTATCTGGAATTTCAAATGTATATAGTGTCATACAGAAATTCAGTTACATCTTTTTCTTTGACTATCCAGTTGTCCCAGCACTTTTTATGGATTTGGCCACTCTTTCCTTTTCCTAATTAATTTGGCAAGTCATCCTTTACTTATTAACTTGTGATGATTTATTTGTTATATAAAATATTCTTGTGTTATTAGAGTCTACCCTTAGGTCACTATACTGTTAAATTGACTTATTGAATATCTCTGTGTCAATATCACATTATGTTAATTAGTATAGTTTTTTTTAAGTGTTGAGCACTTTACAGAGTAAATATACCAATCTTTTTAAAAACTGGCTGGATTATTTTTGATCATTTATTAATTATATGTATTTGAATGTTAACTTATGAAATTCTGAGAAAAACTTGAAATTTTGAATGGAATTGCTTTGAGTGTATAAGATTAGTTGGGAATGAATTGTCATAAGTTAATATACTAACTGGATGTGTTTTATCTCTGCAATTATTTATGTTTCTTGTGTGTTTTATACTACTTTTCTTAGAACAGTACTGCTATGTCTTATACAATTTTAAATACTTCAATTATTTTACCTTTCAAAATCTTTAGATTTATTGGTCAGTATGTTCTCTTCATATATTTAGATTTGATTATAAATATTTTTCTTAATAATGTATTCGTAAATTTGCTTTGCATTCTTTTTTGTAGGGACTTAGTCTTGGAGTGTTGTCAAGGTGAAAAGAATAAGGCAATCAAAATAATTTTAGAAGTTTTCGGAGAATTTTTAGGACAGTGAAACTACCCTTTATAATAATCATGGCTATATAATATTACACATTTGTCCAAATCCATGGAATGTACAGTAGCAACAATGAAATGAACGTAAACTATTGACTTTGGGTGGTGACCAGTGTGTAGGGTCATCAGTTGTAACAAAGTACTACTCTGACAGGGAATGTTAAAAAGGGGAAGGCTATGTTTCTGGGGAGGCTCGGGGTGTATAGGAAACGTCTTACATCCTTTCATTTTTTTAAAGATTCATTTATTTTTGCATACAAGCTGGGGTGCAGGCCAGAGGTGTGGGGCAGTGAGAGGGCTCACCAGAAACAGAGTGGGGAGCAGAACAGGCAGATCAACGGAAATGCACTGCTGAGGGCAGGAGAGGTCTGCTGCGCCCTGTGGGAATCTCCTCTGCCAGGCATGGAATGGCACACCACAGCCCCCAAAAGTTCCACAGCGCTGTGCTTAACCCGTTGTGCCACCAGGGAGCCCCATCTTTTCATTTTTGCTGTTTACATAATATTAATGTAAAAATTAGATTTTAAAGCAATTTCAAATTATACTGGCTTATTGCTATTATTTTACAAATAATGAGAAAGAAATGAGTACTGTATGAAATACTTCTTAAAATACCTCCAGGTACTGCTCACACACTCTCTTCTATCCCCGCTCTCACGGAAATCTTTTTATCCCATTCAATACTGGTCATCAAATCTTTTTGCAAATATCACCTACTCAATATGCGAATTCCTAAACACTGCATTTAAATTTGCAATAAGTTCCCCATTACCAAATATGTCCATACTCTCCAGCCATTTTATTGCCTTGTGCTGAAAACTTTCTACAAAATGACGTAGTTTACTTATTGTTCATGTTTATTATCTGTGTCCCTCTATTAGAGTGAAAATCCCATAAGTGTGTGGATCACTGTCTCATTCTCCCACACGCTGGAATTGTGTCACACCCAGAGTGCAGCTCTTGATCGAGAAAGATTTCTTTTGTTAAAACTTGCACAGCTTAACATTTCCTCTCAGCTCCTTGAATTTAAAAATGATTTCCTTCCTTTAATGTTTCTCCTTCTCTGCTTATTCACAAGTTCTCTACCACAGTCTTTGAATCTGTGTATAAAAGCCTCTGTCTCACAGAACCTGGAGGGGAAATAATGCTAATCTAATGTGAAGGCAGTGTTTCCCTTTGGTGCACTGGGAGAGGAGAGACATTTGTAAACATTCTTAAAGCAATTATTTATTTTTCCTTTCCCCATGAGTTCTGTGGTTTGATTTTATTTTGTGTGCTATTCTGTTTATTCTTTTTCTTAACTACAAAGAAAAGTTTTTTGAAGAATTTGAGTGACTTGCCTGATACTCCAAAATATTATATATTAGGATAAGAAATAATTGGAGCAAATGATAGAACAAAGTCATTGAATTTTCATTCATATTATTCAATGACTCTCCACTGTCATACTAATAAGCCTTATGTACTAAACTGTAATGTATATTGACTTTTTCAATTTATTTCTAAACAAATTTTAAAGGCTTTTGTACTATTGATCTCTTAAATATACTCTAGACACCCAGCAAGTGGAAATACAGGAAACTGGCCATTAATATTTTCTTTGCTAATATATTTGACACACTTGCACAGACTTAATACCCTAAATCTCTTGACTAGAATGGAAGGCAGCAATGGTAAATTCCTAGAGGTATACATGTGACTGAGGTAAACTCAGAGAATTTGTATGAAAGTCTTTTTGCTTGTGGGAATCTAAGGCTAAATATAATCAAGTTAACCTAAAATACAAATGGCTATTTCATGAACTATTTAAAAACATTGGGGGTTGTTTTAAAAGTACACTGTGTTTTATAGAAAAAAAATTAGGATAAAATTTTAAAAGAGTCATTCTTTTTACTGATGTTTTAATATCAGTTACTGTAGAACCTATAAATAATACAGGAGGTATGAAATCTCAACAGCCATAAAGTTAGAAGTATCATTTCTTCCTCTCTGAAACTCCTTTTGGATCAAGTCCCAAAAATATCTGACAGTGAACATGCAAAATGATTTATATTTTTCATCTTTTTAGAAAATTTGGACCCCTAACTCTGACAAAATATAGAACATAAAACTTCAATTTAAAATAGAAAGCAAATCATGAATTGCTGAGAGCCCTACAAATGATTGAGCTGCACCTATAAAGAATTTACTAGAAATATGAAAATATTGCTTTCTGGAGAGACTTTCTTGCTGAGCTGGGTTAATGGGTTCAGATAAGCCTGTGGCCTAAGTAGGTTCTTCACAACTTAGCTTATTCCTTGAAGGACCCCTCCAGGTATGTCTGCTGTGACAGCAGTTTTAGGACTTTAACAACACAGTGCCTTTGATCTTATTTCTGCTGCTGTGATTAAACAGACACACATCACTTGCTGTGCCACAGTGAAAGAAGCTTGTGGTTCACCTTTGCTGAATTAGTACCCACTGAGCACTGCAAATATTTAAAATGTCAATCCATTTGATAATGTCAGAGAGGCCTGCAAATACCACAAAATGGCACCAAGGAAGCATTCAACACAGACAAAAGAACATTTAACATCTCTCTTCTTCAAAGTAAAATGAGAGTTAAAGGGAACCAGTAAACCCATGATGAAGTTATTAAGGTCAGAAAATATAATAATCCTAATTGGGACATGGGCTTATTACTTATTGTTATAGTATGGTCTCTTTCTCACACACACAAGAAGTGTCCCATTAGTAATCATAAACCCAGTGCTATTGCAGGATAATTAATTTGCATTGACACAAGGTTAGGGAGTCCTTACCACAAAACCCATCTGGTAGCATCCTTGGGCAATCAGGCAATCAGCAGATACTTTCCCCAAGAGTCTGGTTCAAAGTCAAGCCTTCAAACTTCAAGTGACAACTTTATTTCATGTTCAAGTACTTAATCTCAAAGGCAACCAAGGAAGACACCATACTGGTATAAAGTGTGAACATGTCAGAAAAACCCCAGACTATCCAGAAATCTCAGGATCTTTGCTCCCTGGTACTCAATCTTTATGTTTAGATTATGACTGTTAATACACAATAAGATTTCAAACATTTTTTTCCTACTCACATGTGTTTAAATTAGGACTTAACTGTTCTATGAAAATACCCAGGCCATTCCTTAATTAGGGAACATACATAAGTAAGTGTTTGATGTGTCAGCAGACAGCCCTGGCAAATATAAGCAGCCTGGTGTCCAAGAAGAATGCAAGGAAGTTAATTTATTTCCATAGAATATTTGTTCCTCTGTGTTTCAGAATGATTCTTTTCTTTTTATCACCTAGGGAAAAGAATGAGACTTTGAATTGAGCCTGACAGGCAGAGAGAAAAAGATGATGTGGTGTATATACACAATGGAATACTACTCAACTATAAAATAAGATAAAATCTTGCTATTTACAACAACACTGATAGAACTAGTGAGGATTATGATAAGTGAACTAAGTCAAAAGGAGAAACACAAATACCAGATATTTCATTCATGTGGAATATTAAAAAAAAAAAAAAACAAAGGAACACAAAAAAACTAACCAAATCCAAGAAATCTAACTCTAAAACTGAGGCTATCAGAGGGGAGGGTGGTACAGAGAAATATTGGGGTAGGGGGCTCAATGGACTATGGTGAAGGATTATTGGTGCTTTAGTGATGGGCATGATGTAGCAATACTCATCTGAGGTGATGTGAAACTTTGCCCCTAAATCATACACAGTGTTGTAAACCAGTAGTAACTCAATATTAAAATAAAAAGAATATAGGAACATAAAGTCAAGGATTTCAAATATTGATAAAAATAAAATTTCCAGGGCCTCCCTGGTGGCGCAGCAGTTGGGCCCTGCACTGTGGAGCTATCAGCAGCGGCGACGCGGGTTCGATGCCCAGCCGGGGAGAGTCCCACATGGTGTGGCGGACCTCTCCTGCCTCGCCCGCTGCTCCCCTCAGCAGTGTATTTCTGGTCTGCCTGTTCTGCTCCCTACTCTGTCTCTGGTGAACCCTCTCACCGCCCTGCACATCTGGCCTGTGCCCCAGCTTGTATGTATAAATAAATAAATGAATCTTTAAAAAAAGAAAAACAATTTTCCATATAAAAATACTGAAGTGATATTGAGTCATTTTTGTCAGTTTCCAACATCACAAATCTCTCCTAATTAACAGGTTTTTCTGTTCTAAGAAAACTAGTAAATGTTTTCTCTGTTTAAATGATTTAATGTTCTAATGGAAAGAAGTTTAGAAGATGGAATCAAACTTAAAGTACAGTCAATATTTGTAATGAACATTTGTAATGAATATTTGTTTGAAAATCACAGAAAACTCATGTCTGAAGGTAAAAGATTATGAAACTTTATATTTCTAATATTTCCTTTCTTATTATTTGTTTTCTGAGTTTTAGGCCCCATCTTCAATACCATCCCAGTTCTGGCTATATTTTTAGATTGCTGTATAATGGATATTGTAATCATTCATTCATCTTAGAAAAACCAACATTTTGGAAAGGCATTTTATGGTTAATTGAAAATTTTCCAAGAAAAATCTTACTCTATCTATCCAAGAACTTCTATCCAATATTTTCTCTCCTCAAAGGTATTTGTATGCTTCCAAAATTTTTATATGGTCATACTTTCCTTAAATTGTCCCTGGGCTATGTTTTAAAATACAGTCAATCTATTTATAAAAGAACAATCTAGTTTGCTGAAATGTATCACAGTTAAAATGGTAAGGATGAAGACATAATGTAGAAAACAAGTTCAGTCATAGTATATGTAGAATGCTACTTCAAATTTAATGCTGTTGATCATTATTATTCTTCCCACATGAATCAATCCTTCTAACTCATTAATCATTTTCACTGTCTTTCTTGGAAGTTCTCCCTCTTTGTCTTCATCACATACCATTTTTCTAACATGTTACGCATAAATGGTACTATTGTTTTAGATTTAATCTTAACAAAATCAAATAGTGGTACATTACTACACCTTTTGAGTTGGTAATTGTTCTTAATTTTAACTTGAATTTCTGTCATATTAATAGTTATAATGAAAATTATTTTGTGATGTTAGAATTTTTATTCCATTAAGGGTAATACCCACAGTTCATCCATTTATTTTGTCTTCCTCTTGATATTTCTTGAGCACCTACTAAGTACTAGGAACTGTATTAAGTACTGGTGTTTCATGACAAGTACAAAAAAGAACTCAGAGTCCATTTTCATGGGATTTATAGTCTTGCAGTAAAGACAAATCATAGTAAAAATAATCAAATATTAAAATTTAAATCTTTAGATATAACATTTTATTTATTTTTTATTTTTTTAAGATTTAGCTTTACTTATGCATACAAGAACTGGGGTGTAGGCTAGAGGTGTGGGGGTGGGGTGAGAAGATTCACCAGGCGGATCTACTGAAATACACTGCTGAGGAAAGCAACTGGCAAAACAAAAGTGGTCAGTTGCATCATGTGGGTTAGCTCATGCCACAGTGTCTGGTGATAGCTTGATAGCACTGAGACTTTAACACCTGAGCCACCAGAGGCTCTATAACATACATTTTAAACAAGAGTTAATGAGTACTTTCCAAGCTTGCAATAAGAACACTGATCTAGTCCATCAGGAAGGGAAAGAAAGCCTCCTAGAAGATGACCTGGCTAACTTATGATCAATTGAAACAGTAAAAATAATCAGATAAACTCAAAGATTTAGTGAAGAACCAGAGGTAATGATTCATGTCATAAAGAAGGATAGGTGCACCTAGAAAACTGCCTCTAAACCAACTTTGCTAAAAGCATGTGTGAAATACAAGTAAGGAGATAATTTGAGCTTAAAAAGGTAAACCCTATGAAGGATTTGTTTTTTATAATTATTTTAAGCATGTGGGTAATGTGATTAATCCTATGTTTTAAAAAAATCACTCTAGCTGGTTTATGGATATTGCAGTAATGGTGGCATGAGAGGATTCAAGGAATGAAGTTAAGGGGCTATTCTTGTACTTTATACCATAAATTATTATAGTTTGGACTATCATTATACTAAAAAAGTGAAGAAGTGCATTCATTTAAGAACTACTTAGGAGTTAAAATAAATAAAACTTTGTATAATATACACAGATGAAAAAGGACAGAGATGTATTAAGAATGATGCCCTAGTTCTTAGTATCAGTGGGAAATATAGCAGAGTGTTCAATTTTGAGAATTTGATTTGAATTATTTTTGAGCTCTCCTGTAGAACAGTCATATAGAGAGTAATACACTTGTGTTGATGCATAGAGGATACATTCTGAATGTAAAATGTGGTGAGTTTCCTTTCATAAACATGAAAATTTGAGGTATAGGTATGAGTGTAATTACCTCATATGTTAATATGAAGTTAAATTGAGGAAATACATTGAAAGAATCTCACCTTTTCATGGCTTGATAAAGGAGATGTCTACATAAGAGTGAGAGAAGATATTCATTTAAAAAATGCAGTAAATGTCAAGGAGTATTTTATCAGGTAAGCCAAGATAATAGGGTTTAGACGTGAAGGCCATGCCCAATAATGTCCAATGCTTTTGAAAGATAATATGATATAAATAATGAAAAATGTTCACTAGACCTAATGACATTGTTGTCACAAGTTACCTTGGAATGGAATGAGAGAGATAAATCTAACTGGAAGAGTTGATGATTCAGTGACAGATAACAAGATGGTGATAATAAATATATATCTCTTTTAAAAAGTTCTATGTAGAAGTAGAGTGAGCTTGAGCATGTGATGGAAGGACTGTTCATTCACTGATTTTGTAATATTTTTGAGGATACCTTTAAAATGCTGGATTGTGTTTAAAGATTATAAGAAAGAAAAAAAAATGAGTTGAATACACAAGAGAAGGGATAACCAGTGGAGAGAGAAGCTATGAAGTACTATATTGCTTCTGTTGCATGCAGGTGGGAAAGAGGTGTCTTTATCAGCAAGGAAGTAGAAAACATTAGATAAACTTAATGGAGCAATGATTAGAGGTAATAATGGACACTGACCTTTTAAAGATTTCTACCTTGTCTGTAAAATGGGATTTTCTGTCAGATACTTGAGGGGAGGTAAGGGGAGTGAATTTTTTTAAAATGTCCTTGAAAAAAAAAAAAAGCAAGACAGTATATGTTAAGAAAACAAAACAATTGGAGGCAATTTTTGATACATTTCTTACTATCAGGCAACTCTCCTCATAAATTCTAATTTTGTGGGTTTTATTACATTAATAGAAAGAAAATAAATAAATGTGTGTCTTTTTCAGTATTCATTTGTTTAAGAATGATACTAGAGGCTATAAAAAAGAGTAAGATTCCAGGGGCTCTTTTCAGTTTCTTATAGATTTTGAGATTAAAACTGCTTGATACTTAGAATGAAGCATTGGACATTAGATATTGCCAGTTGTCAAATGTGTTCCTTCTTATTTGACTAGTATAGTATTTCAACTGTCTTCAAGTGAATTTGGTGCAATTAAATACTTTTTCAAGAGCTTTTTAACTTAATTGCTAAAAGCATGGCTTTTAGAAAGATATTGTCAATTGTAAATGGTAAGAAACACCGTGTGTGTGTGTGTGTGTATGTATGCATGTATATACATACATGCATACATACACACACATACTGCATCAGAGTGTTCCAGAGCATTTACTTAGATGCCATATCTTCAAAACATTTTGAAGAAATTCTTACATTTAAAAGTAGAAAAGTAACAAAAAAAAAAGAACTTTGACAAACACATTTTGAGAGAAAAGTATACTTTACTATTACAAATAGCTCAAATCTGAAAATTTTGGAGAGAAAAAATTCAAGATCTGTTAAATTTTATTGAACATTGTTCATTCTAATGTTATCACCACAAACTTGAAGTATATCAGGGATTGTAAACAAGAGAATTAGATAGCTTTTCTAATTATTATATTCAAAATCTAATAAAAACTCCCAGTCCTTTCCAAAACAATGAGTTAGCACTTTAACAACATTTTCTCTCTCTTTAATATTATTACTATCTAACTTTCTTTTTAATTAATTAATTTACTTTCTTCCATCTGAATTTCTACAAACAAGTATATATCAAAATGTTTTAACTAGTTTTATAGTGACGTCCAGATGACAGACTGATAACAAACCATTGAAACTATGTTCTGATCTCATTCAAACTGAATTGCATTTTGAAACACCTTTAAATTCCAAGTAAATTAATACATGTGTTACTCAAAAGTAAAAGATTTCTACATTTTTCAGAGATGGATTGTAAAATTACAGGTTTCACAGTGATTCTCAAGCTTCTTTGTAATGCCTGTCACATTAAAGGACACACATCAGATCAATAACTGTTGCTATCTATGGCAGTGTATTTTGAAATAGGGGATAATAAATGGAAATGTAGTTTAATGGCTTATAAGAATAAAAAAGGTATATTCGGTCAGACGAAAATGTAACCTACTTTTAAAAAATGTTTATCAACTTATCAGAATAAGTTCTCAAGGGAAAATAACTCGAACCTGCCATTTAAAATTACTAATTTATTGGCACGCATTATAAAAAAACAGAAAGCAACAAATGTTGGCAAGGATGTAGAGAAAAAGGAACGCTCCTACATTGTTGGTGGGACTGCAAACTGGTCAAACCTCTATGGAAAGCTGTATGGTGGTTTCTCACACAACTAAAAATGGAGCTCCATATGACCCAGCAATTCCACTCCTAGGGCACAAAAGCATTAATCTAAAAGGTCACATGCATACCTATGTTTATTGAAGCACTATTTACTGTCGGGAGCGTGCATGGGCCGCACCACCCAGCCGCGGAAATCCCCACCCGGCAGCTGCTGAGGGCATGGACACCTCGTGCCTCAGCTTGTGCAGCAGGGTGTACACGTGGACAGCGCACGGATTGGGCGCTGGGGCTGACATTTACCGCCATTGGCCAGCAGGGATTGACCTTTGTACGGATTGGTTGTTTGGGCTTCTCCTTTTGCTGA
>PVIJ01001266.1:0-158350 GCA_004024925.1 Scalopus aquaticus | reverse complement strand
AAAGAAGAAGGAGAAGAAGAATAGAAGAATAAAGCTGCAGGTTTGCTGAAAGATTGCTGCCCCGTGTGGTCCTTGCTGGTCAAGCGCGCAACAATTTACAATAGATAAAACTTGGAAACAACCCAAATGCCCCTAAATTGATGGCTGGATCAAGAAGATGTGGTACATGTATACAATGGAGTACTATTCAGCAATCAAAAATTATAAACTAATGCAATTCTCAGCAACATGGATGGAGCTAGAAGGGATCATGCTCAGCAAAATAAGCCAGAAGGAAAAAGAAAAATATCGAATGGTATCACTTATAGGAGGATATAAGAGAGCCAAATGAGAAATCAGAAGAAGAAAATAGCACACAAAACATAAACAAAAGCAAAAACTAACAGGCAACCACAAGTAAGAGCCATTCTACAGGGGATAGGGAGGAAGAGAGACCAAAATAGGGGAGACAAGCACACGAGGGACTATGGTGATGGTTCACAGGTGAATTGGTGATGGGAAACCTATGGGGGTTACACAATAATGTAAAGTATATAAATTAAATGAAAAAAATACAGTTAAAAATTAAATTACGAGTTTACTATAATCAGGGTAGGAATCTGGCACATTTACTGGCACCTTTCCAATAGTAGGTATAAAAGAGAAAGAGACAGTAATAGACAGCCGGACATCAGTCTCTGCAGTGAGACTCTGTGAAACTGTAAACAGTGGCCTTCTACTTACTGAGGAAGAAAATAACAAATAACACTCATGAATATAAATTCAAAAATTTAAACAATCATTAGCAATTTAAATCTAGCAATATATAAAAATAATGTATTATGATAGTGATAATGCCATAAATGATAATTTTTTAAAAATTCTTAGCAAACTAGAAGAAAAAAATTTCCTTAGCTGAACAACTTGATTAGGAATACCTGTTAAAAACCTACAGCTGGGCCTCCCCCATGGCACAGCGGTTGGGCACTGCGCTGTGGAGCTGTCGGCAGCGGCGATGCCAGTTCGACGCCTGGCCGGGGAGAGTCCCACATGGCGCAGCAGACCTCTCCTGCCTCGCCCGCTGCTCCCCTCAGCAGTGTATTTCTGATCTGCTTGTTCTGCTCCCCACTCTGTCTCTGGTGAGCCCTCTCACCGCCCCACGCCTCTGGCCTGTATCCCAGCTTGTATGTATAATTAAAAAAAAAAATAAATCTTTAAAAAAATAAATAAATAAATAAAAAATAAAAACCTACAGCTAACTTCAAATTTCAAAATGAAAGAATAAATCCCATTAAGATAAAGAGCAAAGAGAGATGTGTGGTCTCATCACTTATAGTCAGTATTAAACCAGAACTCATGGGGCAAAATGCAAAGACTGGGAGAAAGTCATAAAACTGTCTCATTTTACAAATACGTCATTTTTCTATCCCACAAGACCTAAGTAATACACAGTTTAAAAAATGGGTTAGTGAACGAACTTAGGAAGATTACAGTATATAAAGGCAGTATACAGAATTAATTATATTTTTATATAGGACCAATAATGAATTGGAAAGTTGAGTTTTAAAAATACTTGATATAATAGTTAAGAACATGAAATATGTAGGAATAGATTAAATGTGCGCACAACAAAGCCCCTACACAAAATTTTGTTTGAACAAAAACCAAGTTTAAATTTTAACGTATCTTCCAAAATTGATTGAGATTCAATATAATCTCAATAAAAATCTCACCAGACATTTTTCTACAAATCAACAAACTGACACTTTATAAAACAGAAATTCTAGGATAGGTAAAATAATTTCGAAAAGGAACAAACTTGGAGAGCTTACCTTATTTTTAAGACACTAAAACACTAAAACTCAACACAGCATAATAGTTCAATAGATTACAGATTTGTTTTCCACAAAAAACTTCTATATAATTCAATATTTACATTATTTTGTATGGAAAAAATAATTTTGATCTCTAGTTTTATTATACCTAAAATAAATAGGAATAAATCATACACGCAAATATATATACACAAAAACATACCTATCTACAAAGTCTACAGAAAAAATATAGTAGAAAATACTTTTGATTTGGGGAAAGGCCAAAACTTCTTAAAAGAGTCACACAAAGGACTAATCATAAAAGTAACCAATAATACCTCATCAAAATTTTAACCTTCTGATTTTCAAGGGCACCATTAGTAAAAGAAGACACAGAATCTGAGAATATATGCACAATACATGTAAGTGATAATGTATTCATTATCAAGAATATATAAAGAATTCTTTAAATTTTGTTCTAAGAAGAAAATAAAAGTACAATGGCCAAAGTAAAAATATAAAATATCTTTTGTGAACAGATATTTCAAAAACTCCAATAATGATATGAAAAGATATTCTACAATAGCTTTCATCCTATAAATGTTAACTAAAACCACGTATTCAATTTTACACCCACCAGAATGACAAAAAATGAAATTGATTGACAGTACTAGATATGCCAAGAACTCTAATTGTCATACTTTGCTGTTTTGATTATAAAATTATATAACCACTTTACAAAATAGTTTTGCAATTAAATATAAATCAAAAAATGCACTTATGCTAACAGAAATTTAAAGCAATATAGATGATTATACAGTTAAAATGTGACTCTTCAATAATAAATAATAAATAAATAAATAATTTATAGGACAAGTAGACTATCAACAAGGAAATAGAGTTTTACAATATTATACCAAATGAATCTAACAAAAATCTATAGAATTCTCTGCTTAAGAAAAACAAAATATATGTGCTTATCAAGTATACATGGAACATTCTCAAAGACAGACCAGTTAACTTCTTTGTAAAAATAACAAACTGACTGAAATCTGAATGAAATTGCAAGGAATACAGAATAGTCAGTATTTGAAGAAAATTAGTATTCAGTAAATTTACACTTCTCAACCTGAAAACTTACAAAAAAGCAATAGTAATCAAGAGAGTATGGTATAGGCATAAAGACAGTTCTATAGACCAAAGGAAAATAATGGCGGTACCAGAAAGAAACCTATACAGATGTGGATTAATTTTTGCTTAACTCATGTGACATGGGTTAATTTATGACAAAGGAGCCAAGAATGTACTCTAAAGAATGAACAGTTCATTCAATAAGCGGTGTTAGGAAAATTGAAAAATCACATGTAAAAGGATGAAACTAGACCCCTTTATCAAATCATAAACATAAACCAGCTCAAAATGGATTAAAGAATTGAACATAAACCTGAAACCATAAACTCCTACAAGAAAAAAATGGAGGTAAGGTCTTTGACATCTATCTTGGCAATTATCTTTTGAATTTGATACCAAGAGCAAAGAAAACAAAAGCAAAAATAAACAAGAGGGACATCAAACTAAAAGATTTCTGTATAGGAAAGGATAGGTATACACACAATTAGGCAGAGGCATATGTGCAAAGATGGAAAGTGTTGGATGAATATTGTACGTTTGTCACTGGGATAAAAATGGTAAAATGAGCAATTTGTGAACTTCATTGCTAATGGATATTTCAGCAAGTAAGAAATTTATAACTGCAAAGGCTGCACATATATTGAATGAAGTAAAAGATGTGCAATATGATTAGACCATAGAGAGGTAAAGAGATATAATTGGTGAGGGAAGTATGGTTGAAGATTTGGACAGGCTGGAAGGAGAACCAATCACAATGTGTTCTAAGTTAGAGTAAGATATAATGAATTGGTTGTACTTGAAAATATTAAACCACTCTTAAATTCCTGTAATAAACTTTTCTTTGCCATGGCGAATTATTCAGCTTCTTGGATCCAATGATGTGAACATACTGTAAAATTTATTGGGGAACCCCCTTCCAGCAGGCAAAAGAACAAAGCCATCTAATAGAATTAACATGTGAGCAAGCTCCATCCAGTTGTTTATTTAGGGATTCTATGGCCTGAAGATATAGCCAATCTTTTCACATGTACCTGTGACCTAGGAGCCAGATAAAGAAAATTAAAGAAAGGGTATCTAGCATCTCTGAAATGCATGTTTTATTTTTATTTTTTGATTGTGTTATAAACATATCTAAATGTGTGTGTGTAACATTCATTTACAGCAACTGTATGTAACTCAAAGGTTTATGATCATACCTCCTCAATGCATGTCAGTGTACCACACCCACCACTGAGGCACCCTCAACCCATTGCCATAGTACACTGTACCCTTCCATTCTTCCCCCCCCCCTTCTTATGGCCTCAATTCAATAGTCAGATTTCTAGGTTTATTATTGGTTTCTTTTTGTCTGATCTTTTGTTTCTCTATATTCTACATATGAATGAAACTATATGTTATTTGTCTTTCTTCCTGCTTATTTTGCTTAATATAACCCCTCTGGCTCATTCATATTGTCACAAATGGCAAGAGTCATCTATTGCTTTTTATAGCTGAGTAATATTCCATTGTGTATATCTACCACATCTTCTAAAGAAAAGATTATCCCGTGTTGCTGTCCTCTAGCATCGGCATATCCTTAGGTTGGTGAAACTTAGAACTAGAAGCCTCTTTTATCAAAAATAATTATATTCTTAATTCAGTGATTCACTCTTCCTACCTGTATAAACTAAATTGAAACTTGTGCTTATTGCAAAAGCTCTCAGCAAGGAAATCTGTTGGATTGCTTCTAGAATTTGAATTCTCACTTCGATTATCTAACAAGTCTGTCTAATATCATTGCTTTTGGAGCCAGTCGCCCTAAGGAGAGCTGAAGTCATTTGTTTTCACCTGGTTACTCTGCACACGGAGTTCCAGGATGTTAGAAGTTCTGCAAACAGAACTTCTTCCCAAAATTGACTCCTGTGCTCTGAGGACGTAATGACTTGTGCGCATGTTCCCTGCTAACTAGAGAAACTTGTTTTCAGCAGTAACTTACTCATTTGTATAAGCATGAACACAATTGTTTGCTGTCTGCTTGTTCCTTTGTTCTTATCTTTAATAAAAGCATAGGCTGGGAGAGTGAAAGGCAGAGCTGCTCTTGATGGCTCTCTCCCCAGCCTTCCCCCACTGCAAATTCATTTAGACTCCGAGTCTTTGTAATAACTGAGAACTTCATCGGTGCCGGCTGGCCGGGACACATTGAGACTTTATTTCTATGTTAATACTCATTTACATTTTTTCCATTTTAATAAATTAGATTGATCTTTAGGGGGATTCATATATGTTCTACCTTTATCACTTCTTGGCATAAAATTACTTAACATAAAATAAATTGGTGAGAAATTAATATTTTTCATGACTGCACATGTTAAATAGTTTTTTCAAAATATAGACTTCAATTAGAAATCCCTAAAGAGTTGCCAATATATTGGTACCTTTTAAACATATAGGACCATATTGGCTTTTGTAATTTTTTCCTCTTAATTTGTTTGCTCAGTCATTTAATTACTTTTCCAAGGATCATTAATTTGCTAAGAAATTTTCTAGTATGTATGGATTTTTTAAATGTACCTGATAATCGTTTACATTAATTTTAATTTCTTTCATGAGTATGATTATATTTACTTTCTCATTCTTAGTGAGGTATCTTTATCTTTTTAAATTTGCTATGAATTATAAAATATCTCTGTTTCGGATTTTATAGAGATGATCATTGCACTAATTTCTGCTCATGGCACTAAATTCTCTATTAAATCAGCTTTCATAGACTTAAAAGTACATAAAACTTTATGAATCATTTTGCTAATGATCTTGAAAATTTTAGTATGTATTCCTTCAGGTGACGGTTTAGTATAACAAAAAAGTACAATCCTGAGTGTGTGTGTGTGTGTGTGTGTGTGTGTGTGTGTGTGTATACACACAAACAGAAGGATAAAATAGTATGACAAGAAATGGAATGAAAAGAAGATTCTAAATAGAGAAAGTGGAAACTTTTTTAAATGTCTATTTAATTACCATGATATCGTAATTTAAATTTTAGTTTTTTAAGAATAATTGCTAAGTAATCATTTAATAGATATTGAAGTAGATGTGTAACAGTGCAAGATGTGTAAGAGTAGAGGCTACAAGGAAATGATTAAGCAGTTATTAATATTAAGTCCTACTTTAGCTGTCATTCTTGGAAAATTGGCCAAATAGTTCAGGCATTTAATACCCATAATGGTTAAAATTACTAAATTCTTTTATTGCAGTACTTACTTTCAAGATCTAAAATTAGTAGCTAAAGAATCCTAAATTCTGCCTCAGTTTCTAAGTGAAATAATTTAAAATTCAGACAAATCAAGAAACAATAAAGTGAGCTCACCAGCTAATAAAAATACAATAAGAATGAGGATAATACAGCTGAAATAATGTACTAATGCCATATAATAGATGTTTATTTATAATATTACATGTGGTAGAAAATGTAAATCACTTAATCCTAAAATAATTTTACATGATAGTTATTAATACCTACATTTAATGAAGGAAAAAATTAAGCTTAAGAAAGCATTTTGCCAAGTTTAATTTATTCCAACTTCCACAGTTCTTATGAAAGTAAAAACAAAATGACAAGATAAAGCTCTATAGAGAAGATAACTTTAGAGTTTCTTATAGTACAAACTAATTCAAGCAAGTTTTTTTTAAAGATTTATTTATTTATGCATACAAGCTGGGGTGTAGGCCAGAGGCGAGGGGTGGTGAGAGGATTCACCGGAGACAGAGTAGAGAGCAGAACATGCAGATCAACTGAAGTACACTGCTGAGGGGAATAGTGGGCAAGACAGGAGAGGACTGCTGTGCCATGTGGGAATCTCCCTGGCCAGGTATCAAACTCCTGTGCTTCAGTAGCTCTGGATAGCTTCATAGTTCTGAGCTTAACCCATTGCACCATCAGGGAGGCCCCTAATTAAAGAAAGTTAAAGAGGAAATTTATTTTAATAATTGAAAATTATCTCATTAAATCCAATGGCAAAACCATAATAACGTCAGCTAAGTTTAAGGGTATATTACATGCCAAGATCTGCTCTAAGTCCATTGCATGCGCTAGCTCATTTAATCTTTGCAAATAAAACCCCATAGTATTACCATTGTGGTAATATAATATAGCTACCATGGTAATATATTACTGTGGACTAATTTTCTGTTGCTACTATTTCCTTTTTCTAGATAAGGAAACTAGGGTACACAAAGTTAAGTTTCTTGCCTGTGGTCACAAGCAAGAAACTTAACTTTGTGTACCCCAGTTTCCTTATCTAGAAAAAGGAAATAGTAGCAAGGACAGGCAAGAAACTTAACTTTGTGTACCCCAGGTAGAATTATTTGCAGGAAAGGATAGCAGTCAGATACCAGAATCTTACTGCCTATTGAAGAGTGAAATTCTACAATGGAGCTAAAATCCAAAGGACTTTCTTACTAACTCTCCTCCTTTAGTTTCTTTTGGTATTTTGCTTTCTCTATTCATTGGATCAAAAGTGTATAAACTGCTTCCAAATTTACATTGCCCCGTCAGTCATAAGCAGTAACTCAGTCATTTCTGGATACTGCAGTTCTAACAACCTGCAAGAGAGGATATGCTGGAGCACCTTGGGTCAGCTGTACAAGCTGGGTCCTGCATGATATGAGCAGAAAAAAGAGATCACATATTACATTTTCCTATTTTTTTGTTCTAAAGTCCTTCCACTGTAGGTCAAGAAGAGAGAAAACTTCTCCCAAGAAAGTCACTCTCAATAGACAAAGGAAAAACTACCTCTCAGGCAAAAGTAAGAATCACGATAAAGTGAGAATGGACCATTAGCTGTGGCACAGTATGGTCATTATTAGGTTCCGCGTCAGTTTCTCTCTCTAAATAGCCTGTTCCTTCTAGTCATAAACTCTGTGCTATCCAACTTTGCGTTTCCACATTTGTGGGCACAGTCTGATGTAAGAAGCTCCCTAAAATGTTTTGCAAGTGAAATGAATGACATACTAATTGTTATTCTCACCATGACATGCATAAAATTTGTTAAGTGTGAAAGAATTTGTCAGACAAAATGGCTCCAGATTTCTAAATAATTGTGTTCCCTTCATCTCTATAAGGAGATAACTGAATATTTTCTGATCATATTTATAGAGGGGGTGGGGATTAAATAAATAATAGGAAGCAATGTCTTCATAAAATCCAGGCATTTAGGAAGTCAGAAACTCTAAATTGATAAGGTAGAAACCTTACCCTGTACATGGAGGAGCACAAGAGCACAGTGAAAAATTTGCCGATCTCCCACTCATCAGCAGAGGCCTCTGGGTCAGGAAGGGTAAAACATCAGGTCATTTTTTTAAAAGAACTCAGAAGAAAATAGAAAATATTTGGCTTAATTTAGATAAATAGTAGATAGTCACTAAAAAAGTTCATGTTTTAATTAAATACATTTTTTAATGTTAAACCAACACAAAGATATTATGGAATAGAAAGCAAAAAATGTGTGAGTTGAGTTCTGAGGGAGAAAATAGACACATTCCATAAAATTTTAGTCTAGGACCTCCCTGGTGGTGCAACAGGATAAGCGTAGCCCTATGGAGCTATCCAGAGCCACTGCAGCACGAGTTCAATACCCAGCCGGGGAGATTCCCACATGGCACAGCAGACCTCTCCTGCCTCGCCTGCTGCTCCCCTCAGCAGTGTATTTCAGTCAGTCTGCCTGTTCTGCTCCCCACTCTGTCCCTAGTGAATCCCCTCACCACCCCACACCTCTGGCCTATACCCCAGCTTGTATGCACATATAAATAAATCTTTTTAAAAAATTTATCTATAGAGGACATACCCTTTGTTTTCCATTTGTAAGAGTTTATTCTTCCCTGCCCTACTGTGGTCCTTCACCTTATTTTGAATCAGTTGAAATATACAGGTTATGAATTTGATGAAGCTTGATTCTAAAAATATTGATAGAAGCATAAAGACAAAATCCTTGATTTCTTTTTTTTAATATATATTTTTATTGTTATTTATATCTTTTACATTTTGTATTCCCCTTGGGTAACCCACCACCAATTCACCCGTGATCCATCTCTGTGGTCCCTTGTGTCCTTTTCTACTCCATTTTGTGCCCTTATCCTCCCCCTTTTTCCCCTACCCCGGCTGAGTGTCTGTCTCCTATTTGGTTTCCCTATAGTCCTGTTATAAGTAAGACCTTGATTTCTCTATGTCAGTGCACCCCCAAAATAAGAAAACCTGCTGGGTTGAAACACACCAATAGGAAACTGCGAAGAAAAGAGCAAAGGCATTGGCTAAAGGTCAGAGAAGAGACTTGATTGAGCATGGTCAATAATTTGTATTTTTTGCAATATTCACAACTCTTTTCCATTTAACAGCTAGTGAAGGAACAAAAAACAGTAGGAAATTTGAATATGCACAAACCTCTTAAATCCAATGAGCTCAGCTGAGCAAAATACTAGAGAAATCAGAGGGAGCTTAAGGATATAGAACAAAGGTCCTGCTATGGTTAACAATCTTTGACAGTTTTTTAAGTCATGTCACTTCTCAGCATAGCATCATTTTAAATAGATAGCAGTAGTGCCTTCCCTACCAATACAGAAAATTCAATCTGTCATAGTAAGATTGATTTTAAGAATAATATTTAAAGGCTTCCATGTGATCATTCAAATTATATCAGTATAAGGATATTTGTGTTTGTGTAATCTGTGAGACAGAGACAGATGCAAAAATGAGGGAGATTGAGGAGAGAAAAAGACACAGACAAAATTACAGCGAATTGTAGAAAATTAAATACTTTTAAAAATTATGCTATGAAAAATATATGTTTTAAAGACTTTTTGAAATATTAGATGAAGGGGATTGTTACAAATGTTAAAATTTGGAAGAACTTATGATGATGACATAATTATCAATTATTTCTAGATATGCAATTTTGACTTAAAATTATCATTGACATAATTACTTGTAGGTTAAAATATTTGACCATATCAAAATTCATTGCCCTAAAATGATCTCTGTTAGGAGATGTGAGAGACACAATCATAAGAACTGATTTGTGAAAAATAGCTCACCACTTTGTCCCGGTGGAAGATACAATTTTCTCATCCACACAGTTCTGAGACTGTAAATTTTAATTTAAAATGTGCATTGGCTTTTTCTAGGAAGAATGGTACCACTCACTCCATTATATATGTATTATTAGAACTGAAATAACTCAGTCAAATACATATTGTAACACTCATTGAAGATTTTTTAATTTTATTTCTACCATAAGTAATATCTGACTAAGTGTATTACACCATATTTGATTAAATCCCTATGCTCCTCACATTTTCTTGTAACACCATCAAGTAGTATTCTGATCTTTTTCTTACAAAGTAAATCTTTTTATTGTTGTTCTGAAAACTGAGTAAGATTTTATAGTTATTTTGATGTACTAATAAAAATTTTTTAATTTATCACACCACATTTTTTTTGATGGTCCAGCAAGAAAGACCTACATTAAAGCATAAAAAAATATTTAAATCCTTACATGGGATTTATATTTCTTTCATAAAAATATCTTAATTTACAAATCTATTTTATGCACAAATAACCAAAACAATGTGATGTAAATTACTTAGTCAAAATTCCTTGTATAATTTTGCATATTAAAATTTTAAGTTATTGTTGAGGGGTTTAGGCAAATAAAAATATTAATATTAAAGCTTATTGCTTGGATGTATGCCTGCTTATATCCAACCCATCAAATTTCTTGCTGCAAAAATGTATTTTTTTAAATCGTTTCTTTTTCTTCCTTCCCTGCTCAACTAGCCATGATGATTTCCAATTGTCTACTACATCAAAGTCAAATGGCTAGTATTGTTTTCATAATTCTTCATATCTAGCCTTGCTCTGTTTGTTCAATCTAATTTTTCCACTGTGCCTAATAATTATTTTGCCACAAGTTCAGGCCAAGTCCATTACTCACTCAGCCACACATCACAACTAAATGAATTATATAAGCATTCACTCATATGCTCAGCATTTTTTTGGTAATATAGTATTTATTCTATCTGTATTTACTATGCAGATGCCAAAAAAATTGAAAATTTTCTTAAAAATCATTAGAAACTCAAGTAGTTTAAAATTATAATGGATGATTATTTCCCTTGACATATTAACAATAGAAGTATCATCTTCATTATCACCATTATATTGAAATAGTAATCATTCACTTACACTGGTTAGGGGGCACTGTTCTAAGTGTATTTCATGTATCATCTCATTTAGTGTTCAGTGTAATCTTTTAATAAAACAGTTATTATGATTCATATTTTACAGATGAAGAAACTGAGACTTAGAAAGGGTATGTTGTCTCCCTAAGGTCAACCTTGGAAGTGGTAGAATTGGAATTTGAACCCAGGCATTTGCATTCTTGACATTAACAATGGTATAATTCAATCTTCCCAGATTTTCATGGATCAATACAGGGAGCAAGAAAGAGATGGGAAACAATAAGTAGATTACTAGGGATTTTACTTGGATCACGGAGTAGAGATGATTATGGTTGCCTTTGTATCACTACTTGTAGCCCCTTCTAAAAGGGACTGAGAGATGAGTCTAGGTAACCTGGTTTATATCAAGTGACACCATTTCCTATATCGTATTTTTTAATATCAGAGATGGTATCAGATCCAAACTGCACTAGAGTTGTACAGAAATGTATCTTAAGATATTGCTTACACTGTAGGGATTATCCACAATTTTGAGGCTTCAGTTAATATTAATTAATAAAATGATTATATATCCCATCTATCTAGCTATTCATAGAATTATTTATGTTACTATATATCATTTATTCCAGATGTCAGATCTTGCCACATTATCCTTTTTTATTTCCTTTTGGAAAAAAAAATTATCAACCCACCTATACTTCTATGTTTTTGAAAAATATAGTGTTTATTAAATATTTAATATAGGAAATGGAGGAGAGAGTACAGATTTAATGCCAAACAGTAAGGAATTTAGTGAAACCCTCACAAGACACAGAGCAGAAGGTTGTGATTATGTAGGAGTACACAGAGCTTCCCATTGAGGAGGTGAATGGGGATGAAAATCTATATCATGTTATACTCACCAAGCCATGAGTCCTGGTGACAGACTGCATCAGTCTGGACCAATGAAAGAACATTTTTATATTATGCCTTCTGAATGAGCTGCCTTCTTGAAAAAAGTATTTCAAAGGGATAGCTTTTTGTAATTTATATAATCATCATGTAAGCTAAGAGGCAGCCCTGATTAAATATTCTCATTGACACTACAGCCTCTCTCTCTTTTTTTTTAAGGTTTATTTATTTATGCATACAATGCTGGGGTGTAGGCCAGAGGTGTGGGGTAGTGAGAGGATTCACCAGAGACAGAGCAGGGAGCAGAACAAGCAGATAGACTGAAGTACACAGCTGAGGGGAGCAGCAGGTGAGGTAAGAGAGGTCTGTTGTGCCATGTGGGAATCTCCCTGGCCAGGGATCGAACTTGTGTGCAGTGGCTCTGGATAGCTTCAGAGTGCTGCATTTAAACCCTTGCACCACCAGGAAGGTGGTGACACTACAACCTCTCTTTGGCAAGGGCACTCCTAAAAGTTTCTCTCCCTCCCTCAACCCCAACTATTTTTCCATTCAGAGCAATTATTTTTGTTCCATCATTTTTCTGGAACCAGCAGTTTTAGTGGAATCCAGTCGTCTCCAAAAAAAAAAATGCAACCAACAGCAAGAGGGGTGCAAGAAAAACAATACTTTCTTTTCCAATGCCTCCTATGGACTGAGAGCAAGAAGAAGCCAAAAAGCATGGAAACCCAGGGAAGGCAACCATAGATAACAGCTTTTCAGTAAACAGAGAGGATGGAGAATGGATTGAATGGATTGAAGGCTAGCAAAATCACTTTCAATCCAGGCTCTGCAGAATAAATACATTAGCAATATTCTTCAAGTTGTTTATTTTCAAGTTTGATGATGGCTTTTACATAACTGTTGTTGATGGAATACAAGATTTCAAAAGTATCAATTTGAACCACGTGTTTAAATTAACGTTTTTTTTCCCTGTTTATCTAAACATTAATTTTAAATCATGGAAAACATTGATTTTAAAACTTTGAGTGTTTGACAATTCAAAGATAAATACTACAAGTTGATTTAAGAAACTAAAGTAATAAATTTAATGTTTTAAATACTTTTTAATGCATAACAAGCTTTTTTTTTTCTGGAGCTTTTTTTTTCCCTAACAGAACATGCTATAGGATGCGCCCCAAAATAATATTGTTGTCATCTGAAAAAGTATGTCAAATGTGGCAGCAGATCATTTCTAAATTCACTTCATTTAGTCACCTTTTGGTAGAAGAATCCTGAGCTGAACTGCACTCCGTCTCCTTGGGACACCCAAGGAGACTCACTGTGTTTAGCCAAGTCAGCCATTTTGAGAAAATTGAAAAGGCTTGATCTCAAGGACAGAGAGTAAAGTGACTGTTAAGAAACTTCAAGATTCAGTTTAGTGTAGATAAGGATTCTGCTCTTCTTTGGCAATTTAAAATGCTTTCCATCTTCATCGAGATGAGAATTCAAGTATCTTCTCCTTCTTGGCACTCTTAAGAAATATATTTTCAGAGTAGAAGGAAACTAGTGTTTATTGGAGTTATTGGAGTGGACATACAAATAATTCCCAATCATAATTCTATGTAGTGTATTAGCTGAAATGCATTAGCATAATAAACAAGACAGAAAGTAGAGTGGTGGTAGAAACCTCAGGGCTCAGGGAAAGTTGATAAAGGAAGACAAGCAAAAGTCTGAGAAGTTTCAAAAAAGATGTATTATAATCTATTTTTAATTTAGTTTCTCTGTCACAGGAGATTGTACCATGACAATCAAACAAATAGGTTTGATTTGGATTGGATTGGATCAATAAGAGATTATGTGATACATATGCCATCTTCCTATAAAGAAAATTTGTAGATAGCACAATTTACCAGTCAAGTCTCAGATCAAATAACTGAAATTAAATAAACTGAATTTAAAAGATAATTTTTTACCTTACATAAACAGAAAGATTCAACATGAAGATAAACTGAATGTTGTCAGCACAACTAAGATTTTGGCTACAGATACAACTTTCAAAACTTATACTCCTAACTTTTACTTTTGTTCACTGTGGTACATAGTCTATTTAAAAATAGAAGAGACTCTTTTAAACCAGGATCCTGGACAGATAAGTAAAGAAATAGAAAATAAAATAGAAAATAATTTTATAGTCTTTAAGATTAGCATGAAAGCAGATGATACTGGTAGAGAAAAAGTTCTAATATGGAGCAATTGACAACTATAGAAAGTAAAGCAGGTAGGAGAAGTTCTTAAGCTCTTAACCAAAAACAGGAGGAAGTGATTAACCAATAGGAACCCAGTTTCAAGATGATAGAATAAAACTGAAATAATGACTACCTTTTACTTTGTGACTCAGGGTATCATTAGGCAATATCCTAGGGACTCATTGAGTTAAAAATTGTGCAAGGAGAAAATAAGTACTTGGTGGTCTCTTTTCACTGAGGCAGAGAATACACACCCTTCTTTCTGAGTATGTCTTTTAAAGCAGCACCTGGTGTGCTGCTGTGGTGAAAGGGCCATTTTCTATGCCTTATATTTTCAGTGCATGATTCCACTGATATGTTTCTGTACAAAAAATATGTATGATTGTTGAAAATTTCATCCACATATCTGTGTTTTATCCAAAGAATTCAAGCCAGTATACCATAATCTTCTAAGATTTCTGAATCTTGACAACACTTAGGAAAATAAATGTGTATCATTTAATGTATTGAAGGCTACATTCAGAACAAAATCCCCAAATATCTCTAAGAGTAGAAGAAATATCATGATGCAAAGATTTTGATTCTTTCACTTAATGGAGTGATAAAATAAAATAATTAATCTCTAAATTTGCTGAAGATATTTGCATTCTTTTTTTTTACATGTCAGAAAAAACTTTCAATGTGATAAAATTTAGTAATCTGAGAGAATATTTCATAACTTTGGGATATTGACAGTGGGACATGATTTGACTAAGTTTTTAGCAGTTTAAAGATCAGTTGGTTATATTAAAAAGGGGAAAGAAAGAAGCTTCGTAGTAAATAATTGGATAACTCATATAGGTGACATGGAGCTCACCCATTAGAAGAATATAACAGCATTTAAAAATATTATGTCACAGAGATTAAACTGAATACTGGTACATGCATTAATATAATCAATCTGAAAAATGTTTAGAGATATGTATCAGAAAAATGTATACATTAAGGCCTCCTTGGTGGTGCAACAGGTTAAGTTGCAGCACTATGAAGCTATCCAGAGCCACTGCACACAAGTTCAATTCCCAGCCAGGGATCTTCCCACATGGCACAGTAGACCTCTCCTGCCTCCCCCCTGCACCCTTCAGCAGTGTTTTTCAGTCAGTCTACCTGTTCTGCTCCCTACTCTGTCTCTGGTGAATCCTCTCACCCCCCACACACCTCTGGGCTACACCCCAGCTCTTGTATGCATAAATAAATAAATCCTTTAAAAAATGTATACATTAAGATTACATTTATATAAAGTGAAAAAGAAAACAGTGGTCACACTAAGTAATATGTTATCTTTTGTTTAGGGATTCAAATCTATGTGGCATTAGAGCAGCTGGCTCACTCCCACCCTTAGGCCAAAACCAGCCCTCTATCTGCTTTTGTAACATGCTTTTTTTCCCCAAAAAACATAGACACATACACTTACTTATTAAGAATTGCCTGTGACTGTTTTCACACTGCAGTGATTATATTGAACAGTTACAACAAAGAAGTTATAGTCTGCAAAATCTAAACTACTTATTATCTGGCATTAAGCAGTTTTTATATTTTATGGAACTTGATAAACATTTTTTCTATAATTAGCATGGAAGAATACAATGCAATAATAGCCAAGTCTATCTTGAACCAGATAAAAGTACTACAATTTGCCTTGTCATCAAAATTAGCATAAAGATCTATTGATTTAGACAAAGTAATAGGACTATGAAAATACAAAAATATCACAGGAACATACTACAGAGCCTAAAAATAGACCACTTATTAGCCAGACTTATAACTTAACTGGTATTGCAAATTAGTAAAAAAGTAAGGTACTTTTTTAAATGATGATGCAAAAATTTTTGATGGAAAAAATGGGCATAGATACTACATAGTCTACTCCATATGTCTTGAATTTATAAATGTTAAAAACTATAAACATATCAGAAATACAAGGAAATTTCTTTGGATATGGAAGGATTTCTTATGTAAAAAATAAGATTTGCAAACCATAAAGGACAAGATAATGCTTACAATTAAACTAAAATCAAAAGCTTCAATTCATCAAAATATAACGTATAGAGGGCCTCCCTGATGACGCAACAGATTAAGTGCAGCGCTGTAGAGTTGTCCACACAGGTTGTTCAATATCCACCCAGGGAAATTCCCAGATAGCTCAGCAGACCTCTCCTGCCTTACCCACTACTCCCTTAAGCAGTGTATTTCGGTCAATCTGCCTGTTCTGCTCCCCACTCTGTCTCTGGTGAACCCTCTCACAGCTCCACACCTCTGGCCTGTACCCCAGCTTGTATGCATAAATAAATAAATCTTTAAAATATACATATATATATACAGCATATAGAAATTAGAAAGCATAAATCATACAGAGAAATTATTTGCATTACTATCAAAATACAACTTTTAGGAAATACCTCTCCCTCATAAAAAAAGGAAACCAATCTAAGTTGAAAAAAAAAAGCAAAAGAATTTAAAAAGCATTCCATAGAATATTTAATAAAAATTAAACAAACATGAAAAATATATAAATCAAATCACAATCATAATTAGATGTCATTTTTAACTGCCCTTCCTTCTATATTCATACTTAATTTTATCAGACATTAGGATTTATAATCTGGAGGCTATAAACTGGCTGATTGTCACTGGTCACTTGTTCTTCACATAACAATTAGTTAACCAATGCTTTACACCTTGTAAGTACTTGTAAGTAATGGATTACTGTTTTATGCTATATCTTGATTATAAGAATTGCTGCCATAAATGTTGAAAAAAGCCTCATGAACTTCATGGAGAAATTAAAAAAAATGTACTGGAGTGTAAATCTCAAAGACAACCAATCACTTATGCAACAGAATGGATTTGTATGTGTGTTCCCTCCTTTTCTTGAGCATTTATTCAGTTGGGCCAAAAAGTAATGCAGACTCATTCTTTGGGCACAAAGTGGGTCCTAAATATATTAAAGTGTGTGGGGTATAGAAACATCAAGAAATGTCTAGATGCATTGATTTTGCTCACTGCAGAATGCAGTGAGTCCTGCAGAGCTGTTATGAGCTACACACTTGAGTTTTATCATTGGAGTAGGACTTACCTCTAGAAATAGATGACAGAGACAAGAGCTGAGAAACAATGGGAACATTAACCTGTGGATCAGACAAGGACTAACAATAAAGTGACTTAATTACTGGAAAAGAGGTTTGGAAGAAAAGACAGTTGTGTAAGGGAAGGGGATTAAAAAAAGGTACAGAAAAGGAGACATACAAAATAGGCACAGGTTCTCACATCATCGCTCAACTATGTGTGACGGAACTTCAGGAAGAATTTGCAGTTTTAATTATAGCATATTAAACTGTATCTTTTTTCCACTACATAAGGTTTCCCATTTCCTTAAAATTTTAATTTCTAAAGCAGTAGACTATTCTGTTTTTCTGCTTACCCTTTAATTGCATATTGCAGCTTTTCCAAAAGCATATAAAATGTCTAATTTTCAATTTCCGATCTTGAAATTCTATGTCTATATTTCTTTAAAGCATCTTTTCTATCAGTTATCTAACTCTTTTACTACAACTCCATATTCTCTCCTCTTCCTAAAGTCAATTATAGTGCCATACTTGGCTTTCTCTAACATCATGTTTCAAATACAGATAATTTCATTTAACAGGATATACTCAAATTATGGAGCAACGAACTGATTGCTTTGATCTTTTTTTGGTAGATACTCTTTTATCATTAGAGAGATTTTCTAGTAATAATTGTTATATATCCTCAGAAATGATTTTTTAATGATTTCCTCCTCCTCCCTTTTCAGCATTTGAATGTTGTGTTTTGTTTCAATTAGGAATCTCCATTGCAAGCAAAAATAACCAACTCACTGACCGAGACAGAAAGTAGTGGGTTGAAATGATATCTCAAGCCTCAAAAACTTGTCAGGAAGACTAAGAACCAACCTTGAATGATGGAAAGGGACTAAAGAGGTTAATCATCAGGAAACACACCCAAATTCATCCCCAAGAAAATTCCATGTAGCACAGTACTGACGTTGTCATCTTCAGATACTCCCCCATTTCCATAGATCCTAACACAGGACTATTCCCACTGCTATCACCTTCATGATAATGTTTCAAATGGCATTGTCTTTTGGGCCACCCCGGTGGCACAGTGGTTGAGCGCTGTGCTTTGGAGCTGTCGGCAGCGCATGCTGCGAGTTCGACGCCCAGCTCAGGAGAATCCTACATGGTGCAGCAGACCTCTTCTGCCTCACCCGCTGCTCCCCTCAGCAGTGTATTTCTGATCTGCCTGTTCTGCTCCCCACTCTGTCTCTGGTGAACCCTCTCACCACCACACGCGTCTGGCCTCTACCCCCGCTTGTATGTATAAATAAATAAATCTTTTTTTAAAAAATGGCCTTGTCTTTTGTTCATTCTGACAGGATCAAAGCCCCAATAACAGCACAGAAACTTGAATTATGGCACCAGTATCTTATTTTCGAGGAGGTATCAGTGCTTTGGACCTCCTATAATGGCAAATTCTGCTTTTGACCATATTTTACACATGAAAGATGCTATTAAATTCAGAATGGTATTAGAATCATTTTTCTCCTCACATGTCAGTGAGTTTTCTATAGTTTATCATATTTTCTTTATACACCTAAGACCCCAGACTTCATTAAACCTTTTTTGAATATGAGGACCTCTGTTTCAGTGTTTATGCCACAAAACAAGAAAATTGAACATGATTTGTTTTACTTGGTATGGAACCTGGCAATTTAAAATTATAATACATGTGTATATGTTTTTAAATATTTTGAAATTTTATTCTAAAATAAAAATATTATAATATTTGGTTATTTCAGCATCATTATTTGAGGCTCCCCCTCTTTTTATATATGTCTTTTTATATGTAAGCCATTGCTTTTAAATGGCTTGAAATGGAAATGATAAGTTAATTAAATGCCATATAATCAAACTCAATTGACAGTTGTACTGAGACATGATCTCCTTGAACTAGAGTTGTTGCTATTGATTGATTTAAAAGAATACACACCCAGGATAAAAAAAATAAAAGAGAAAACTGCAAACCTATAAAGAATTGAAAGTATGTTTCCCAACAAAATCCAGACAAATTTTTTGTCGACACTGACAAACTAATTATAGATTTGATATGAAAGAGCAAAAGACAGAGCAACCAAAATATATTAAAAGGGTAGAGTCTAGGGGAAGGTGCTTACCTATTTACTTTGGAAATGAGTGGAATCTATAAGAATAAGGGCAAAAAATTCTGTACTTATTAAAGGAACTCTATTTGATAAAATTGTTTGCCACAAGAATATGATTAATAATACTGATACTGATATGCATGTATATTTGGAGGGGATTATTAAGGAAATAGGTAGTAGATGATGAGAACAAGATTTCTCATTGCTGAAGTTTGAAATTACAGATATTCAAGGGGAGCAAACCTAAAGGATCATGTTTTAATGAATTAAAGACTTTCATAAGAATTTTTAGCTTAACATAGATTCAGATCCATTTATAGATTCAGGTCTATTTATAGATCCATGTATGTACACAGATTAGTATATACCCATGTACTTCTTTGCTCTATCTGCTGAGATACTAGAGGAAAATAAATCTCAGTGTTAAGGAGCACCTACTCAGATACTGATTTTTAACACAATTTTTCAATGAAAGGAATCAAGAAATCGTGGAGAAATTACTAATTCTAGGACTGGGCTACAAAATACACAAGATTAACCTATAACATCTTTTATAGCCAAAAAGTAGAAGTCAGAAAAAAAATTGCATTGGGATATGTTAATGTGGCACAGGATCGAACTAAAAAGAATCCCCAATAGCCAAAAAAGTTTTCCAGAAGCCATGAGAAAAATGTTCATTTTTAACTACTTAGAAATTAAAATAGTCTTCAGATCCAAGAAAAAAAAAAGTAAACAAGCAAAACACATTCATGTGATTCATATGTGTTCACACAGGGAAAGAAAATGATACTGAAGCATATGAGAAAATATTAAATCTCTTTCGTAGTAAGAGGAAATTACACAAAGATATATGTATCATTTATCCAGACTGTCAAAAAGCTAAAAGTTTCTAGGGCTTTAAGAAAAGAGGTACTCTCCACATTCCTGGCAAGATTATGAAATAGTTCATTCTCTAATGGAGGGAAATCTGACAGCACCTGTATAAATTGTGATTACATTTACTCTTTGACTCAGGCATTCTGCTTTGAGAAATATATCTTACAGATATACCCCATAAACATAGAAAATGACCAATGTAGATAATTCTTTCTAGCACTACTGTTCATAATAACAAAATATTGACAAGAAGCCAAAGGCCTATCTATGTGAAAGTTAGGTAATTCTAGTATATTCAAATAGTGGAATATACAAAGAATGAGAATGTCTTATATATAAAAAAGGCCAAAATCCATATTTTCCATCAAAAGGGTGGGATACAGAAGCATCAATATTGTAAGAAATATGTTGTGCAAAATGAGAATAAAAGAATTTGTATTTTTTTATGTCTGCATGAAAAAACAAAGGATACATTTTAAAAACTAATAAAAGCTGATTCTTCCAGTGGGTGAAACTGTGCTCTAGACATAGGCACAGTGTTATAAAAGACTTAAAATTTCATCATTGTGTATTATTTTGACTTGATATTTGGAACATGCTATTGAAGAAATAATTTAGTTAAATAGTAAATTAAAAATTGGAAGCTGCTTTGTTATGCCCTTTGTTCCTTTTTATATTGAACTATAGATTCCTTTGTTACTGAGTATAAAATTCTTTAAAAAGACAGATCCTTTGTAATATATTTTATAATGTATTTTTTTGCATTTGATATTTGTTTTTAAAAGAAAAGTATAAATAATGATGGAGGACAATAAATCTGCAATATAAACAGATAGTAATGTCTAACCTTATTTTCATCTCTGAATATTGCATCCACAGCTCTCAGCTAGTATTTTGGCTAAGAATAATCAATGTTCAGGCCTCCCTGGTGGCACAGCGGTTAAGCGCTGTGCTGTGTCGCTGTCCATAGCAGTGACGTTAGTTCGATGCCCAGCCAGGGAGATTCCCACATGGTGCAGCAGACCTCTCCTGCCTCACCTGCTGCTCTCCTCAGCAATGTATTTCCATCCATCTGCCTGTTCTGCTCCCCACTCTGTCTCTGGTGAACCCTCTTGCTGCCCCACGCCTCTGGCCTGTACCCCAGCATGTATGCATAAATGAATAAATCTTTAAAAAAAAATAATCCATGTTCAATACAAGGTAATAACATTAGTTAATGTTACAGAGGGTTTTTACAAATGTTCCACAAAAGTCTATGGGATGAATTGGCCTTTTGCCTCTCCATTAGTTTAATAAGTGTATTTTTCAGTTGTTACTTGTTAGCAAAATTAACAGTTATTGAAGTTCAGTTGCTTTATAACTCAGGTAACTGCCACTCTGTTCTGTTTTAATTTTTCTCTTTAGAACATGTCAAATTTTTCAACCTTTTCAATTTTGAAAATTAAAAATGGTAGAAAATAGCAGATTTAATGTTTTATACATTAACACTTATAGACAAATATTCTACATTTTAATGACTAATAAAATCATAACATAACTGTTACAATAAAAACTTTCACTATCACATTCCTAAGATCTGAAGTAGAAATGCTTTACCTTAGAGAAAATTTATATCCTGTATCTTGTGTACATCTATGTGCTGTCTAGCTTATTTTGGTAATTTCTTTTAACCTATGAGCTGAAAGCATATTTTCATGTATTCATATAGATATTTTAAAACTTTCTATGAGTTCCTACCTTTGTTTATTGGTAAATTTAAACCAAAGGACATTGTATTACCATATATAGAAGTAAATATAATTAAGGAATACAGCTATTTGTGGATGTTTTCAATTTTTGCTGGGAAATTTATAGATTATGTTTTCCAAAAAGATTGATTCTCTTAAATAATATATCAGTAAGATTTATTTATAAATGTAGAAATATGTTTATTTTATAAATAAAATGTGCTGTATAATAGTGTTTACATTGTGAAACAGAAGACATTTAAAGAATGTTACAGTGTAGTGGTTAAAATATCATGGTTTTGAGGATTTTTGTAGTGAGGAAAATTCTAAATTTTGTAGCTCTTTTATTTTGAATTACAAAGTACTTTAGTAATTCTAAAAGATACAAAGACAAATAAATTAAAAAGTAAAATTTGAGTAAGCATTTCTCATACAATAAAAAATGGAAGTTTCGGAGATGAGATTATCCAACTTTCTGTGCTAATTAGAACATTTGAAGGCAGCATTCTAATTCCATTAATAGTGCAATAGTGCTAGATTTGAGTTTTAGTTTTTGAAGATAGATTTCGTATTTTGACAGTTTTAATAATGAGCAGACACCCGTTTTTTAAAAAAATATTTCATTTATAACAAATTTCTTTTTTCAGATAAATTTCATTTATTTTAAGTTCTATGCTTTGAAACACACAGAATACTATCTCATATATCTGGTGGATTTTCCCTCTTGAAGTTTCTTTAATATATTTCTTCTGTAGAAAAGTATGTAACATATCGTAAAAATTGCATAAATTATCTAAAACAAGAATATTGGGGCCTCCCTGGTGGCACAGCTGTTAAGCGCTGTGCTGTGGAGCTGTCGGCAGCAGCGATGTGAGTTGGAGACCCGGCCTGGGAGATTCCCACATGGTGCGGCAGACCTCTCCTGCCTCGCCCGCTGCTCCCCTCAGCAGTGTATTTCCCTCAATCTGCCTGTTCTGCTCCCCACTCTGTCTCTGGTGAACCCTCTCACCGCCCCCACACCTCTGGCCTATACCCCAGCTTGTATGCATAAATAAATAAATCTAAAAAAAAAAGTTTCAAGACTGGGTGGGAAAATGCTTGAGAGATATCTCTACCAGCATGTAGCTATTTAAACTGAGGGTAACACTTAACACTGAAAACATCAAAAAGAATGGTGACAAAGAGAAGAAACAAAAAGTGTGTAGCTTTGCTGTATAGTTAGCCTCCCCTAGTTCCCCTTTGAAAGTCATAATAATGGTAAGTGGGAAAATCCAAAGAACTCTTGCTATCCTCAAATATACACATCAAGATTCTATGTTTTCCTTCTTAGAATTCAACAAATACATGAAGATATCCAGACTGTGTAGGTGAAAGGGGAAAAAGAAATTAACTAGATTTGACTGAAGGCAGTGAAGCACTAGTACTCCTATAGTACTGCAATGGTCTAAAATTTGAGAACTCTTAGCAAAAATAAGCATATATTACCCAAATAAGCAGAATGCATCTGTATAGAGACATTTCCATAGCTGTTATCTTGGACAAAACACTTGCCCTCTCTGTATTTCAGGTTCTTTGTAAAATGGAGTCTATACTTATATACTTAATTCACTTGTGTACTATATACTTAATGGTAGTTTGTAGATAATTTAGCCTGCTTCCACATTTTTAGAGACAGCTCATCCTCTGTGGTTCAACTTTCAAACAGTTTCAAAGACAGCTTTGGAAAACCTAAACCTGGGGCTCTCCTTCTATCTGATCATCTGTAGTGCTTTTTTTTTTTTTTTTTTTTTTTTTGCCATATACCTCACAAAAGCCTATTGAGTAAGCTTTACATAGAATCTAAAATGTGTAGCTGAAAACCCTCCTCTTGTCTCTATTTTCCTTAGTGTCTCTAAACCACATCTTCCATTGCAGAAAATCAGGACACATGATTCTCTTTTTTTCCCTCTCCTGATTTCCTCTTTTCTTTCCCCTAAGGAGAGAATACAGTATGTTTTATTTCATTCTTCCCCCATGCCTTATCTTACTTCCATATAATTACCTTGTATACTATAGAAAAATAACCTAATTTTCTAAGTTTATCTTTATTACTGCTGTTCTTCAGGGGAAAAAAAAAACAAACTATGATTTCCAAATCCTTTCTCTCCTCAACAGCTAGTTTGCAAGATTGTTTACCTTATTACATGGGCCAATTCTGAATTTCAAAAGCCGAAAAGTATTTGGTCTTTCCCTTCATATTCTCCCTATAACTTTCTAAATTAATATCTCAAGGCAGAAATTGTCTTTAGTAGACTAAAGTTGAAGACTTTATATTCAGAAAGGCAAATGAAAAAAGGTAGATTAATTACTTTTGACCTTTCTGTTGTGTGTTTTTCTCAACAGATAATTAAAATAATTTTCTGAAAGAATACTTCCATTTTTGATAATAAAGATCACATGTCTTCCTTCTCAAAATATATTTTAGTATAGAAATCTTCATATTATTTTCAGATTTCTCCCTTAGCTTTTCTTAAAAATTCTGTTACAACATACTCTTATAGCACAAAAATTCACTGAATACAGATGATACAATGACTAGCAACAATCTTAATTTTATATAATTTAGGGGATGCTATTATAAAAATGAGTGATAATTGATCTATATATGTGAAAATTAAATTTATATTATTAAAATATTTATCACTTAAGTTACAATTAGCAACTGGTCTAGTGTGGGTGTAATCCTGAAATATCAATAATATTTCAGTAATAAGTTCCTGACCTCATTATTAACAAGTCTTTTGAGGTTAGAAACACAGAGACTGGTATTTAAACAGTACACTCCAGAGTATAACATCAAACCAGACATTTAAATATTGGTAGATTAATAGATCAATAGCAGGGTGCTTAACAATTACTAAAGAGCTACGATAAAAGACAGTTTTATTCACTAAGTATACTTTATAGTTAACGTACATAATGAGATTTTTATTAGAATAAAAGGAAAATTATGTGCATGGCCTCCAACCTAGTGAGAAGTTTTAGATTAAAAATTAAAACAATTTACCTCAGTAATGCCAACTAAAACATGGAATTATGCCTCTAAATCATATATAGCATTGTAAACCAATGTTAGTGAAAAAATAATTTAAAAATAAAATAAATTCAGCTTTTAAAAAAAGCTAAAATTAAGTCAAATTTATCACCTTTGGACTTGTTTTATCTAGATTGTTCCAAATGGTAGAAAAGAGATCTTCCTTTTAGAAAAGTGAATCCTGAGAGTGGAACAACTGATTTGCAAGGAGTCTGATTTGTAAGGAGACCACCCAAGATTCAGGACTGGCTTCCTTAAGATGCCCTGATCTGCCATGCAGGGAATTTGATCTAAGAGCTTTGAAATCCCATGAGGCTGGGGAGAAATTTCTGTCTTTGTCCTTCCCTAATTCACCACATCCAAAGCTTCTCCTCTTTTCCTAGCCAGGGAAGCAACCAATATTCTCCCCTTCTGTCCTACAAGAAGGTAACTTGGGGGTAGGAGGAATCTCATCCAACTTAGGTTTGTCAGTGAATATGTCTTCTTTATATAAGAATTTCATCTTTGCTCTAAGTTCAAGGATGAGGTAACCCCTTCTTGTCTGTCATGTGTTTCTCCTTCACAACTCAGGTCTCTAAACACAGGATCATATACCTGGTCTGTTGTATAACTCTTTAGAATTTACAACCATGTAAATTCTCCACATATGTGTTATTAAATTGTTTTTTTTTTTGTTGTTGTTAAACTTGTCTGATACTGTTTTGATTACTTGCCCAGCCTGAAAAGAACCCAGAGGGTATGAGATGGTTTCTCTTGTACTCTCAGAATTTACTTCCTGATTTAATATATCAAATATCTTCAAAATATACATACACAGACATGGAAATTAAATACTGTGATTTCAGCCACTTTCTTCTAACAGAAATGATGAAAATATATTAAATGATTTGTATTTTTATCGTTCAAATACACACACACACACACACACTAGATGCTGTTGTATATTACACAGAAGATTTTTTTTAATTACAATAATTCCATGGGGAATTAATTTTTCAGAAAACTGAAACTGGGTCTGAAAGAAGTTAAATAACTCTCCCAATCACAAAACTGATAACTAAGGAATCAGGAACTTAAGTCTAGACTTCCTTGAAGCTCATTTGCTTAATGACTGTGCTAAATTTATCTAAAAATAAATAATGAAAAAAACTTTAATATTTAAACATTATTCCATAACCAAAGCTCCTTTAGATTTATTTGAAAGAACTCTTGTTTTCGTTAATAAGCAGTACATCCTTGCTTCCATAATTGAGGAGGCCATTAGACTTCCCTCACTGCCTTTGGAAGTTAACATGATAAACCTTCTAGTGTATGACCATACCAAGAATGTGGTGATGTTTACCTAGTCACCCTGATCTTTTCACAGTGGTGTTAAGAGATGATTATACTAATAATAATACCTTATATTTAATTGCACATTTTGACATCAAAGTATCTATAAGGTATCTTGTTTCATTTTCCTTTAGATTGATAAGGAAAGTAAAACAAGGAACTCTTCAGCCTTTATTAGAAATTAAATGCAGCAGATACAAAAATCTTTTGTTAAAGATAACCTCAAGCAGGTTATGACTGCTAAATCATACAAAGCCAGGATGTGTGGAAAGTGAGAGTAAAGAGGTAAGACTTGGGTGTGATGTTTCTACAATATAGCACTTTCTCAATATCTTTCTGTTTGGGAAAATTCCTTGTTTTTTGCATCCCACGTACTCCCAACTTAGCAGAGGCCAGAATACCACTTTTCCCAAACTCCATTTGCACCCATAATCCTGAGTTCTGCTAGTCAGTCTCAACTTTTTGGGACATTAATTCAGACATGGGCAATGTGAGGAAGCAGAGACCCAGAGGAATCTGTTTGGGAAAGATGGTGATCAGAGAAGCATTCAGGTTTCAGGCCAGTGGGTTGGAGATTCTGCCATCTCAACAGGTAAGCAACACTTTGCTGGCATTGGTGTGCGTTAGTTAAGTCCAGTGGTTAGTAAATCCAGCCTGTGAGATCTGAAGTTTACCGCTGGCCATGTGATCTTTAGTCAGTAAACTCTATGATACTCTTGAAAACTTTTTCAAAAACTACAGTAAGAAGTTTCTACTACTGGTATCTGGGATCACTGATTGACACAAGACAAGGTTATGGAAGCCTCCTAAGTTTTCAAGTGATAAACTTTACTGTTGTATGTGTTTTCAATAATAGACAAAATAATAATTTTATACATTGTTAGGAAAAGCAAACTTGCTAATTTTGAATAATATTTAGCTTCTTGGGTAGAAACACTTGACACATCCTAGAATCATTCATAGGAGAGCAGCATTTCACATGGCATTAATTACTTCGATAAGATATTTAAATACAGTGACTGTTGATCCACAGCTATGTACATAAGAGGTATTGCTCATTAGAAAGATATAAACCTAGTAACTAACAAGATGTTCTTTACTTCTTGTAAGTGATAACTCTGGTTGTAGCGTGCACAATATTAAAGTGGAAGAATAAAAATGTAGAGTGTGTAAACATGAGACTCCAGGTGAAAAATGATGGTGGTTATAGACCTAGAGAGAGACTGGCAATGAAGATTAATCAGGAAGTTACTAAAATAGTTGGACACTTGGATTATTATGATAATAAGCAGAGTCTTTATCTCCAAAAAATATGATAATGAAGCAATTATTCCTTCATGCCATGGTTTCCCACACTTCTTCACGGGGCTCTTATGTATTAACAAAGTGCGTGAATGGCTCACACTTTTGAACTTAAGGAAATATAAACTTCTGTTAAATAGTATGGATTGAAATTTTAAATATTTAGGAACATGAGAATAAATTTATTTAAATAATCTGTCTTTTTATATTTAAAGGGAAATATTTCCGACATATATAGTATGGGTATAGGATGCTAACTTAGTCTTTGGGTTTAAAAAAAAAAAACAACAACAATTTACATGTTCTATATTAACTTCTTTTTCCTGCAGTCTTACCCTTTGAACATGTGTCTGAAAATGGCTTAGAAATAATGAGAATTAAAATGGAATCTAGTGGAAAATAATCACAGTAAAATAGATTAAGGTAAGCATAGCTAGTGTAATGTATTAAGTTACAAATATTTAATCAGTATTATACTGTCTATTGTTTCTATGTAATTCATGTTTTCTATCTCGATTTTATAGCTCCTAAACTTAGTGTAAAAATTTCCACATAAAGTTGTCTTAATCAATGTATCTGATGAGATATTGTTTTCTAGCATTTAAACAATTATTTGATGGAGGGTGGCTCCTGTGTGAGCAGTTTTTTTTTTTTAACCCTGATTTATTACGGGTTGGAAAACTTTTGTCAATGCTGCATTATAAATATAAATATTCATAAGTATTTTATTGATGGTACCTAAAAACAAAACTTCAGGTTTTATTTTTGTACAAGCAAGTAAAGAAGCATATGCAAATTAACATAAAAGCTTATATTACAAATAGCAATACATTGTTTTCAATTGCTTCAATTTATTTTACTTTCATCACAAATAAAATAAGGTAGGTAATCTTAAATATTTATCCCGAAGCCTCTTCCCTAAGGAAGTTGCAAATGTTATTCCTGTAGCTAAGCTCCTTGGAATTAGACCAGTATTTTAGAAACTCCAATTTCTGATGTAGTTCTCTCTAGTATATTATACTGTGTATATTGTATACCTTACATTAACCATGGAACTATAAATAGTAGCTTGCAACATTTTGAAAATGCATTAAATTTCACATTTTGTGACAAATGCTCTAGATAACTTGTTTTATTTAATCTATAAAAACAACCTAATTACAATGTGTAGATGAGAAGATCAAAGTTTAGAGAAAGTGGAAATGAAAAGCAGAACTCAGTTTTACTGTCTCCAAAAATCTCATAGATGTGGTATCATAGATTCCAAGATATGGTCCAATTGGGTGTGGAATCCATGGTTTTAGGTATTCTCTCTGAGGCTTTTCAACAGTGGTATGGCCAGAAATTCTCTCACATTATTCAGAGTTTGTGTTATGCATTGTTTTAGGTGGGAGATGTTTCTGATTTGTTTGTGTTTTTTTCCCCTTGTTTGAAACTCCAAATTTGGAGAAAAAATAATATCCTTAGGTCTGCTATAAGGTCACCATGATATGACACAATTTGTGACTTTGGAAAGCTATAAGTACTTATACAACTGTGAGAAATACAGAAAATTGCTATTTTATACAAGGCAAACCCACTGGTACTTCTAGAAAAAAAAATCACATTAAAGGATGGAATGAACTTTAAGAATATTGATATTGGAAGCCAACTCTAATTTCCAATAAAGATTAAAGGAATGTGCTTCCTTGTCAACCAAGGCCTGAGGAAAAAAGGTTTATAAAGTTTTAGTATGCTATACCAATTAAAGTTCATGCTACTCATTCCAAATTATGAAATCATTATACAGACAGAATGTATCTTAATAGATTCTATAAATGTGAATTTATGGATTTGATAAATTTGGAATAGCTTCTAAACTCCTTTCAAGTTAAATAAAATTGTACCATCTTAAATTTTATTTAATTCTTTCACTTAAATTATCTCCAAGACTCTTCCTGCAGAAATAGATTTATGTAAACACAAAATTGAGTAAGGAAGAAGATGCATGTGATTGGTAGAAATACCATTTGTACTTTAAAAGATATTTGGCACATAAACTGGCGCAAAGAAGGTTGCAGAGAGTGATTTCATGGTTCTCCTAGATAGTGATATTTGTCACCCTATAATAAAATACTTGACGGTCAGGGTTTCAGCTCTATAATTCCATTTCATTCCTGAAGCACAGTGCCACAAGTCACTTCATCTCACTGTCAATAAGGTCTGCATTGTCTTTTTTGTCCACGTGCTAGGAATAACTTCAGATAACTCTGGTGCTCTAAGGATAAGAGAATTTTCATCCCAGGAAGTTGGCTTTGGTCTTGTTATTCAGATTTAAGTGATTATAAATTCCAAGGGAAAGTAGAGAACTCACTTCAAGCATCTACATTTAGGAAGAGGAGGATGTAAGGTTTTTTCCTCATTGTTTATATTCCAGCTGACAATGAGTTAACAGATGCAATTCTCATTGTTAATATTCTGACAATGAGATAACCTCATCTAATAAATAGGATTAATAATAATCTCTGCTCAGTGTAATTATGATGATAGAAAGATTACACACTGTAAAATACTAAAATGTTGTTTTATGTTGTATCTAGTTAGATTATATACCCTATGCAAAGAAGCCAGGTGACCACAACTGTCCCAAGTGTGAAATTAAGACAAATCATAATCAGAAAAGAAGGAATGACTGGCTCCTTCCAAAACTGCTTGTTTTGTTTCTGGTACTAAATAAATCAAGATCTATTTTGTAAGCCATATTTGTTTATTTTTAAAGTTTGGGCACAATGACAAAAACAAGTCATTTTGTGCTTCAAATAATTTACAGACTGTAGTACTTATTTGTCTTCAAATTTTATATTAAAAATAATCTCTTCCTTTGAGATATCACCATAAAACATTTAGCATAAGTCAGCTTTTCAGTTTTCTTCCCAATTATGGTTTGAAATATGTTTACTCATGGCGGTGTGTACTTATTTTGATATAAGAACTATGTAGAGAGAGAACTGCCGTTCTTTGTTGGTTGTTTTTCCATACTTCGAGTCTTTTAATAGATACATCAGTAAGAACTTCAAAATGATTGTTAACGGATTTTAAAGTTATGTCTTAAGTAAAGTTATAAAACAAAATCTTGAACTAAATTCTTAATCATCTTTCATAAATTCCTCAGAAAATTCTCTTAGAAACTAATATTTTCCTCAACTTTTTAGTGATTTGACAAGAAATGCCTTTATTTGTTTGTACTCAGATACAGATATAAGAATATGAATAAGTGAAATAAGACTCCTGGATACAAAATACATTTCCACAGCAATTCATAGATTGTTTTATAATAGCACCCTCTAGAATGGCATAAAGCAAGCATTGAACTGAGTAGCAATCAGCTAAACACCTGATTTAAGTAAATAAAATTTAAACAAACATTTCAGACACTCAAGATTGAGCCCTGAAGTATCCTTGGTTGAGAACTCTCTCTGTTTTTGACATGAACTACAATAATATAAGACAATCAAATTTCAATGCAAAATGAGGTCCTTCACAAAGCAAAAATGTGGCACAAATCCAGCAATCTAAACAATGAAGTGTGTAAGTTACACTTCTGACTTTGGGGTTACCAATGCCAATAAAGCATTGCCTGTGTACCCAAGGGCTGTCCTGAACCAGTGAGGTAGCAATAGGTGTCCAGCTAGACCAAGGAAAAATAGAAATTCGCTCATCTTTATTGGATCTCTGGCTTTGAGAAATAATGTTATCAACTAATTATATGTTTAATGTTTAGGAAATATAGTCTGAGTAAAACAATAATAAAATACCATACAATTGTAGAGCTGTAAACCTATACCCCTAAGACATATATTGTGATGTAAATCAACTTACCTCAATAAATAGAACTTAAAATAATAATAAAATATATATCTTCTCACTAACTGCCAAGTTAATAATTTCTTTTCTTACTCCACCATAACTCTCAAGAACAAGAAGAGAAAGAGATTCTTATATCCCTTCTGTGTCCATTTCTAGTTGTATCCTAAAGGTATAATTTAAAGTATTTCAGTAGAGGTTAAATTACTTAAAATATTTGTTATTCACAGTGTGCCTCAGATGACAAAGTGACAGGCTACAACCTCTCCAAAAGCAGGACAGTAACTCCTTCAAAGGCAGTATATTAATAAATGGCTTGGTAGCATCCTCATTGATTATCATCAGCATCTACATCCCAACATCTTCAGTAGTTAATATATAGTTCCCCATGTGCTAGACTTGTGCTAGCAGCTTAGAAGTCAAAGAATTCCTTTAATTCTTAAAAGTACACCTTAACGTATTTCTCTACTTTATAGATGAGAAAATATAGACAATGTTTTATAGACATTAAGCTAATTGTCCAATGTTACACAGGTAGTAAGGGACAGTATCTGAGTGCAAATCTAGGCCCTGATTAGAGAATCTCTGATCACTTTGCCTTCACCCCACAGGTGATATTTCAATACTTTTAAACATAGGGTTTTTATACATAGCGTCAATTTCTCTTTTTTCTTTTAATGTTCTCTTCTAGCCAAGTTACGCAGAAAACCATTCGCAATTTATTGTTGCAGATGAATTACTTTTTCACTTATCAGCAGAGACACTGAAAGAATCATTTACAGAAACAATTATTCATTATTATCAGAAATGTAAATCTGTTGCCCCAAGAAGAATGCTTTGCATAAAGGAACACATATGACTGTTTAAAAGTATTCATTTTATCGCGTCTCTTTCTTGGGTGATGTGTCATAAGAATATTTCCTTAATATTGACAATAGTTGTGTAACCTACAAAGACAATTATTTTTTAAATAGTGAGGGTTGCAATTCTGTGCCAGTTGAACATTCCAGATGGTGTATATCACAAGAAGCCAAACAGCCTGGCTCCAGAATATATGCTGGAGGTAGCTGCATGGGGAGCAGAATTGTTTGAAATGGCAGTGTCATCACTGATAATAAATAAAATAGGTTTGGACCCATAAGGCCAATAACCTAAATAAGAAAGCTAAGAATAATAGGTTCAACAATCTGATGAGGATATCTTCCAAGCCCTTGACTCAGAGAAAATTTACAAATAAATAAAATTGCATGTTGTGTTCAAAAAGTCCTAAATTCGAATAAACAGTTTTCATATGATATTTCACAGATGGTTAAAGACTGAAAGAACCATGGAGTTTATCTAATCCCACCCTCTCATTTCACAGATGAATGATGGGGATCAGGGCAGGCTGCTCCAAAATATGCCACTTTGGCATATTGATTATTTTAAATTAAAGTTACTTGGGAAGCAGCTGGTGCAAAAAACAAAAAGCAAAACATCCTATTAACTGTTACAAAGTTTAACCAGGAATATACGATCTTCTACATAATTGCTGTATCTGTCTCTGATGTCTGTGCCAATATGTATATCTATATAATCTATAACTGTATCTATATCTATCATCTATGTATGTATCTATCTATCTATCTTTGTGTCTATCTCTCTTTCTGTCTCTGTCATCTACCATCTATCTATCCATAATAGGTTTATATATTGTTCCTCCTTTTCTTATTTGCAATTTTTTTTTAATTTTTTTTAAAGATTTATTTATTTATACATACAGCTGGGGTACAGGCCAGAGGTGTGGAGTGGTGAGAGGCTTCACCAGAGACAGAGTGGGGAGCAGAACAGGCAGATCAGAAATACACTGCTGAGGGGGGCAGCGGGCAAGGCAGGAGAGGTCTGCCGCGCCATGTGGGATTCTCCCCGGCTGGGCGTCGAACTCGCATTGCTGCTGCCGACAGCTCCACAGCCCAGCACTTAACCGCTGCACCACCAGGGAGGCCCCTCTTATTTGCAATTTAATCCACCAACAATGTGATATCTGGCTTTCATTATCCACAGATGTTAACTTCTTTGTTATATACACAGTGCAATTTCAGATTTGATAACTTATATCTCCATGAGAAACAAGTTTCATAAACTAGAGCTCAGTATCTGAGCACTATTCCTGTTTTATTATTAGCATTATTCACATACAATGAAAATAATATTTCCCAAAGTAACTAGATTTTCTTCTTTCTTTCCCTTTGGTACATGAATATCTTTTATGTGTAATGCAATTAGAGTCATTGTCACAATTTGCATGTTGATTTTCCCAATATCCTGTCAATTTTTAAATTTTCGTATACTAAAATTCGCTCTTTTTTTGTGTACAAATCTATGGGGTTTGACAAATACAGAATGCTGTATTCATCACAATAATGTCACAAGAATCATTTAATCAACTAATTTTTGACAAATCTCAAGTTCCTTGTGCTGGCTTTGTTAATACATCTTTTCACCTCCCTAGCCACTAACAACAACTGGTTAATCTCATCCTAATTTTGGATTTTCCAAAATGTCATAAAATGAAATCAAACAATGTCATACATATTGTTCTATTTCTTTCACTTAGTGAAGTACATTTTACTAGAAGCACTTGTGTTTTAAGTTGATAACTTTCATTTTTATTATCAAAATATCCATCATGTGGATATTTCTTAGTTCATTAACCATTAACCTGCAGAGGGACACCTCTGCTACTTCTAGTTTTTAGTGATTATGAATATATTTAGAAAAGTGTATTTTTATTTTATTTTCATCACTATCCAGAAGTAGGAATATTGACGTATGGCTCGTTTTATTTAACTTTAATAAACCCCCCGTACTGTTTTCCTAAAATAGTTACAACATTATGAATTCCTACCGCTGATAAATGAGAGTCCAGTTGTTTGACATGCTAGACAGTGTTTGATGAAGTCAGGATTTTGTTTGGTTGTTGTTTTTTATGGACATTCTAATAGGTGTGTTATGCTATCTCATTACAGTTTTAATGTCTATTCCCTAAAGTCAGGTAATGTTGAGCACATTTCCATGTATCTATTGTCCATCTATATATTTTTTTTGGTAAACTGATGAACAGTATTCTCATATGAGATGAGACAAAGAAACTGTAAATTTCCTGTGAAAAACAAGTTGTTTTTATCGATTTCTTAGAGGCATTTCTAACTTAATATGCTTATTACGTACCAGATACTTTTTTGAAGTTCTGATTATACATAAGTGAAGAGAAAAGACATAAGTCATTGTTTTCATGAAGATTACATTCCAGTGGGGGAAGATGGATATTTAAAAAATTAAATGAATGAAATATTCAATGGGCTAAAAGGTAATGCAGACTTTGAGGGGATCAAAGCATGGAAATTATGAAAGAGTAAGGGAGATTGCATGTGCTATCTAGGTGAAGAGGGGTGTTATTATTAAAATGATTACTGTGTGCCTCACAATCAAAGGATGTTCAGAATATGTCTCTCGAGAACCCTTCTTAGACTTGCAATACTTGCAAGCTGCTTGAGGCAGGAGACTCTGTGCATCACTTGTAACCTTCTGTTCATTCCAGGATGACATCTTAAAAAGATGAAGTTTACCTGTATCGATGCCACAGATAACATTAAGGTACATGAAGTTTGAATACACTTAACTCCATTATTCACAGTTAAACAGTCCATTTGCCACTCATGACCTGGTGAGGTAAGGGAGCCATGCCTTTCAGCTAGTATAGTCAAGATTTCATCTGTTTCTGGAGTGGAAAAGAAGGAAAAGCAAGACAAGGGACAAATAAAGTTTAGGAGAGCAAGAAGTAAGATGGTAGAAAGTAGAGTAAAAATGTCATAAATTCTAAAGCATCTTGGAGGATCTAGGCTGAAAAATCCAAGAATGATAATAATTACCATTTATTTAGTATTTTTTGCTTGACAGAAATTGTGCTGCTCATTTTATAACTTATTTCATCTTTACAAGAACTCTAAGAAATAGATATATTTTTATCTCCATGCTACAGATTCAGAACCCAGGGCTCATAATGTTTAAATAACTTGCCATTCACACCACCAGCCAGTCATGGAACTGTGGTTATCAGATGCTGTATCACATGTTCCTACCTGCTAGACAATGCAACCAGACTTACTTTCAGGTGAGAATAACCTGCCCTACTTCACATAGATTTATTTAAAATATTTTAATCATCTTTGAGTCTTAAAGAAAACAAGACTCAGTACAGAATGCCACATTACAAAAATTTTGATTTTTGAAGGTATCTTTTCCTACCACAAGATATTAACAGTATAATTAAATACGGTAAATTCAACAATATATAATTAAAATATTTACATATATACACATTGTAATTTTTCAGTAGCATTAAAATATTTACATATATGCACATTGTAATTTTTCAGTAGCATTAAACTTGGAATTATTAATCTATAACATTTCTTATTACATTACTTGATCACAAATTAATGAATAAACATTAAGTAAGTTCTCTTCCTCTCTTCTAATGCAGTTAACCTTTGTTTTAGCTACTTAAAAGAGATGATATAATAACAGCTTTTCCTAAAAACTAAATGCAATATTCTCTTTGATATTGATGACAATTCAGTGAAGAATGGATTGTCTCCATTTGGAAGGCAAGAAAATAAATTTAATAGATTAGATATTGTTACTCAGCTAAGTAATGTCAAAGCTAGAGCAGAGCTGGTTCACTCAGTCCACGTTCTGTTCTACAATAATACACAAAGAAATTACTGCAAAAACTCCTCCACAATAGAAAGTATTTTATTATACCTAACATTTTTTTCTCCACCACTAAATCACCAGGATGACTCAGTGCAAAGTCTGATATACAATCTAATATAATTAAAGTGAGGAGACGAGAAAAAGAGAAGGAAAACAGAAAAGGAAGAGGAGGCTGGGAAAGAAAAAAGGGGGAAGCAAATAGGAGTCTTTTTCTTGAAGGACTGCACATTCTTTGCTGCAATGTTGACAACAGATAGAAAAGCCATGGGTCAATGAGTATTACCATAACAGATTTTAAAGATAGCACTTTATTTTGGAGTTAGTACTGTTGAATAAATGGAACCAAATTTCTCCATATTCTAGTGTAACCATAGTTTGAATTTTTCTCTATACCCCTTTGATTATAGAATAATTTGCTTATGCTTACGTAAGTTTACTTATGTAAAGTAGCTTTCATCCTTTAACACTGGTGTAAACAGCAGTCTTGTGGGTGATTCCTGATTTAATCACTGACATTTTTAAATGTCAATGCATTTAATAGAGACACCCCAAAAAGTGTACCTCCAGACTGTAAGCTATGATGATCAGTAAAAAGCCCTCCAAAAGAAGGCTTCTAAGAGTTGAAATAGATGTCATCAAGAATCAAAAGTATGTGGGCTTCCATCAATAGTCTGTGAGATCCTGTGTTCTTTTTGGTTTTTTGAAAGGAAAACACAGTTCTGGAACTTGATTTTTATGCCTTATCACAAGGTTTTAGCTTAGCCATTATCTTACATTAAATTATAAAACCTATTACTGGACTTTATACAAAATAAATTAAATATATCATAAATTACATTAATATGAAACATTGTTAAATACAGCAATTTGTGTTTAATACAATAAATACAATAAAGACAAAGAGCCCGAAGAGATGAGACTGAGAGAAGTTGGGAAGATGATGGCTTATAAAGAACTTCATTGAATTCTTATTCATTTCAGAATGTCTTCTCTTTCCATTGTTTATCATTACTGATTGTTCCTAATAGATTCCAGTTTATTCTCTGTTTAGCACTAGATATGATGGGTTTCATTAAAATGACCTATCCCTGAGAAATCTCACAGACACCTGAATGAATAAGCAATCCATTAAATTACAGTTATATAGTTTTGATAAATTCACTTTCACAAATTCTAGTTCTTTTGGTCCCATGGTAGAAAAACTCAGCTTAAGGCTTAAGACACTTGAAGTTAACACAGTGGAAAAATAATGGAATTCATATAATATAGCAGTAGATTAGAGTTGACTGTGTGTGTGTGTGTGTGTGTGTGTGTGTGTGTGTGTGTGTGTGTGTGTGTGCGGATGTTACCTTCCATAGGGAAACAGAAACATGCTCCATTTCACTGAGTAACAAAGAAAAGTGTCAGAGTGGAGGAACGAGAGGCAAGAAAACAAGTCAAGGAAAAGAGAGAAATTCAGAAAACGGTGGCATAAACAGTCTTAAGACATTCAGAATCGTCAGTGAAAGTGATGGCGGGAGGCTCTGGAGTTGCACTGTGACATGCAGGACATTTAACAGAAGATAATAGCAAGCTCTTAAATCACTACCAGTGGGCTTGTAGGATAGAGCCAGCAATCAAACAGAGAAAGAGCAAGGTCATGTTACAGCAAAGAGGTGCTGACATCTTTATTTCCACTTTGCTGTGCAAGTGCACAAACAAAGGGTAAATATGGATTACTCCTCTATCAACCCTGCACCTCTCATCTAAATTGCACTATCAATAGGGACAATGAAATGGAAGGTAGATTTCCCTTTTCAATTTTTAACTTTTTTCTCTATCTCTCTCCCTCTCTCCTGTTTAAAGTATGGCTCTTTGGGATTTATTTTGTTAAAGTATTTTCTAAGTGTGATACCAACATTCTTCCTCTTTGATGTCAGGATTGCTTTGGCTATTCAGGGTTTTTTGTAATTCTATGTGAATGTCAGTAATTCTTTTTCTATATCTTTGAAGAATGCCATTGAAACTTTGATAGAAATTGAATTGTATTGAATCGGTATATTGCTTTAGGTAAGATGGTCATTTTAACAATTATTACCATTAAATTTATTTTTGAAATGAAAATGACATCATTTAAAAGGTGGACATTAGTAGTAGACACAATTGTCGATAGAGATGATTCCAATGTAGAATATGTCTGTAAAACCTGGAATAAATGAACAAAAATAATAGTGGTTATCTTTGTATGGTAGAAATATCCTATTTTCTGTATTTCCAAAATTTCTACATTCCTACTATAATCTTGGAAAAAAATGTTTCAAAAATTGTCCCAATTACTTTTTCATTTTGTCTAGTTTATGCACAGCTACTTAGTTATGTATAACATTCGATTATAGCAAACCTTACTTCCCAAATGATGTGACCCCCGTGGCTATAGCTATGCTTCCACAGTGTTTTTGTCAGTCTAGACATATTTGATTTGCTTGGTTTTACCTCAAACATTTTATTTTTCTCAATGCAAGCTAAGAGTGGTTCTAAAATTCATAGATCTAAATTTTAAAACTCAGACTGTGCTCTCAAAACACAGCAATAGAAAAACAAACAATTGGAATATATCACAACAAAAGAATAACAATGCACTTAATCAAAAAAAGATATACAAATGGAAAAATAGCATATGAAATGATTTTCAATCTCATAAGCCATTAGGGAGATGCTAATTTCAATCACAATGGCATATATCAGAATGGTTAAATTAAAAAATAATGGCGATACCAAATGCTGGCAAGAATGTGGATCATTCATACAATGTTGCTGAGGATATAAAATGTCATAGACAATGTAGAAACAGTTTGGATGAAACTTATAGATGAAACATCCAACTAACATAAAACCCAGCTATTATACTCCAAGTATTTATTTCAGAGAAATGAAAGCTTATGTTCATACAAAAACCTATACACTCAAAAGCTTTATTTGTAATAACCCTCAAACTGGAAGCAACTCTGATGTTCTTTAAAGGGTGAGTGTTTAAAGAATAAGTGTTATATTGACACTATAGGATACTATAGGACTCCATATAGATAACATTCTTGAAATGAAAAAATTATAAAATTGGAGAACAGAGTAGTGGTTGCTAGCTAAAAAGTGAGTGAGTGCATGAGGGTAGTGGATGTGGCTATAGAAGGATCCTTATGAAGTAATGTTCTTTATCTTTACTGTGTCAATGTCAATATCCTGGTGGTAAGATTGTACTATAGTTTTGCAAGATCGAAGGTAAGAAACACATGAATATACTTGTGTTATTTCTTACAGTCACATATGAATCTACAACTATCTTTTAATGAAAATTTTAATTAAAAAGACTTGGGCTGTCATTATTGGTATTCATACATGTTGATCTATTTTAAAAACAGTAAAAAATAACTCATCATATGATTGTTAGTCAAAGAACAGAAAATTTTATGAGGTCAGTAAATTATTTTCTGCTATTAAATAGTTTCAGTGTCTCTTCCTATTATTTTGAAAGAGGCATTTTTATATGTTCCTTTCTACTCTAGATTTAAATGCTGCTATGTATAGGGTAGCATCAACCCTTTTATACTCAGTCACTTTTAAATGAAAAACATAATACCAGCTTCTTGAAAGTATAAAGGAAACCTGCACAACTGGATAGCAACTTGTTAATGAATTCCATACTTAGTCTACAGAGCTTGAGTAAGACCTAATTGGTAAGAATATAATTAGAAACGTTATAACATTCTGCAAAGAAAAGATTAATATTTGGACAAGTCAAGTAACCTTAAGGGAAGCAGTTCTTAACATAATTGGAAAGAGCTGGGGTACACACATACTTTAGAAAAAGAATCATTTATCTCTGAATATAACACACTGGTAGCAATGAAAGTATTCTCTAATTGTACCTGGTAACCAAAAAAAGTGCAACACACACTTAAGTAATCTAGTCATTAAAGTTAACTCAGCATGATATTAGGAAAGACAATTTATCTTTGAGCTTCATGATTTAGAACTTAAGTTCTCAAGGCCCTGACAAGAACTATTGTCAGGAAACAGAAAAGAAACAGCTGTCATGAGATTTACAAATAAATTCAGGAAGTGATAATAAAACTGCAAAATTATTTTTAACTATTTTAACAGACAGCTTCTGAAGGTGTTGACTTTCTTGTAAAGAATGTAAATCAAAAGTCTGAAAAATCCCATTAACATAGTTGTAATAGTACCTAAAAAATAGGTCTAATGACTAACACCATATTTTCCACATCGTCACTTTCTACTTGTTTTGTTTTTACCACATATTGCCATATACAGGGTATATATAAAATTTTAATGTTGAAAGATTTTTCACTATAGTGTTATCATTCATATCTTAGTTTTAAAAGGCCATTTTTAAAGATCACTGCCCATTTTTTTAATGGGTAGACTTTTGACACAATGGAATCAGGGTTTGGTGGCAATTTAGAACCTTACTCTTTCACAATCAAAGAAGAAAGGAGGCAGAAGCCATAAAGTTCTGATGAACACAGATCTCAAGATTTCAATGAACTTCCATCCATCTCCACACTTTATAAATGCAAATCTCACATGGAGATTGAAAATACTCACCTTAAGTTCTTCCACAGGAGACATGCTGCATCCCCCTCCCATTTACCAATATTTATTCATTGCCTCTTCAAACATACTTAATATTTGCATTAAATATGCTTCATCTTCATCATTGCTGACTTGGAGTAGCATTGCAGAACTTTTGATGTGTAGTAAAGTTGATCCTTTCAAATCAGCTCCAATCATGTAGATCTACAAATTTAACTGAGGACGAGGGTCAAACCTAGTAGGTGTGAGGACAAGGTCAATTAAGGGCAGATCATAATATCTGGGTTCTCTATTGGAGGCTCCATCTTCTTCCTCAGCCAAGTGATGACATTACATGCCAGTAAAGGCTACAACAGCGTATCTCTGATCATTCAGTTAGCTTAAAGTTAAATGATTTGAGGAACTAATTGAAAATTTGTCTGGGTTTTTGAACTTTAGACAATAAACTCAATAGCTGCATTCAGAAATAAATTTTCAACTGGAAATGTGGACTTCAAAGTAGAAGTCCAGAATAATCTACATGTAAAAATAGAACATGAAAAATCCCTATAAAAGAAGTGATAATTTTGCCTAAATCTAATATTGTAAACTAACCTTCTGAACAGATGCCAAGTGAATAGGATACTTTAGTCTGAATCAAGCAATTCTGTGTTTGTGGGCCGCTGCATTTTAACAGATTAAAGGTAAGCAAGAAGCAGGAGTTAATTGGTGAATTAGTTTGAAAGATTAGAATGGTGTCCAAAAACCCAACCTATAGTATTTTCCTGTGGGACCTATTTATTGCATCTTCAAATTTTTCTGGCCATACTATACACACACACACACACACACACACACACACACACACACACACAATAAAACATAAATTTCTATACATAAAACCACATTCTTTTTTTATAACTATATATTTATTATTATTTTTATCTTTTACATTATAGTGTATCCCCTGTGGGTTACCCACCACCGATTCATTCGTGAACCATCACCACAGTCCCTTGTGCTCCCCTCTCCCCAGTTTTGAATCCTTCTCCTCCCCTTCCTTCACTGAATCTCTCTCTCTTACTTGGTTTCTCTAGATTCCTGTAATAAGTGAAATCATTCAATATTTTTCTCTTTCTTTCTGGCTTATTTTGCTGGGCATGATCCCTTCTAACTCCATCCATGTTGCTGTGAATTGCATGTGTTTATCTTTCTTGAATGCGGAATAGTATTCCATTGTGTATATATACCACATCTTCTTGATCCAATCATCTATTTTTGGGCATCTGGGTTGTTCCCATACCATAGCTATTGTAAACAGTGCTGCAGTAAATATAGGGGTGCATGGATGCTTTTGGATTAGTATTTTTGTGTCCTTTGGGTAGACTCCCAAAAGTTAAAGCCACATTCTTAATATACTGCTGAACTGACTTTTTTTTAAAAGCAATCTAAATATGAGTCTTAGAAAACAAAAGGTACTTGGCAATGGGTTTAACTGTTAGTAATTGTTACTCTTCATAAACTTGTGTATCTGTAATAAATATTGATCATTTCAAAATCAAAGTTTCACTTAACAGATAATTAAAGAATTTCAGACATAAAAGGCAATGTAATCCACACTCTCTGCTCTAATTAGAACAACTATAATAATCAATGTTAGCTTCAGGTCGACCCAAGGTAGCAAGATGTATTATTGCACAAGAGTTAATAGGAGAGTTGGTTGAGAAAAATGATCCCCAATGTAATAAATAATAAGCTTGAATTTCCTAGCAAAAGTCACCCTTTGGGATTAAAATACAATCACCCTTATTTAATGTGTTTTGTCAGATTAACCTCAAATATCTTATCAAGTCCATAAAAAACCATAAATAAGGACTCAATAAAGAATATAAGTTCCTACATAGCCTTCAAATATGTATTAGAAACTATTAATTTTCTGTTACTGTGATGACAAATTACCACAAATTCAATAGCTTAAAAAAAGGCCATTGCCAGGAAGCAGGGGTGAGGGAGGAATGATGAAGGGGCAGATCACAGATGCAGTGCAGGACCCTGAGACCACTCCGTGAGACACTGTAATGGTGGATTCAGATCATTATACATTTATCCAAATGCGTAGAATGTACACCACCGAGAACTGACACTCATGTAAACTTTGGACTATGAGAGATTGTAATGTGTCAATTTAGATTCATCATTGTAGTAAAAGCACCACTAGAGTGAAAGATGTTGTGATATAGAAAGCTGTACATACGTGGGGCAGGGGGCATATAGAAAATCTCTGTACCTTACATTCAATTTTGCTATGAATATAAACCTGATCTTAAAAATAAAGTATATAAGTATATTTTTGAAGTTCCATTTATAATTCAGTTTTGTAGACCAGAAGTCAATTCTCCTTTTAAGGTCCTGCAGCGCCAAAGACAAGGTAATGAGCAGACTTTTATCTCTGAGCTGGATGCTCTGGGGGAGAATCTGCTTCCAGAACTCAAACAGGCTTTTTTTTTTTTTTTTTTTTTCCCAGAAATGAGCTTCCTGTAGCTACAAGACTGAGGTCCCTATTTCTTTGTTGGATGAAGGCCTGGAGTTGGGCTCACATTGTAGAGGTTGTCTCTATTCCTTAGCTTATGGCTTCCTTCAACTTAAAAGCTAGCATATATATAATGAACCCTAATATTATTTCTCCTGCTTGTTATTTCAAATCAGTCTTTGACTTTCCCCCTGCCATCCTCTTCTACTCACGAGGGGTCATGTAATTACAGTGCCCACCCAGACAATCAAGGAAAATCTCCCTATTTTAAAGTCAATGATCTTGTAGCTTCATAATTCTTTCACAACAGTACCTTGACTAGTGATTGATTGAATAACCAGGAGCTGGTAATGTTGGGGGGAGGGAATCTTTAGAATCCTGTCCTCTACAGGACCCCTGAAATGCATATTGTACTAGGTAAAAGTGGGAGAAAGGAAAATCAGTTTCATGAAAAACTTACAGGAATAATTATAAGTGCACAACTTCCTTTTCATTTTGGATTTGTCTTTTTATAAAAAGACAAAGCACATAAATACGATTGATCGTGTTATCTGTTAACACCAGTGCTAGTCAATTGTCTTTTTCAGATGACTAATTGAACAAAAAGTTGTAAATTTTAAAATGAATTTATTTTGTGAAAAATACTTTAAGTCAGTTCTTCCTAGCTATATCTTTTTCTGAATGGATAGAACCATTTCATTATCAAAATTTTTGCTATGCTCTGGTGACAAAGAAAATGTCTCTAAGTACAATTAGCATGGTCTGGTGGGCATTCAGAAATACCTAGTTTTGAAACTCCATTTGATCACTTTCTAATTTTTTTTTAAAGATTTATTTATACATACAGCTGGGGTACAGGCCAGAGGTGTGGAGTGGCGAGAGGGTTCACCACAGACAGAGTGGGGAGCAGAACAGGCAGATCAGAAATACACTGCTGAGGGGAGCAGCGGGCAAGGCAGGAGAGGTCTGCCGCACCATGTGGGATTCTCCCCGGCCGGGTGTCGAACTCGCATCGCTGCTGCCGATAGCTCCACAGCGCAGCGCTTAACCGCTGCGCCACCACGGAGGCCCCTGATCACTTTCTAATTTTATGGCTTTCAGAAAGTTGCCTAACCTTGTTGAATCAGTTTTTTATCATGTACTTCTCAGGACAGTCATATGAATTGCATAAAGAAACACATGGAAAGCCCCTAACACTAGGCATATCAATTCGGTGAAAATAAGTGGTAGCTTTAATCATCACTGCACTCCCAGGATAAAACAAGTTACCACTGATCACTCTTTCTTCCTGTCCAATTTTTCTTTTCAGTGTTGAGGATTTTGACTAAATATAAAAAGTAAATTTATAAGATGCAGATAAGTTAAAATCCACACTTTGCCTCAATAAGTCACACACCCCAGGAGGCAATCTGTTGCTTCTTTCTGTTGATATAGATGTTGGTTGAAGGAGTCAAAAAGCAGAATGTATCTTCTCACTAAATACAGGCAGGGGCCATATAAACTATCAATTTCAGGTTTTTTAGAGGAAAACCCTCACAGTATGTTGACGATCATCCCTTACTAGTATTGCTGACAGTAATCATCTCATTATTACTTAAGATGTATACCTTGCTGTTATACATTATCAGTCTCAGAAGGAGCTATTAAATGTAAGATTTCTGTGAGTTTAACCACAAAAAGAGCTACAGAGGTGAACAGCTGCAGTGAACATCCTTGATGTGGCACTTAGAAAACCTTATCTCCTTTATGGGCTCTGTAATCTAGCACCTCTCCCCACCTTGTGTTTGTTTTGCTGCTAAATTCCTTACCTGAAACTATAATCTGCAGATCATTCAGATACTGGAATGGCTTTGCCACTTGAAAGATATGGAAATGAATGGAAATTTATTTTTCCTTCCATTCCTATTCCTAGTTCTCCAACCCCAAATCATAGCCAATGAATGACAGGTTGGAGATGCAAAAGTCAATTTCCTTTGCTGGGAAAACTTGCAGGTGTGTCCCAGAAATCCTCTTGGATTAGGTGTGTCTGGGAATTCACTTTAAGTTATATCCTTACTTGAAGGCCCCTGGCCTTATTCTGCACCCCTTCTCCCCTATCTCCTAGTGGTTTCTCCTGGGAATATATCCTTAAAAAATCACTTAAGACTCAGGATCCCTTTCTGGAAGGATACAATCTAAGGCAGTAGAATATTTCAGAGCTATGATTTGAGATAACAAAAACTGGAAATACTGCTTTGTATTTTTTTAAAGATTTATTTATTTATGCATACAAGAGGTGTGTGTGTGTTGAAGGGGTTGGTGAGAGGATTCACCAGAGACAGAGTGGGGAGCAGAACAGGCAGATTGACTAAAATACACTGCGGAGGGGAGCACAGGGCGAGACAGGAGAGATCCACTGTACCATGTGGGTTAGCTCCCTGGCCTGCGATGGAACTTATGCTGCAGTGGCTGCAGATGGCTTCATAGTGCTGAGACTTAACCCTTTGTACCACAGGGAGGCCCTGGAAATACAGCTTTGTAGCACTATGTTGCATTCAAATTATCTTAAAGTTAGTTTTAGAATCAGTGTTCTAACATTAACCAAGCAGCTCAAGTAATCTGATATCATTTTAATGTTCAAAGAAGTATATCTAAATGCATATTAACTATGTCCAAATACAGAAAGTCTTCCAATATTATCCATGGGTCCCAGTCTCTATCACTGCATTCTTTAGGCATGTTTCCATAGTTTCTTTTGAAGACTTTATCCTTTACCTTCTTAATTATTTTAAGCAATGCCCTCAGGAAGTTTCACTACCAGTAGTAAAAATTATATTAACCTATTTGATTTTCAAATAATAGTCTATTAGGGTGTGGAGAGACCTTAATGATCATCTAATTTAAAAGATGAGGAAACTTAAATGTAGAGGATAAAAGCTTTGGCTCAGTGTCACACAATATCATCCTGCTTTATGAGTCCTGGCCACATATTTATATTTTACACCAGGGTGTCTCTCTAATTTTACAGATAATATTGAGCAGGAATGCATTATATTTCTCATGTTCATTTTAGCTATAACAAAAATATGATCATTGCTTTGCATACAGCTCTTATTTAGCATTCTACACTCCATAAATTGAACTGATATTTCTGTTTATCTTGAGTGTGAAAAAGAAAATATTTTAAAAATTCATATATGCAGCAAATATAATGAAAATTACTAACACTTTCATGATTTCACTTTAAAATCTTTATTATAAAATTCTTAATAATATTACTCTCAAAAAAGAGAAGAATCCATTGTTTGTTCAAAAAACACATCAGTTATCTAATTACTGAGATGGAACAAATTTTAAAACTTCTCTTTAATTCAAGTTACAATAAGATTTTTGGTTAAAACAAAGACGATTTGAAAATGAAAAAGAACTTTTTAATTATTTTAGGTCTGTCTTTCTAAGCAATTTGGTATGTGTGGTTCTTTTCATAATTGTGTAATTCTTTTCCTCATCCATTGTTCAGTATCCTAAAGAGAGATATATATATCTCCTTTAGGTTAATTTGTGTGGTTACTCTCTCTCTCTCTCTCTCTCTCTCTCTCTCTCTCTCTCTCTCTCTCTCTCTCTCTCTCTCTCTCTGAGTGTGTGTGTGTGTGTGTGCTTTTCTCTCCTCTCTCTCTCTGCACCTTTGACCCCTCTCTCTGTCTTAGCTGATTTTATGACCGCCACAGTAGCTAGAATAGTGCACTTCTAATCACTTAATTACTGATTTTCAATTTGATTACTTCATTGTAGTCATATATAGAATATTAGGCATTAGACTTTAACCTGAAAATAACACAAATATATTCAGTTAGGCAAAGCTCAAAGTCCTACATTTTTATATTTTACTATCAGTCATAGAGATAACCAGAACTCATTTGCTATGAACATATTAAGGGGCTTCAAAAAGATTTACAGAAAGGATAAAATACATGTGTATGTGTATGTGCCTTAATTATTTACTTCTTATATTTTAGAGTTTTATTATATAAAGAATTCACAGGCATTATAGATATTTGATGACAAATTAGGCCATTCATTAGTTTTCTCTTATTCTCCTTTTGCAACCCAAGCTAATTCTCCTAAGTGCTAATGTTTCTTCTGCTTTTATTATGAACTTTGTGAATATTGATCTCAATGTAAATAATGGGTTGGAGGGGGAGAGAAGAATAAAAGTAGAAGAAAAATACGGTACAAATCATTCTTATAGTCTCCTTTTATACTACGCAGTGTTTTCTGATACAGTGATCATCATGTCTGTCTCCCTTGTTATATTACAAGACTAATTAAATATAAGTCATTAGTAATAAAATCAACTTATGTAGTTGACACTCTATTGATACTGAGGCATTAATGTCAGAACATCACTTTACAGTTTTCATGTACTTTGAGTGAGTGGCAACTGTTATTTCTACCATGTTAGGGACCATTTTCTTTTTCAGAATGTCAGAAAATCCTCCATATTGTGTGGTAAGATTTCCTGATATTTCTAAAAATCAAGAATATAATTTGGAATCTGTTAGTCTTGAAAGTACTTAGTCCATATTATAGAATAGGTTAAAATTGTTCCAAGACATAGAAAAACTGTCCAGCTCCTAAATAAATGTGTTAACTATCCTTGTCCTTTTTTTAGGTTAATTTGATAATTCATAAAGACAGTAGACAATTTTATAAATATTTGCAATGAAAAAGGACATCAAAGGGATTTAATAAATACTGAGAAAGTTTTGGCTGTGCTACTTTCATATATCATCTCATTTTCTGCCTGAAATAAATAACTCTGGCATACAGCTATTATGATTTCTGTTACTGAGATGAGAAAACCTGATGGACATAAATTAAGAGATTTGCTCAGTGCCAACCAGTTCACCAAATGGCATATCTATGATTTAAATACAGGTTATTTCCTAATTCCAATTTCCAATATAACAGAGGACAATGAATCCTAATTGCAGGTGAAACATATTTCAAATTTACGCTTCTTTTAGTTCCTTACTTTTTTATCAGTATCAATCTTCTCATTCATTTATTCATGATGTGAGGACATGTATTCAGGCAGATGGGATAGCTGAAACAAAATACCCTTGGAAGTTCAAACTTGTGTAATTGGCACAAATCAAATAATGTCACTATTAATTATTCTCATCTTTAAATAGAATTATAGAATTAAGAAATTTGTTTCTTGGCATTGTGAATCTTAAATGATGAAGTACTCAGTATAATACTTTATTAGCTATAAGATACTATTCAGATTCATGGTAGTTATAAGACTGGATTGAGTAGTTACTACAAATTCTCAACTAAAAAATTTTTTTTTTCAAAATGTAACAGTGAAATGAGTGTTTGCACACAAGCAGGGTTATACATGTTAGGTTCTATTTGTCAAATATCGTAATTCCAATTCTTCACCTAGCTAAATTCTTAAAAAGAGTCACGATACCAGAAATCCAAAACAAGATATCAGAAATAATTCTTGTCTAAATACTCTTTATATGCTGATTATATGCTTATTTAGTAAGTCAGTCATGCCAATATGAGGAGCTCACTGAAGATCATGTTCATTGGTTTTTATAAATGATGTTTATTACAGAATGTTGGTTTATAACTCTGTATGTGATTAAGAACTACAGGTTCACACTTCTGCAGATGTATGTTATCACATCATTCCTCCCACCAAAGCAACCATACACGTTAGTTTTTGGCATGGCATCTGTCAACAGTGAACATGTATGGGACTAGGTAATTTTCTGAGAAATGGAACATTTGTAATTGAAAAGTATCCATTTGTGATCATTGATTTAAAACCCAGAAGAGAATAAACCATTTATTTCTTCCCCACCTTCTTTCCATATAGAACTTAAGAATTTGCACCTGACAAAGTATCTAGGTGGAAAAAAACAGAAAAAATTTAGCACTTTGACCAGAGGTTAGGGCTCAGGCAGAGATGATGTTCTTTTTTGCACATTGCATTGCAAATAAACTACATTTTGACAATGACGACTTTAGAAATAAGGAGAAAAAACAGTGGATAGTGACAATAAACATATATTAAGTACACCCCTGCTCTTCAGGGACAATTGATGCAGGGAATATATCATATTTATACTATTGATTAAATAATGTCTATCTTCAGGGGAGTTCAAGATGATTGTGCAAAGTCCAAGAGAAATTATGTTGCAAGCTGATCCCCATTTAGACATATTTTTTACAGCTCATTGGAACCTGTGCACTTATTTTTAAAAGGACTCTTTAACCTTTAATGCATTTTAAATGTGTCGCTATTTTGTAACAACTAGAAATTGCTTAAGTCATAGATTTGCTTTGTACTCCTATTTACTGAAACCAGTTTCAATACATTAGAAAAAAAATAAGCATGTGGTTGGGATCCAGTAGACATTTCTTTGCTTGCATGCTTTTTCATCCTGTGACCTTTTACCATTTTTATTCCTTGTGATCTCTGAACTCCAGGCAACTGATCTACATGGACTAACTAGATCACCTGGGTCCTCCTGCCATAGGCGGCAGGGCAGGCAAGAAATGTCAAAAAGAGCAGAGGCAGTAAACATAGAGGTGGGGGTTCACTCCTCCTCACCCTCCCTCAGATTGCCCTGTGACTTCTGCTGGGCTAAGCTTCTGGTGGAGTCAGTTCCTTCACAGCCACAACTTCTAGAGAATAATTTCTCTTCCACAGCTCCAGTTCTTGCCCTTCCGGCTTACAGTGGTGTTGCTTTCCTGTTGTTCCTGTGCTAAATCTTCTGCCTAGCAAATCACTTCTGCACTAAATCCTTTTCAGTTAATTCCTTTTGAGTAAGACAACTATTTCTGTTGGAACTGACATGTTAATGTATTATTTAGGTTCCAAAGCCAATTAAATTTATATAGGTTGTGTCTCTATGTTGATGAAAGATTTTTTTTGAGAAAGAACTTTTGTGTATTTCTATTACCATGTAAACATTCAAACACTAAATATGGTGTAAATAACAAAAGAGAAATGAAAAATTTACAAATTAATTGCAATTAAAACTATTTAACAAATTAATTAGATTGATAACAGTTTGATATTATCAAACTGTTGCTGAAATTAAATAGCTATTTCAGTCAAATATACCATGAATGTACTAATGAAACTTAATGCAACTTCCTGGTCCTTTCTCCTTCAGGTCCTCTTTTATTTAAAAAAAAAAAAAAAAAAAAAAAAAGACATCACCGGTTATACAGGACATCAGATGGAACACCTGGGTGCCATCTTGAGTCCTTCCTCTTTTCTGCCCTCCCCACAGCATGCAATTGATCCACCTGTTTCTACTATTTTTATTTGTGCATACAAGCTGGGGTGTAGGCCAGGGGTGAGAAGATTCACCAGAGACAGAGTGGGGAGCAGAACAGGCAGATTGAAGTACACTGCTGAGGGGAGCAGAGGGCAAGACAGGACAGGTCTGCTGCACCATATGGGAATCTCCCTGGCTGGATATCGAACTCATGCTGCAGTGGCTCCGGATAGCTTCATAGCACTACGCTTAACCCATTGCACCACCAGAGAGGCCCCACTTTTTTCTATTCTTAATGCCACAAATAACAATGCAAATTTCCATTTTCCATATACTGGATAATTGATTCAACCTAACTTTTCATTCTCTAATATAGTCCCATTCCAATCTACCCTCTATTCTGCGTCCTCTGTCATCGTTATAACATGCACACCTGATTGTGTCAATTGGGTCACTTCTTTTTAAACTCTCCAGTGGCACTTTATGCCTATTAGATAAAGGCAAGACCTTTTGCACAGTTTAGAAGGTATCATATGATCTGGTCCTTGTTTGGAACACGACTTAAACAATAGGCATTCATCACGATGTTTTGAGCCACCCTACACATCTTGGCACTGTAAGTAAATCTTTAGTTTTATTGGCCTCCAACTTGAAATTATTTCCCTAACACATTCCTTCCTTTTGACTTTAGTATACTAGTATAGTCTTTCATCCATACATACATTGATAGAATGCTTTTTCCTCTAGACTTTTCCCCTTAATCCTACTTAAATCTGGAAAAAAATGGTTACATTCGTAACTCACAATGTTACAATTCTCAGCTCACATGTCTGTCTCTCTCAGATTCTGTCTGGACAGAAAATAAATCCATGTTGCTTATAGTTTTATTTTTAGTGTTTGGCATATTGTAGTAATATTAGTATATTTGTTGAATAAATAAATATGTAATAAATGAAACATTGCATTTCCCATTACCACATTTCTTCAGACAGATATTATTTTCATATTTAGAATTTGTTTTATTTCAAAATATTTAAATTAATAAATGTTCAGTACTCATTTCAAAGTTCTTAGTGGTCTATCAAATACTAAATGTAAAAGAAACTGTAGCTCTTTTCTTCTCATGACATTTCAGGTAGTGATAGAAGCTAAAGAAAAAAATGACCTTAAAATTAATAAAAACAATAGGCAAATTTAAAGAAACATTCTCCTACTAACTACCTTCAAAGGAAAGGTGCTGGTATCTTTTATTTTGCTAACTAGTAAAAAGCATTTTGCTACTATTTTATATTCTGTATAAGCTACAGACAACATCAAATGAAATAAATTTAATTTAGATCTTTTATAAAGAATTTAGAATAGCAGCTAAAATAACACTCATCTTTTTAACAAAAAGGGTCACGGTGAAAAATCTACTGTATTGAATTATAATAGGCTATTCAAGATATAATTTCCACATAAAAGTGTTTCAAAATCTTCTGGAATTATATTGTAATAAGTTGTCTCCAATATAATGCTAATTCAAATTATGATACAATATGTATACTGTACCTTCATTTTTAGTTAAAAATCAAAAAGTTCTTTGAAAGTATTCTGGAAGGATGTAGAAAAATGTTAACTTGTTTATTTTTTGGTGGCAATATAGCAAATATCTTTTTATTTGAGTTATGTATAAATCCTAATTTTCCAAGATAAGTAAAACCATTCATCAAATTAAAGATTAAAATGTGTCAAATTAAAAAAAAATAATTGAGTCCTTGTGAGTACTGTCAGTGTAATTCTGTGAATTAAAACTAAAATACTGCCCTCCAACTCACTTATTTCACTAGGCATAATACCCCTTAGGTCCATCAGGCTGTTGCAAATGACAAGATTACACCTTTTTATTAATGGTCTGTTCTAATTTTATTCATATGAATAATGCATATAGAAACACAACAAATCATTAAATAAAACAAAAATAAACTTGAAGATTTTAAGAGCAAATCAGTGGTTACCAGAAGGGAAAGGGGAAGAGAGGTGGGTATATTAGGTTAAGAGGGGACAATTGTGTGTTCTAGGATAGAGCTGAACTTTTAGAGGTGAGCTCAATGTACTATATATAGATTTTTATTTTTTCAATATTTGCCTACTAATAAATATATATTAATTTTGTACAAAATATAAATACAAATATCAAACCACTAATTATGCCACTAATAGTATATCTGATCTCTTTCACTAGTATAGCATCACAAAAGTAAATTCACTGTCATCTTGAACACTAATTTAAATTGTTTTAGCCATCCTGATATGATTACTGTGTGAATAGATTATTAAAGCATATAGAGATGTTGTAAATTTTCTAGTAATTTCTGTATATAGCATCCTATATTTGCTTTTCTTTATTTAAAAGTTTATTTTGGGGATAAAGAGTATTGTTTTCTTTAAAGTAAATCTATTTTTACTTATTTTTATTTAGACTTCTGCATACCTTTGGGAATGACTACTGTGAAAGAAAATTTATTATTGTTGTTATCATTATTATTGATTATTAATTAAAACCATATATTTGCCAAGCTCTCATGCTTTCATCATTGATCTTTCACAGTAAATTATGTCTATGAAGCAATAGTTTATGAAGCTATGTCTAATATGTATTTATGATGACATATGGGTTTGCCAACTTCTTTCATTTTATAATTACAGTAAGCACATAAAAATATGAACCGTTTCCTTATTAAATTGTTTTGTAGATAATTTCTAAATTGGTGCTAACTTACAAAACCTGGATAAAGCATTATGAACTTAAAATTATATGCTTAGAATAGACAATAATGATCTACTTGGCTAACAGTCAAAATATTAATATATTTCACAACCTAAAGCTACTACAATTAAGGCTCAAGATGATGTCAATTGTTAATATAACTAATAAAATTGAAAACAAGGGAAAGTCTTCCTAACTTAATAGTATATATAAAAACTATTGAAAATGATGCTAACAATAAACAAATAGGACTATAATAAACTAAACAGTTTCTGCACTGCAAACAAAATGAAGACATCTCAGTGAATGGGAGAAAATATTTGCACGCCATACATCTGACAAGGGGCTGCTACAAAGACCTACAAAGTGCTCAATCATCTCAACAAGAAGAAAACAAAGAACCCAATCAAAAACTGGATAGAAAAGATCAAGAGACACTTCTCCAAACAAGACATACAGATGGCCCAAGGCACATGAAAAGCTGCTCAATATCACTATCATCAGATTAATGCAGATCAAAACCACAGTGAGATACAACCTCATTCTGGTGAGACTGGCTCATATCAAAATATATATTTGGTGAGGATATGGAAAGGAGCCTTCTAACATTGTTCTTGGGGATATAAACTGTTCCAGTCCCTATAGAAAGCAATATAGAGGTTTCTAAAAATAGATACACTATATGATCCAGCAATTTCACTCCTTGTTAATTAAGTATTCAAAGAATGCAAAACAGTAATTCAAAGGGACATATTCACTCCTATGTTCATTGTTGCACGATTTACATTTACCAAATTACAGAAACAATCTAAGTGCCTGATGGCAGGTATTTGAGTGGATTAAGATGTGGCACATATACACAATGGAATGCTATTCAACTACTAAAATAAAAGAAAGCTTGCTATTTGCAACAACATGGATGGAACTGGAGGGAATTATGCTAAATGAAATAGGCAGAGGGATAAAGACAAATAACAGATGATTTCACTCATATATGGAGTACTGAGAAACAAACAAAAGAATGGACAAAATTTAACCAAAACAGAGCCTAGAAATATGACTGTAGAGTTGAGGCTTCTAGAGAGGAAGAGAGGGTGAAGGTGAAAGCAAAGTGAGGTTGGGATCTGATGGTCTATAATAAAGGACTGTGGGGCCTTTAGTGGTGGGTGTTCTGTGGTGATATATCTGAAAGTTGTGAATCTATTCCCCTGAATCATTTACAGTGCTGTAAACCAATGTTACCTCAATCATAAAAGTAATAATAAAATTATAACAAGGTGACATTAAATTATCGAGTACTAAATAAGTCCCTCTTAAAAATAAAGCAGCTTCCTCAATCTGTAAGGTGCCTAGGACTATAATATTCCATCTCTAAAGACATTTCCCAAATCACATTTGATTTTCAATTGTGAATTTGCAAGAAAACAAAAGCCTTTTCTCAACTGTTGTACTACGAATCAGTATAGAGCTTACATAGACTCATACTGGACTAGTAATACGGCAAACTTTCACATGAAAAAAATACACTTTAAGAAACCTCTGGACCTGAATGTTTAAGTTGTGATTCATGAGCTTTCTTAGAAGTCACTGCAACCCCACCCATGTCATAGGTAACCTCAGAAACTATGTGGAAGTCCATGCGTGCTATTTTTTTCTTTATTAAAAGAAAAGATCAAAATATTACCTTTATAATATTACACAATTAAAATTTAATAAACTGTTGCCAATATTTTAAAATAAAAGTGTAGACAAAATAAGTCTAGAAAAGTGAAAGCATTATACTGGCAATTTACTAGTTAAGGGGCAGACTGATTATTTCAGAATCTCTGTCTCTGTATGTATAAATACGCACTGCCAGTTTCTGACTCTGCTTTTGCCTCTAGAATAGCATGTTGCCACATGCAGGCAAAGCTTGGAGCTCTGGTGAGTTGCTTGGGATGCTAAAGAAATTGACCTAAAATCTAAAAGAAGCTGAGTGAATTAGAAATCAGGAATACCAATGGCCACCCTTTGCCTGTTCCACACACTTCTTGGCTTTTTCAGTCAGCCTTAATGATTGCCACGGGACTCCCTCTGAGCTGCACAACACTACCCACCATGGGGCCGGAGCATTTTTAAATATCTTTACTCTAAAAACATTTAAAGTCTATATTTGGTTGACCCAGAATATCATCAGGAAAAAACAACACTCCCCAGGGAAACAAGGCTTCTCACTGAACTTTGCCTATTGCCTTTAGTAACCAGAAGAAGGCTTCTTTGGGACACCACAAATGGAAAAGGTGACAGGTTTAGTTTTTTCTCAACCATTTTACTCAGCTGTTTCCCCTTTGATTCAAGTTCAATGCAGTAAATGTATTCTTTCCTCTGAGGCCTTGAATAAAAGCAAAATTAGGATATTCTGAAAATGTTGGGAAGTGGATTATTCATAATTGTATCTGACATGGTAAAAATAAATGAGTGTGCTGGACAAAACTCTGAAATACTACAGTTCTTGGTAACTCCAGTTTATCTGTATAAAGTCAGAGATATGAAGAAATGTCACAATAATGAACAACATGGTATAACTCCAAAGCAAATCAGTGATTCCATATGCATATTTTCAGCAGGGGAGAAAATTTTTCAAAAGTGAGCATAGGTAAATATTTCATAGTGAAATAGATGAGATTTTAAGTCAGAGAAAAGGAGAGGTGAAAGAAACATCAATCAAATATTTGTTGCTCTAAATAGTAGTGAGTACACAGCTAAATCAAATGAACCTTAATGTTTTACTTTGCTTAAGCACATGCCATGGAATGCTCATTAGGACTGAACCTCAAACCCCTAGGGTTTTGATAAGAGTAAATCTGGATAGTGGACAGCTAAAGGCTGAGCATCCTGGGGTTCATTGCACATTGATTGGAGGGTCTGCCCACTTGAAAACCACCCATTTTACTATGTACCACACAATAATAACAGTAGGGAACAAGCCAAGTTATCTCATAACCCACTAAAAATAATGAATTGAAATCTATTTCAGGATGGCCCATTTGGACTGAAGGAGCACATGAACAGTGATAGCACTTTTGTAATCTGTGCTTGGGAGACAGATCATGCTGGATTACAGAGGAAAAAATCACTAAACAGATGAACAGAACATGGAATAGGTAAGTGCCCAACTTGTTGATTATTTTCTAGTATCAAAAATGCAGTAATTAGTAATCCTAGTGACCTGACTGCTTTTTTCTAATGGAGAGCATATATCTTCCTATCCTGTGATATTAGTGACCTGAGTCAAAATCACTTTAGGAAATATAATTTTTACATATTTATTAACTTCTACTCTTGTCCATATATCTACACCTATGTTTGTGTGTCAGAGTAGATCATGGTAGATTTTTATTTTTTGTTGGTGTATTAGTCCAGGTTCTCCAGAAAAACAGAAACAATAGGATATATAAAAGAGATACATTCAGGAGATGATTTATAGGAATTGGCTGTGCAATTATGGAGATTGAGAAGTCCCAGTATGTGCCATCTGTACAAGCTGGAGAACAAAAATAGTCAGTGGTCTATCTTGGGCTAAGGCCCAAGAACTGAGACGAAGGAACTGATGATGTAAGTCCTAGTCCAAGTCTTAATGTCTGAGTTTAAGAAATGCCAATTCCAATGGCAGGATAAAAGGGATGTCCCAGCTCAAGAGAGTTTGCCCTTCTGCTACCTTTTTATTCTATTGGAGCCCTCAAGCAACTGGAGATACCCACCCACAATGCTGAAGCAGAACTTGACTTTATCTACCCATTCATATGCTAACCTTTCCAGAACACACTCAGAAACATACCTAGGCAAATTATTTTGCCAGCTATCTTGGCATTCCTTCACATAGTCAAGCTGACACAAAAAATAAACCATTGCAGTGAGCATTCCAATTTAGGTTATTAATATTGTTGGGAAGAATTGGTAAAGAAAATCTTATGTCAAAACCCTGAGTTTTGTGCTAAGCCATTGCTCATGCCATTCTGCAGACATGAAATGCTTGACCAGGCTTGTTGATAACATTATAATACAGGCTATTAAGTGGATATGTACTTTGCTGAGGACTTTTCATGTATATTATATTCTAATTCTATTCCAAAACTTCTACCGAGGTGCTATTACTTCTATTTTATGGAAGATAATAAAAGTTACACTTATTTAAGTTTACTACATTTTCTGAGCTATCAATATTAAAATCAGTATTCAAAAATGTCACACACTAAGTTAGAGTACAAATATGATATAAACAGTCAAATTTGGGAAATTTTTAAAAGAAAATGCTGTCGTTATTAAATATTTCCACAGATATGATAGTTTTCCTTTCATAAAAAATATCCAAATCTGCTTTTAAGATTTTGATAAATTCAACAAAGTTGTAAATTCAATATTAAGTTCCAATATAGCCAAAAATGTTTGTACTGATTCTTTAAAAAGTAGTTTTGCTGATATAATTGTGATTGGACAATTTCAGTATAATTTTTAAATAACTGTCTGGTAATAAGTAAATATAAGGCTTGTAATTAGATTCAGTTAATCACTAGAATCAAATGTTAAGTTATTTTGACTTAGTATGGTAAGTTCAGGCAATCATCCAAAGTTCTTTTCTTAAATAAAATTTCTTAGGAAAAATGCTACTTAAAAATGGATGATAATATGGCACATTTTACATGCTTCATGCATTAGAGAGAACAGATACTAAATCTGAAAATATTTGGAAGAGTATAGATATCATTGTCATGCATATGAAGAAGGGGTATTCTCAGAAACAGATATCTATTTTGATGGTTAAAATAATGCTACAAGAGTAAGGATCACGGGCCTCTCTGGTGGTGCAGTGTTTAAGCACTGCGTTGTGGAGCTGTCGGCAACGGCAATGCGAGTTCAAAGCCCGGCGAGGGAGATTACCACATGGTGCGGCAGACCTCTCCTGCCTCACCTGCTGCTTCCCTCAGCAGTGTATTTCGGTCGTTCTGCCTGTTCTGCTCCCCACTCTGTCTCTGATGAACCCTCTCACCACCCCACGCCTCTGGCCTGTACCCCAGCTTGTATGCATAAATAAATAAATCTTGAAAATAAAACCAAAAAAGATTAAGGATCACATATTCTCTAAAATTCAGATGGTTAGCTAGGAGGTTATGTATGGGTGTGCAGTGATGATTAAATGAAAGTGCTGTAGAATAATGCCCAGGGCAAGGACTTAAGAAATACTAGAAATTATTAGACTTTATGAAATTGTAATTTAACATCCTTTGTGAGAAGAAAATTATCTGATATCAGTAACCAGTATGAATTTTCCACTGCAATTCCCCACAAATGCTTAGCGTGTTTTAGATTGTTCTTTAATGGACCACCTAACTATCTCATCACCAAGTTTTAGAAGTGGTTGAATTAGGTGTAAAATTACTATTATCCAACAACATTAAAAGCAGATTAGGTTGGTAGTTGGTACAGTGTCTTAGGCGTTCAATAAGTGATAGCTATTAGTAGTAATAATAACAATAATAATAATGTAATCTAGTAGAAATGTAGTATACCTCTTTAATAAATGAATAAAGGTTTCTTTCAACCTAAAGTGATATGATTTCAAGCTCTTGAAAAATATGATCTCTGCACTGTATTCCTTTATATTTCCCACAGCAGCACGAAAGAGAGAAGCCCCTAAGTTTTCAAAAACACTTATTAGAATATTTTTTGCTAAAGCTTTTCTCTATGATCTGACAAGTGTGCACAACCATTCATAATCCCTCCACATAATCTTGGAGTTGCAACAGACCACAGAAGTTAAGCCTCTTGGTCTTGAATCTCAACCAATGCAGGAAATCAACCTCCAATATGTCTGACATAATTAGCAAACCTCTGGTTGAATGTTTTCATAGTTGTGTGCTACAATGTCTCAATTCGTTCCTTTTTACTCAGTGTACCACTTTGTGCATATTTCCATTATGGCAGTTACTACATGGCTGTATGCATCTTTTTATACGTCATTCTTTTCTGCTCGGCTTTGGAAAAATAATGAAAAGTTTCTTGAAATGAAAAACAAAACCAACCCAACACATTTTTCTCCATTAGTATAAGAACATAAATAACTTTATAACAGAAAAAAAAAGGATGAGCTAATACTTAGTGTTCAATTTTTGTATGTTTTCCTTACCTGATACTAATTTGTTTAATAATATAAAAATAGAAATAATGATAATAATTCCTTTATGATTAGAAGTGTGATGAAATGAATTAATATTTGTAAATAGTGCTTGATTTGTAAGTGCTATATGTAAAAAGAATGTCAAGCATAAACTCAAATACTCGTGTGTGACATATACAAAACAACATAAATCAAAGTGAACTTTTTCCACTTTTCAAGTTACTGGGGAAAATATTTTCACTTAAAACACTTTTAGCTCTCTAATATTTATTTTTTGATAGTTTTTCTATAAATTCACTTTCTTTTCCATGTGTTTGCTTTAACATCAATATAACAGAAATGAAGACCAATATATTGCATCAAATATGCTATTAATATAAAGTAATTTTGCATAAAACATAATGCTAATTATGCATGAGCATTAGTATAGTCAATATAGTACAAAGGTCATTCACAAAGTATTAACAAACAGAACTCAGAATTTGGTGTATATATGTAAATGTGTTGGATAGATAAATAGATTAATAGATGATAGATAGATAGATAGATAGATAGATAGATAGATAGATAGAAAGATAGAAGTCAATCCTAATAACATTTCAAACCTAGAGACTGCTTTGATTTCATGGTTGCAGGTCAAAAGGGAAGTATTAGCTCTCTTTCAGAATTGGGCAATCAGAGATTTAGAAAATATAAATGCATACATTAAAACATGAAGGAAATTATTATAAAAGACTCATGATCCCTTGGTTATGATTGAATCCTCAGTAAACTATCAGGCATTCAAACATGAAAAGGATTCTAAACAGAAGTTCCAAGCTATATTTTATTCATATTATTTGAACCAGCAAGAAGACATTTTTATTTACTTGACTTTCATGGCCAGTCTTTTTCATTGACTTTTTAAAAGGATACTGGTCCTATATTCTTACTCCATGGCTGGCTTTTCACATACATTATGCAATAACACATTTTTCTTATATTTCCAATTGGTATCATCCTTTATAGCTACCTGACCAATTGTTCTTCATGGTCATTATTATATAATTGAACTTTCTTAATAAACATATTTGTAAACAAAATCATCAGTAAAATTATAGAAATTATTATGATTTTTGTTATAATAGGTTAATAATCAATAATCAGTTAAAAACCTAAATATAATTTATAATTTATATTTTTCTTTGAGGCCTTTTTTTAAACATTCCATTTATTCATTTTTTCAAGATTTATTTATTTATGCATACAAGAGCTGGAGTGTAGGCCAGAGGTTTGTGGGGGGGTGAGAGGATTCACCAGAGACAGAGTAGGGAGCAGAAGTGGCAGATTGAATGAAATACACTGCGGAGGGAAGCAGTGGGCAAGACAGGAAAGAGCGGTCTGCTGTGCCATGTGGGTCAGCTCCCTGGCCGAGGATCGAACTCATGCTGGAGTGGCTGCACATAGCTTCATAGACTGAGACTTAACCCCTTGTGCCACCAGGGAGGCCCTAAACATTCCATTTTAAAAAGCTTTATCTTTTAAAAATTTGGTATTATAAGAAGTAATTTTGAAAGCAATATATAACTGCTAATTTGTGATAGGAACAATTAAGACTAAAAGGTAATCTGAGCTCCAAGATTACTGTGAACTAGAAGACATAAAAAATCAGTAGACACATGGGAATAATAAAGACAAGTACCGTTAATTGACACAGTTATAGCAAAGAAGCTAACCTCAACTCCATTGTAATATAACCACCCACAATATTTTGCAGCGGAAAGCATCTTATACCATACATTATGTGTTCATTTTTTTCTTTTTGTATTCAAAATAGCTTAGCATTTAAAAAAAAATCCTAATTTCACTTAATATTGATGAAACATTAACTAATTCAATGTAATTATTCTGATTATTCCTAAACAAACAACAAACCCTTTTAAAGACATCTTTATAGTCATGTAAACAGAATGTTTCAGTTTTCACTTTCCAGATATTCCTTCCCAGATGGCTCTTTACTTCACCACAACTTTCCAAGTAACTCTTAGAGGGAATAAAAGAAAACTGACATAGAGTCTATTGTTTGTTTAACTGATTTACAAAATGCCAACTGAATTCCTTTGTTCTGATATTATTTTACTGCCAAGCGCTTATATATCAAAAAAGGTACAAGCTTAACATTACATTGACTATCTTTTTTGCTCTATAATTCACCTTATCTTCACCTGGTGAAATCATACCCTAACCCCCAAGCTGCCAATCCAGTATTAATAGGCATTCATATCTAATTCAGTCTTCACAGTGTCTGCATGCATCTGGCCCACTTGAGTGTGAAAAGCTCAGGCTTTGTTTTGGAATCTCAGAGTCCAAAACAAAGGGTATTTAAAAGGGCTAGTAAGCTTGTCTGGACTTAGGTTTGATTTGCCTTAAAATTGCTATCATGGAAAGGGAAACTGTCAGCTGAACCATGACCCTCTCATCTTTTTGCAATTTAAGAGGAAGAGATGAAAATGGTGTACAAAAATTCCATCCTAGAATGTAGTGAATGTTTACCCTTGTTTTTGTAAAGGTAGGAGACTGTGTTTATATACTTAAAAATCATCCTGCATATTTTTGAAAAAGTTAATTATCTAATCATTCCTTCTCAGTTACCTACTTATTCTGGTGCTCAGATATTATTTGATAAGATTACCTACTAGAAAAAAAATACAGTTCAGAAATTTGCAAGTGAGATAACCAGATTCATAGCCCTGCACTTCCCTATTAGTCATATATTACATCCAGAGGAGTTAGCTTTGCCATTCAATTTTTTAAAAGTAATATTAAATCATGTAAGATATAGACATTAGTAAAAAGCCATGGACATAAGCCCAAATTTCATGCATCTTTAAATGGGAAGTAAGGACAATAAACAAAAATAAGGTATATTTATAAGCAATAAATCCTGATTATGCTGAGAGAAGAACAGAATGGAAGGGAGAGGAAAGGGAAATAAATAGTGGAGGAGGATGGAAAAGAGAAAAGTTAGGGAAATTAGAGAAGTGAATACTATAAAAAAAAAAAAAACAGGCATGTTATACTTCCTTCTCTAACTCAGACATCATTGCCTGGAGTCAGTCAAAAATAATCTCACCCCTTCAACCTCTCTGAAGGTGAAAAAGGAAGTTCAAACTACACAAAGCATTAACTCAACCACATTCAATCATTCACTATCGAAAATGATTAGCCCCCTACCTAAATAGTTTACCATTTGAAAAAGACTACTAAGGGCAATTATATTTGCCAGTTTGATTAATTCAAACTATTTTCTAATTTCCTTAACACTTTTTAATTGTATACTAAATTTCCTTTTTGATTTACATTCTTTGAATCCTCCACCCATATCCCAGAGAAACCAACAATGGAAATGTGCTTAAGTCCTAGCAAAATCTCAGCTGAATGAAACAAGGGCAGAGGATGTTCTGAAGTCATGCAGTAATTCATTCTTACTGGTCTGCCTTGTATTTGGTCCTCTTTGCCTGATTTTTACTGTGTGTGCTTTTTAAACATATAATAGCAGTATAATAATATAAAACACAAGGAAAATTATAGGAAACATCTGTAAAAAACTAAGTTTATAAAGAGATGCTGTGGAGGAAGCTATTTCATTACCTTAATATAGAATCATTATAATGACCCATGAGTAGGAAGCACTCTCTGGCATCAGTACTAGGAATAGTTGTACACTTTCCTAGATAATAATTTTGTTTCAGCTTCTGAACTCTGAGAATCATGCAACTTTTATATTTGTCAATTTATTTTGAGTATTACACTAAACCAAACATATATCAAAAAGAGTTTATGCAAAAGATATAATGGCATATTTGGGGGTAATAATCTCATTGCTTGTTTCAATAATTCAATACATTGAGCTAATTTCTGTGGTTGCCAAGTCTGTTACAACATAAGTTGTAAGAAATAAAGGCATTTATGGGATAAGAAAGGAAGGCGAGGGGCCTCCCTGATGGCGCAGCGGTTGGGCGCTGCGCTGTGGAGCTGTCGGCGGCGGCGACCCGAGTTCGACGCCCGGCCAGGGAGAATCCCACATGGTGGGGCAGACCTCTCCTGCCTCGCCCGCTGCTCCCCTCAGCAGTGTATTTCTGATCCGCCTGTTCTGCTACCCGTTCTGTCTCTGGTGAACCCTCTCGCCGCCCCGCGCCTCTGGCCTGTACCCCAGCTTGTAGGTAAAAAAAAAAAAGGAAGGCGAGGAAGTGGTACTTTGATTCTAGTTTTCTTTAAATCTCATCTTTCGTGTAATCCACTTTAAGTTTACTTTAGGAATAAACTATTTCTTGATATCAGTTGAAAATGTGCAGATCTGGAAGTAACAAGAAGTCATATAAATGGACTTTCATAAAAATAAATAATTTGTTTTACTAACGCAATTTCAAGCCCAATGTTGGGCAGTGCAGACTTCAAATAACTACTCAAGTAAGTCTCAATTCTGCAGGTTCACTTATCTTCCTAATTGGCAATTTTCACATAATTTCAGAATAACTGCTTGATTTCAACTATGAAATCTAATTTTCAGATGGAAGAAGTAAACACAGATAAAAAGGATACCTTCTTTTTGGACTTTTTTCTTATATCTCATTGGCCATAACTGGTTATTATACCACCCCTATTAGCTAGGAAACTTGGGAAATAAAGATTTTGAATGTCTGATATTCATTAAATGAAGATTAATAACAAGGCAATTAAACTAGGTATTGAATATGCCAAAAGTTACATGCCATCTTTATTATTATATTATAACTTACTGATTATTTGGGTAATTATTGGCAATAACTTTTTTGTCTTATCTTCTTATCTGTAAAGGATAATAACTTCAATTTCAAGTAATTCTTTTGACTACACAATGATATGCAATATTTGAAAGTGTCTAGCATGCATGTTCAATAAATCCGAATTTCTTTCCTAAGGTTAAATTAAAACAGAGACCATGACATTACCCCTTTAAATGGTGAATTTTGAAGAATATTTTCTATATTTTTCTTCTATATAGCAAAGAATTGTGGGGGAAAAGGTGTAGCCTAGAATCTAGTTAACATTCTAAACCAAGTACAAAACTAAGTATTTTACACATTTCATATGCTGGTTGTAATTTAATTTAATATATTATAATGAGCTTTTCTGGGTAGTATGACTCATGCACAATAAGCTAAAATAAGCTTACTTCATAAGCCTTAAAAATCAAGAAAAACACAAATTCATATTGTGGATTCTCTATTAACATTTAGAGGGTTGGCTATAACAATGACACAATAGTACTTTTACCCATTGTTATATCTTCATTTCAGTTGTTGAAAGCTGAGCTGTATTCCCCTGGGATGAATAGGAATTCTAAATAGCACATCATGACACAGTGTTTCAGAAAAGAAAAATTGGTTCCTGAAAATATATCACAAAATCAATATATTTCCACAAGTGACCAGCTTAATCACCCAACCCTCCAGTCAAAAGAATTCCAATTGAAATGCAATACTGCCATTCTGTCTTCAAAAATCAGAGTCTGTTCAACAATACATTGACCATTTTATAGAAGAAAGTAGATCTGGAGAGCTATGTATTGACTTGAAAGGAGAGCATTGTGAGTCTAGCCAGAAGGCTGCAATGCCTGTGCTTAGAAGTAATCAATAAAAAAATCATATTCATAGGTCTATCTGTTTCTTTTGGATGCATTATGGTGATACTTTACATTCTAAAAGAAGCATAAACATAACAAGAATAAATTTTTTACTACATAATGGTGCTTTCTGAGTTATTGAAAAAGCTCAAAAGTTACACCTTAGTGTTTCATCAAAACTTTTTTAAAATAAATCTTTTTCTACTATAATAAGTGCCAAGATTACACTGTGAGCTTTACAGGAAGATGATGTATACATTAAATATTTAACATTATTTTTCAAATACACTTACTTGAGATTTCTTCACTGTATTCTAAAAATCTACTTATTAGAGAAAACACCATTTTCCCACTTTACTTTTCAGGAAAAATGGTGCAATATTGACAATAATAACTCAGCTAAAAGTAAAATATCACAATTTGCCTATTCACTTGGTAGAACAAAAGTGCTGCCATCACATCATTCTTTTTCTGATGGACACACTTCTGCCAGTACCGTAAAACAAAAGAACAGTCTCATTTCTGAAATTGATCGAGAACTATGGGTAGCTATTTCAAGTGAAAGACTCCCTTCTAGGAGAGTGATATATAACACTTAATACTCCATTTGACTTCTGTTCTGATAAAATAGATGATTGAGACAATAACTCTTTATTCTTTCCTTTTCAGAGTATGTCTCTGCCCTCTGTCAAACACTTCAGTCTTATGCACTATTTATCCAATTAAGTCTATTACTCTATCTATTTTAAATTAAGTCACAAGGTTTGTGGGTTGCTAAGCCAAAGACTCTGACACAACCAACCACATGAATAACAATAAATACTACTTTAAGCCATTCCTTGCATTTGGTTTACATTTAGTTTACACATTGCATTGAAAAGAAGGTTAAGGTAGTCATTTTAAATTCATAAAACCTTTGTACCAAATTAATGTGAACAAATATCTCAGCAATCCTAGTGTGCATTGTTTTTATTACAGACATGTGCTCTGACATGTTCCCAGCTTCTGGGCAACTTATTTAACTCTCTGCAGCTCTCTACAGGAAACTACATTGGGCACTTCAATTCTCTGTGCGTTATTCTCTACAACAGTAAAAATAGAGATAATAACAGCACTATTTTGTATGAGATAATATTTGTTAAAAATAGGCACATTTCCCAAAATGAAGTTGATTGTTCTAAGCCCCAAGTCACCAAGTTAAACTTAAGTTTTGAGTAACCCAGAAATGGAATCCTAAACCAGTCAATCAAGAATCACCTGATCAACATTATTTAAGTAGTCTGCCTGACAATCCCCTACCATCTCCTTTAGGGAAATTCGCCCTGCAGTAGTCAAACATATTGTTTTGTCTCATATCACTTTCTCATTCCTTTTCCCTTCTGCCAAGAAAAATCTCTTGCCTTGTAAAACTCTTCTGAGCTTCTTTCTGTCTCCTAGATTGGATGCTATCCAAGTCATGAATGACTGAATAAAGCCAATAAAATGCTTAAAATATACTCAGTTGAATTTGAGTTTCAACATATTATATATCATTATAGTTGATACATTATGCCATGGCTCTTATAAAGAGAGCATAATCTTAAATTTATGTTATCAGAAATAAAAAGAGCAAGAGTCCTCAAGAAGAGAAAGTAGTTATCAACAGAAGAGAAACTTCATATGTAAGAACTATTGTATTTAGTATAGAATGAGTGAGAGTTATAAGTAGATCCGAATAGTCATGACTGCAGAGATGCTTGAAAATAAAATTATGATGAACTTAAGGAAATTTGAACTTTAACCTGTATTTACCAAAGGATATAGGTAAAGACTTCTAAGGGTTTGTGTGTGTGTGTTGGTAAAATATTTCTTAATGTATAAAGTGAAGGAGAAGGGCCCCAGACTGCAGATGGATCAGCAACTGTCAAACCATTGTAAAACAGCACAAAAAATAATTAATTTTTTTAAAAATGAGGTTAGAGATAGAATAAGAAGAAAAATTCTCATAAAATAGAACTTATAGGGTTACTGTGGCTAATTTGATGTGGGACATAAGGAACTCAAAAGATACACTGAGCTATATGTGTCTACAACTGGGAGAAATTTGTGCTAGAAGTTCAGATTTGGAAAATGAATGTGGATCAGATCACAGGAGCTGCTGAGCTCTTACAGAAAGATTATTTAAAGACTGAAAGAGGAGGAACAACCAACACATTGAAGGGAGAATTATCTTGACTGTGTCTATAGCTAGGTATCCACCTAATGATTCAAGTTCAACAGAACAAAATGTATTGGGAAAATTAGTAAATAAAAATTAAACAGCAGATAAGTAGTTTGGCACACTCTGTTAATAAGGTCAAGAGAAAACTTTTCTACTAGACATTTCCAAAATTGTCTCTTAACTTTCTTCTCCTGGAGTTTTACCTTTACTTCCTAACCACAAGGACACTGTTATTAGACTCTTTCCCCTGTTTCTTCAGTTAGCTGACTGGTCAACTGCTCAACTGACCTGGAGCTCCTCTTACCTCAGTGCCAGCACATTTTAGATGTTTATTACTCTGTAGGAATTCAGGAAATTTATAATATATATATATATATATATATATATATATATATATATATATATATATATATATATAATTATTGCTAACCAAGCTTGGTATCAAGTGCAATTAAAAGAAAACATATAAGGACATAGGGACTTGACCAGAACATGCCATCTGTGGATCTGGACCTCGAAAAGTTCTTAGAGAGGAAAATAGTGATGCTCTCTCTCTCCATCCAGAAAAGAGAACATAGTTATAGTTGAGGAACTCTTAAAATATGGGAATCTCAAAAAAAACTGATATGAAGGATGTGCTGAAATTCCTTGGAAATAATAAATACTAAATTTCCAAACAATAGTCATTTAACAAACAAACAAAAAAGATTCATAGATCCGCTTTCAGAAATCACAGACAAACCTGGCCCAATGAAATAAATTAGAAAGAGAAGTTAAACAGAGAGGTTATGTTAAACAAATTAAGAATTTTTTAACAATGGTATTAGATGCAAATGAATAGATGTGTACGCCTTTGATATAGTTGAGATTGAGCATTGAAAACAATGGAAAAATATTAAAATGGCCAAATATATTCTTCACCAAAAATATTTGAAGTCTACTTAAGGAACTTACAAATTAATTTTCTTTTATTAGTTATTCATTTTTATTCATATATTTTCTATTTCTAAAATTATTTTTTTGGCTCTTCCCTTTAAGTTATGCTATTACATTGTCTTTGCTATTTAGAAATATTGTATTGAGCTTGATACAAAACATCTCAAGTAAGATATAGCAAAGTAAAAATATTGGTATAAAATTTGTTAAGCATGTCAAAAAGGAAACCAAGTTATTTCATAAAAAATTAATTTATAGAATGCTACTCGGAATCTTAAGGTAGCTGGCTCATCTTTTCTAAAGATCAAAGGTAGAAGCTATAAGCTCTTTATCATAATTCTTCATGAAAGATGTACTTAACATTTGCAGCATAACCACCACCAAATCCTTCATTTTGAGTCTAACACACATTCAAGAATCAAGCCAATAGTCAAGATAAATTCAATGTGCTTTGGGATTTACTCTCTTTGGTTCCCTACAGAATGATGGCGCCATATGAGTGTGAGAAATTATATTTATCAGAAAAATAGTTTTGACTAATGAATGAGTACCATCCATCTCTTCTGCTTGACTGGTTGTGGACAAGTTTAAAAAACAAAAGAATTTATTGGAAGGCAGCTAAGAATGTACCGAATGGTAGATGGAGGAAAAGAAGAAGGAAATTGATGGCATTAATAAACCTTTTAAAAAGACATGTGTCCTAAAGAGTAACAATATTGCTGTTGGAGCTATGCAAATAAGATGGGGCACATGGAGAGAAAGGATGGATCCACAAGTGCAAAAAATTAAAAGAAATCTGTTCCAGTTACTTTATGTTTTGCACTTGGCAAATAATTATTGCCAGAAAAATGTTGGAAGGAAGAAAATAAATAGTAGTTATGATATTTATCCTGTATACTCTAAAGTGAAATTATATTTTTAAAATTATTTAAAATAAATTAAAATTCAGCAACTATTAAAAAACTGTCAGGGCTACAAAATACTCCTATGAGGGTTATACACTAGACATTCCATGAGTGACTGTTCACACAGAATACAATGTTGAAGAGGTCTCAAGAAGTTGTCAGTGACTGGGTATCCTTAAAATCACTGTTATTTTCATTTTTCTAGAATTCCCAATAGCTTCTACTTAATATTAGAATGATGAAAGAGCACTTGGAAACAGACAGAAATTGTCACCTTGGGCTATAAGTACTTAACAGGTATACTTTTATAAAAATAAAATCTAATAAACTTTACAAGTCATGTAGTTTTACTTGTTAGAATAACAAGGTCATTCAATTATATGTTCTAGAATTTTAAGAGAATGTACTTTGTATTTATATAATACCAGCATACTTTAAATGTGGAAACACAGTATAGGTAATACTTTAAGCAAGATAACATGTTTGTTCTCTATATAAAATAGTCCATCTCTATTGATCTTTTACCTTAATATTCTCTAAATCCAATTTCCAAACCCACTAAAGCAAAACTTTCATATCATAAGCTTCCAGGACTTCACTAAGCCTAAGATTCTTTTCCTTATATTTACACACACACACACACACACTCTCTCTCTCTCTCTCTCTCTCTCTTTCTCACACACACACACACATACACACACACAATTCAGACACAGATTACCATTCTTATTTTTTATCTTCCCCAGGATTGTTGATATATAGAAATCATACTGACCAGCAACTTGAGTGATTTAAATACTTTAGGTAGTAATCAATTCCTGGGCATTTAATATAATAAATGTAACAATAGATAAATAAAACTACCAATGGATATATATCATTCTAATATGGCACCAGTGAAAAAGAAGGTGGGTTCGCTTGTTTTGTCTTGGGAAGTTAAAAGGGTAAGTTAATTTATGCTGACAAAGAAAAATCAATAACACATTGTGCACAAAAAAAGAATCAATCATCGTTTCTATGGCCTCTATATTCATTATGGCATGAATTTATTGAGGAAAACATTGCATTCAAATATGAATTGAGTTTTCCACAAAAGTCAGTAAGCTCATCAAAGGTATAATAAAGGCCCTTGCATTAGATTCTTTTTAGTGACACCCAGCATTAACATAGCAACTTGCAGACAGTGAATACTGCATATGTATATTTGGTTTGCTGCAACAACATTTTCATAATCATAAATCTTATATTTCAAGTGCCACAATAATAAACATTTCCATCTGGTGAATCTTCTTACATTAATTTTAATTTTATCAAGGATTCTCTATAAAACAGCTCCAGTATTGTAGGTCCTCAAGATTTATGGCTATTTACAAAAAAAAAAAAAAAAGTATACTCATTTGTGTCCATTCCTCGTTTTTATGTAATTTTTGTTTCTGCAGTTATCCTTTATCTTAAATAATTTTCCACCGCTGTGGTAAAATTTACTAATCATAAATCTTTCACTTTCTTTAAAGCATACTTTAAGTACTTTTCTTCATAATGTAATCAATATATTAATTAATAAATCAAATACTGTGAGGATACAATTCCTAAAATGAACAAAGTGCTTCTAAAATTAAGTATATGCAGAATAAAAGCTCTTTGAAGAAAAAGAATATATCTTCTATATGCTTCTTACATCTTCTGTATAAATTTTAATTCATGAGTTATACATAAAAGTGGGGAAATCAGGACTCCAGTAAAAGTCCTTGATCTTTTGGCTGAAATCAAATCTTAGAGTTCCTGTTCCTAGCAAATTCACCTGTGTCTTTATGGACCAAATATTCTTTGGAATGTTGAATCGGTGTTTAAGAACCCCCCCTCCTTATTATTCTACTCCTTCCTGCTATAACAAATTAAATGCATAATAAACTACCCCCCTGCACTGCAACAACAATATCTTTCTGAGCCTGTCCTGCCCTGATTATGCTAATGTGGCTTAGAACTGTTTTGCCAACCCTCCATCACTTCCAAGTTCAGTTCTCCTCTCTGAGATCAGCACCCTGATGTAACTTGTGTTACTATTTCCCTTAATTTAAAGAATGATAAGCTGCTATATGAGGAACTGCCTTCATCATAAGATGAATCTCTTCACCCAAAATTTTTGGTTAAAAAAAAAGTCGTTTTTTTTCCCAAGTGGTTAGGACAGTTTCCAAATAAAATATAGTGAGAGGCAAACAGAATTGTGCACATGTAAGTGTGCACATATGCATGTACACACACACACACCTCATGTTTACAAAGCAGAAAAGTCACTTTTAATTAATAGTATAGACCAAAACGGAAGAAATGGAAATCCCAGGACAAGTGATGTGGGACTAGAGCAAAATGAAACACTAAGTAAAAACCAGGCTGAGATGCTCAAAACCAGTCCTTATGAATATCCAAACACCCCAACAAAGATAACTGTAATGACTGCCATTTAGATTCTGCTACCCAGAATAAGCAAGATAAGAAAGGCGTTTTCCTTTACATTTTTTCTTTTACCTAATGATCCATCCTCCATAAGGACAAACTGGCATCACTGTAGGGCTGGGATGTCTTCTCCCGCTCTGCCTTCACCATGCTGGTGGCACACCAGCTCTGTGACTATAATTCGGACTCCTTCTGACTGCCAGTACCCTTGGGGCCTGCAGTGACCTTTCTGGCCCATTGCTCCAACCCTAGTTCTAAAATGCTTAAATTTGTGAATTCTTCCTTCATCTCCGTTCATCTGTTAATATCTTTTCCAATTAAATAATGCAATGACCGAAATGAGAGAGGAAGATTTGAAATCAAGGAAGCTACTTGTAACTACACCATTTGGGGAAAATTATTTCACATCATTGAAGCTCAGTTATTATTAAAAAATGATTGTTATAAGGATTAATACAATAATATACATAACCCACTTAATTCATTAAAATTACTCAACATTTGATAGTTCTTATAATTAGTACTATTGTAAAAGGGCAGTTAATTAATTTTATATTCCTTCTAGATTTCTTGGATGATAATGTCTTACTACTGTGACTCTTAATCCTGACTATGCCTCAGCATGAAAATAGAGCAGCTTTGGATACATATCCCGGATTCACTGCTATATCAAAATCTCCTAGGGTAGATATCTACCATATTCGATTTCAGAATTCTTCAAAAACAATTGTGAGGAGTAGTCATGACTGGTAACTTCTCTTTTTAGATATACTGTACTAAAGTTTAACTTTGACTTTACAGAACTAATGAATTAAACACTGAATCAAGTACAGTTTTCCAGATGTGGCACAAGTAATACCATTTCTACATCAAAATAGCCTACTTATGCTCATACACTCAATTTTGTGAATAATTTAGAGAACCTTACTATTTTTCTTTGATATTTTTAAGTTAGGACTCCATGATTCTGGGTTTATCCTGTGGATTTTATTGTTTTTCCAAAAGCAGGTTTTGACATTTTTCTCCTATTATATAACCTGTTGTTAATTCCTATAGGGGCCTGCTGGTGTATTTTAATTCTCAGATTTATTGTTTGATGCTTTCATCCAGTTATAGCATGGCCAGGTTTAATATTTACATCATTTATACCTTTATTAAAATGTCAATGATCATGTTTAGATCAGAATAAAGAGTAAGTACATAGAAAGCAAAAACCAGCATCTGAATATTCCTCCCAGCACTTCTCAAGCCCCAAAACACCTAAAAAGTTCTTCATCAGAATTTAAGTATAATTTATCTACAGAGATCAATGAAAAATTCAAAATTTGTTCAATTATGGTCATAAATTCTTGTAAAAGTTGACAAAGACTATTATTCTGCAAGCAGAGTTAATAGATATTGATATGGAAATACCCAGAGGACTATGTCTATGTCCTGTTACCAAAAAAAAAAAAAAAGCACTTCAGAATGTAAATAGTGATTTCATTTATTCCAATATGATAGGTTGAAAATGGAAGGCTAGAAAATGTTGCTTGCTCATCAGGTTCACTGGAAATACCATTATAGAGGGAAGGAAACAGATAAAAGACATCAATTCTTGGAACTTTAGTTGCAAATCACTTTTCAGATTGGAAACAAACTATCATTTTAAGGATGAGAGAAGTGAAGAAATAATTTACTAAAGGTTGTATAGCTAAACTGTGACAGGATTAATACTAAAGATCACAGGATACAGATTAAGAATACAGAAGATTAATAATCTTCTGATTCCCATTATTTTTTCACTATGGTAGTGGTCAAACAAATCCCAATGGACCTATGACAGTAAGCAAACAGTGATAAATTTAAACCTATAGCCAAGTAGTCACTAATGTTTGATACTATCTATGCATACCATACCTGCATTCATTTATAATCCAACTTCATTTGAAGTCTTATCTTAAAGATACCTGCAATCATAGTAGAAAATATTGTATGTTACTATATGTTCAAATGCTGTAACAAGAAACTATGATTAGTATGAGAACTTTACACTTAACTGTCATTTGAATAAAACGTAAGCACCTACTTTCCTGTCAAACGCAATTTAGAGAGTGTTCTTTTAGAAACTCTCCTTGCAGTTAGATTAGAAAATACCTTTGCTTGAGCACATGTGTGTGGGGTAGCATTGAAAAATAAATCAACTTTTTTCAGTCAGAAGATGTACTGGTAATTAGCAAGTTGAACTCCAGGATCTTTTTGCTATTGCTCATTAAAGAGTTCAACACAAATGTTAAAAAATCTCAGGATAAGCAAACTCCAGAGCATTGCTATTTAGAAAATAAGGCAGATGTCCATCTGTTTGGGATTATTAAACATGCAGGTTTGAAAGAAATGAAGAAAATGTTCCTGGGGAGATACATTGTCACATGTACTCACAGAAGGGTTGCACTGACATTTAGCAGAAAGATATCTCAGTGTCATAAAATAAGGTAGTGCAATAAACTAATGGCCACTTAGGCAGAGCAGCTAGATTCCCCAAATACATAAAGAGTGGTGCACCTGTGAATGCAGCCACATATCTTAACACAGGCAAGATTGTCAGCTAACTGAAGGACAAATGAAAGTCTAGTCTTCTCCAAGTGCCTGCAACAATACTCCCTAATATGTTAACGTCAAATATTTCAGAAATTATACAGCTATTTAAAAAAACCAGAAAATTACATTATAAACAAATAACAAAAAAAAAGCAAAATTCATGACTTGTAAAGTTAAGTTAATTAGACTTGCAGGCTTCCTACTGTTTGGGGTACAAGGCAAAAGAAATGTAGTTATGATTGTTTTCAAAGTCAAGTATGTGTGCATAGTTCCATTGCAGGTTTTGTTAGGAAAATGTCATTTTAACACCTTATTGCAGGTGGAAGTTATACCCAACACAGGCAAAGACACAAACAAAAAAGACCTGCAGGCCCACAGTTCAGTTTACTGGAAACTCAGGAGAAGAGTACGGGAAGGAGGGATAGCAGGGAAGAAGGGGAGCTGGGAGGGAGGGGCTGACCTTTCTTATCTCTCTGCTACAAGCTCTTATAGCTTTCCCCACAGAGTTAACTCATAAGCCTTCTAGCCCCGCCTCTTCATGTTTTTTCTTTAAAGATTCATTTATGCATACAAGCTGGGGTGTAGGCCAGAGGTGTGGGGTGGTGAGAGGATTCACCAGAGACAGAGTGGGGAGCAGAACAGGCAGATCAACTGAAATACACAGCTGAGAGGAGCAGTGGGTGAGACAGGAGAGGTCTGCTGCACCATGTGGGAATCTCCCTGGTGGGATATCAAACTCATGCTGCAGTGGCTCTGGATAGCTTCATAGTGCTGAACTTAACCCGTTGCACCACCAGGGAGGCCTTCTTCATGTTTTTTTCACTCACATTTCTTTTCACCCTCCTGGTATGCTCACCATTCCTCCTCTCTGCCTGACTTCTACCCATTATTCAAAAGGTCTTTTCAAGATACTCTTTCTTATAAAACTTAACCTATAAACTACAACCCATATTGCTCTTACCACTCAAGCCACAAGACATGATTTGAACATGTCACTTATTTGACACGTGTGTTGTCATTGATATATTTATACCTACACAGTATCTTTCCAATCTGTGACTCTAGCAGCCATACACTATACTGCTTTTTTAACCCCAGTGTGGTTATAATTTTCAAAGGAAGAAAATACCCCTTATTGTATGAATTTACTGAAACTTTGTAAGCTGATCTAGAATCTAATGCCTTATTTAAGTCATGTCTTCAGACAAACCTATTGCCAGCTCCAAATAATACCATATAGATGCTTTAGAGAACACAGTGAATAAATAGATTAGGAGCCATATATATTTTTTCAATAAAAGAAAACCTAAAAATTATATATTATCTTACTTTAAATGTTAAAATTAAATAGGAAGCCAAACTTTTCTTACTCGTTTCAGTTCCATTTGCTCTGCAAATATGGAGTTACCATTCTGATTAAGAATTCTAAAAATGTATTCCTATCAATTCCTTGGGCAAAGTAACTCCAGGTTATTCCAACACACATGATATGTGTGACACTCCTAAAGCTAGAAAAAACTATAGAAGATGTAAGTGTAGATTTCCCAGCTTTTCATTGAAGGGAAAATGAACATGTCAACTATAGGAATTACCCTAATAATTTAAAAATATCCAACTTAAGTTCAAGTCTAATATCAAATACTGGAGCTTTCATTCTAACTACTGGCAGCATTTCTTGGTTCTGTATCTACTCTCTACCAGGAAAAAAATAAATATTTCTCTGTCTACCATGTTAATCACATCCCAACTGTGTTATTCAAAGCCACAAACAATACTGAACTAGCTACCTGTTGTCACCCCAGTTTAAATATGGCTTTAACCACTTCAAAGATACAGATCATTGAACAAAAACAATTGTCAGAATCAACACTGCAGTAGTGTGTACATTGCTGCAGTGCTAAGGCATGTTTACTGTAATTATCTACAAGAAGCTTTGGGGAGGATTATGGATTGGTTAAGTGCACTCCCACTCCTACTTGGTAATCTACTACTACATCTTATCGTTAAGCAAAGGAAGTCTTTAATATATTAACAACATTCAATCTAAAATGTCTCACAGAGAAAAATGCTATAGACACTGCAATTATCCTAAACATGGGTTCTGCATTATTAAATGCTGAGTATTTTCAAATGGGAATCTGTTGTCTGCCTTAATCAGGGATTATTACAATAAACATGTCTAAATCACTAGAGTTAAGAGAGATAAAATGGATTGATTATAATTTTTGCAACATTATAAAAACAATCTAGTGGAATGTGAGCAAATTTTATCTTTCTTTATTTGAAAAGCCTCCAAAGTTCTGTAAACATTATGAATGTTTAATAAATCTCCTGTAAAAGAAGGTCCTCTGTGCTTCTCACCTGGCCTTTAATGTACAATAATGATTTTGAAAATTTCCTGAATGATATCTTTCCTAAATGATCACTTTTTCCCCCAAATTGGTGATAATTGCTTCCAGAAATTCTTTAGTTTAAAAAAAAAGTTAAAAAAAAAAAAGGCAGGTGTCCACACACATTCCTCTGTTCCTCTGTTCCTCACTTACTCATTCACTCCATGGCTGTTCCATTCTGGTGTTCTACTATTACGACCAACACAGTTATCTCAGGGCAACAATCTTCTCGTTGCTGAGCTACTGGACTCTCTTGTGTTTGGCTTACTACTAAATAATAATCAACATGGTTTATAGCATCCTCCTTCCAGAGAACCTCTTCTTTTGGATCAATCTTGGATTTCCTGTTACTCACTGACCAATTCCTCCTATCCTGGGTATTCTTCCTGAGCCAGAATTCCATATCCATGTGTTGTTAGAATTCAATTTCCAGCCATGCACAACTATTAAAAAAACACAAATCTATTTCATTCACAATTCTGTATTTCATGCATATAATAATATATCTACTTCAAAAAAGATGCTGAACAGATGTGGCTTCAATAGATTAATCCATTCCCATGGATTTAAATATCATCTTCATTCTAAAGGCCCACATATGCATACTCCGAAGCTTAGTCCAGCTCTTAATGCCATACCTGTATATTCATATCATCCTTACTTGATCTATCTCTTAAACGTCACATAATTTTAAACTTAACAAATATAAAGCATTAAGTTCTTGACTCAGCTCAATCCCTGTAATCCCCATTTTTTTCTTATCTGGCATAAAAATGATATGGCCATCCAGACTGTTGTTAGAATTAGAAATCTTGCTTCATTCATTGCACCTTCTGTCTAATATGTAGAAGTCCTATCAATTTGACTTTTAATAAATAATGTACATTAACCCACTGATCTACATTGTCATTGTTACTATCCTAAGCCCGACTAGACTATTAGACTATTACATAGTCTAACTTGTCAATGCAAAGAACAGGTAAAAGGAAGGCAATTTAAGTTGCTAGGACTTAAAATCCCAAAGGGATTTGTATTGTAAAGTCCCAAATACAGTCCTCATTAAAGAAGTTAATTAATCTGCCCTTCATTCCTTTCCCCAATCTTCCTCCTTGTTGGACCAAACTCACTCTAATGATCCTGCCAATCTGCCCCCCATAATAACAAAGTCTATTTTAAAGTGTATAGGACATCATATCACTCCTATACCTAAAATTATTATTGGATTTTCATCTTTTATAGAATAGAATCCCTATATATTATTATGGCAAGGCATGAACTCTGCCCTCTAATCCTTTTTTTCTACTCCTGCTTTCAGTTTACTTAAAATATACTCTTACAAAGTTCTTTCTTGAACAATGTGGTTAAAATATGTCCTCTTTTCTTTTCCTTTCTATCTCTATCCCTCATGTGTTTCTTTAGTAGCATCCATCAGGTTAAAAACTTATTTGTAATAATTTAAATTGTTATTCTTTTCAGCTTTTTAATTAACAAGTATTATAATACATTTAAAGTGAACAACATGGTAATTTGTTGTATATATATGTGTATATATGTATATACATACACACATGCATATATGGTGGATGTGGATATACAAACACACACTGTGAAAGGATTTTCCTCATCAAGGTAATGAACACATCCATCATCGCACATATTTACCTTTTTTGGGGGGGGTTGGAGAGGGGATAAATCAAACCACAATGAGATATTGCTTAACATGTGTGATAATGGCCTATATTTAAAAAAAAAACTGCAAATGACAACTATTAACGAGAATGTGGAGAACAAGGAACTCACTTACACTGTTGGTGAGAAAAAAAATTGATACACCCTCTTTGGAAAACAGTATGGAGTTTTTTAAAAAACTGAAAATAAAAATACCATATGATCCAGCAATACCACTCCTAAGTATTTTTCCAAAGAATATGAAATCACTAAGTCAAAAATATATACGCACCCTTTTGTTCATAGCAGTTTTAATCACAGTAGCCAAGACACAGAAACAACCTAAATTTCCTAAATGCCCATCAGTGGACAACTGGATAAAGAAATGATGGTGTATATACTCAATGGAATACTACTCAGCTATTTAAAAAGAAGAAATATTAAAAAAAAAGAAATCTTATCTTCTGTGACAACATGGATGAACTTGAGGTGAATTCTGGGTGACATAAATCAGAAAGTGAAAGACAATTACTACATGGTTTCACATATAAACAAAGCAAATGAAATCACCAACCAAAATAAATATAACTCCTAGACTCTGAGAAATATAGTGGTTATCAGATGGGAAGGAGAAGGGATAAGTTGGTTGGATTGAGTAGATGGGGTCAATCTGATAGTGTGAACATTCTAGAACTTTGGTGGTGAGTGTGGTGAGTTAAATACATACTGAATGTTGAATCTCTAAGGACTTGGGATCTGGTACGGCGAGGTGCAGAAACGAAGATGGGGGTGCTGCGAGCCAGTTGAAGCAGCCACTTACTACTCTTGGCAAGCATTTTTATACATTTTCCCAAAACAATATTCCATTTGACTATGTGCTAAGTCCCTGGTGCAGCTGTGCCTAATCTCCTGCTTAGTGTTTATATGCCCAAGTTATTTTTCACAGGATACACTTCAAGAGACAGGGAGAGACTTCCAAAGTCACACAGCACCAGCTTTCCACCCCTTTTTCACTTGAGCGTTCTCAGTGTAGGTCAAGCCTGGGGCAAGAGTCCTTGGGTCACCTTCCTACAAAGTACACTTCCAGAGACATGAGAGACACGGAGAGACTTCCAAGGATACACAGCACCAGCAGGTTATTCCAGAGGGGCTTTCCACCTCCTTTTCACGCAAGCGTTCTCAGAGAAGGTCAAGCCTCTGGCAAGCATCCTTGGATCACCTTCCTTATCCCTCAGTCTGTACTCTACAATGGAAGTGTGAGACTGTATGCCCAAAATTTACATAGTATTCTAAACCAGTGATAAATACATAAAATTTTATTTAAAAAACTTCCAAGTTGACTTTTGCACAAAAGTCAACTCAAAATGGATAAAAGACCTGGATGTAAGACCTGAAACCATAAAATGTATAGAAGAAAATATAGGTAAAACTCTACACGACATACATCTCAGCAAAATCTTGAAAGACACATCCCTCAAAGCAAGGAAGTGAAAGACAAGATAAACAGATGGGATTACATCAAAATAAAAAGCTTCTGTACAGCAAAAGAAACATTAACCAAAACTAACAGACACCCTACCAACTGGGAAAAGATCTTTGCACACAATACATCTGATAAAAGACTGATAACAAAAATTTACAAGGAACTCACACAACTCAACAAAAACAAAGCCATAACCCAATCAAAAAATGGGCAGAAGAGCTCAAAAGGCACTTCTCCAAAGAAGAAAAGCAATTGGCCAAAAAATACATGAAAAAATGCTCAGCATCACTTATAATCAAGGAAATGCAAATCAAAACCACAATGAGATATCACCTCACACCTGAGAGGATGGCACACATTAAAAATACAGGCAACAACAAATGCTGGAAAGGATGTGGAGAAAAAGGAACTCTTCTACACTGCTGGTGGGAATGTGAACTGGTCCAACCACTATGAAAAGCTGTATGGCAATTCCTCAAACTGCTAAACATGGAGCTTCCATACGACCCAGCAATACCACTTTTGGGAATTTACCCAAAGGACACAAAAACACTAATCCGAAAGGATACATTCACCCGTATGTTCATTGCAGCACTGTTCACAATAGCAAAGGTATGGAAGCAACCCAGATGTCCAAAAATAGATGATTGGATCAAAAAGATGTGGCACATATACACAATGGAATACTATTCAGCATTCAAAGATAAACACATGCAATTTGCAGCGACATGGATGGAATTAGAGGGGATCATACACAATGAAATAAGCCAGAAAGAAAGAAAAATATTGAATGGTTTCACTTATAACAGGACTATAAGGAAACCAAATAGGAGAGAGACAATCAGCGGGGGGGCGGGGGGGGAGGAGGCGGGGGGAGGGAAGGAAAAGGGCACAAAATGGACTAGAAAAGAACACAAGGGACCATGGAGATGGATCACGGGTGAATTGGTGGTGGGCTACCCAAGGGGAATACAAAATGTAAAACACGTAAATAACAATAAAATTATACTAAATAAAAAAAAATAAAATAAAAAAACAAAATACTTCCAAGTTAAAGTCTAGTGTATTTATATTGACATAAAAAGCATAGTTATATATCACTTATAAGTAATACATTTTAAAAATATACTAAAAGACTTGGAAAAAGTGGTTAAACAAACAGGTTACTCAAACTAAAAGGAAGAACACTAATGATAGAAAAGGGCTAAAAATAGGGCCTCCCTGGTGGTGCAGTGGTTAAGCGCTGCACTCTGGAGCTGTCGGCAGTGGTGATGCGAGTTCAACGCCCGGCCAGGGAGATTCCCACATGGCGCGTCAGGCCTCTCCTGCCTTGCCCGCTACTACCCTCAGCAGTGTATTTCCATCCATTTGCCTGTTCTGCTCCCCACTCTGTCTCTGGTGAGCCCTCTCACCACCCCACGCCTCTGGCCTGTACCCCAGCTTGTATGCATAAAAAAAATAAATCTTCAAAAAAAAAAAAGAAAAGGGCTAAAAATATAAAGCATTTAAGAGGATACACAATCCAGGCTAAAGGCATGTGTGTAATATATATGTGTAGACACATGACAACATAAAAGTCTAAGAGAACATGAAGAGTTCATAGGACATGAGTAGCCAGGGTCACTGGTGTCATGTGTGGTGGTCAAAGGTGTTGACACAGGAGTGACAACAAACATGTATACCTCCTAGGCAGAGAGGATTCAGCCCTATATGTTCATTGCTTATTGTATCAAATCCACACTAGCATAATTGTAGCTTACATGTTCAAATCATATGTATTAAGTAACCACAGAATGTCAAAATTAAAAACCTCACAAAGAGAAATTCTGAGATTTTTACTATACCACAATGTAATTTTTTCATGCTTTTCAATATTCACATTGTTCATTTTTGACATACTACATGAACATGAGATAAAGTATTAACTAATTTATATTCTAATATATTTCTGGCAGAAAAAACTATATTTTAAGTAGCAAAAAAATTGCTAAATATAGACTACTGAATACTGGAGATGATCAAAATGCAAACATTTCTAGTAATGTCAACTCAGCCATATTAAACATATTGTAGATTTTATATCTCTCACGTAAGTACTACTTAATGTCTATTTTGACAAGTTACTGCAGAAGTGGTTGTAGAAATTTACAAAATGGACATAGTTAAACCTGAAAACAAGTACAATACAAGGATTTCATAGGGGAAGAGGGACAGAGTAGTAGACTACACAGAGGGGGGTCAATTTCATAGTGTGAATGGCACTAGAACCTTAATGGTGAGTGCAGTAAGATATTTATATTAATAAAGTTCCCATTACACTGGTCAACAAATTTTCACAAAAGTCATGTTACTGAAATAAAATTAGTCATTTCCTATCAATTTGTGTGTGTTCAACACGAATATGACAGTCAGTTATAATTTTGGCTCAGTTTTTTTTTTTTTTGTAATCTGCAATAAATTGATGTTTACATCACGAAATGCATGCCAATAGCAATAGGCCTACGATTAATACTTGTAAAAAATCAAGTCATAGACTCCTTCTTAGATTTCTTCACTTGTCTCTTGTACAGCTGTTCAGGAATAGAACAGATGGAAGATGGTTTCCATTGTGGAAAAGCACAGCCTTAAAACTCAGTTTCAAAGAGTCTAGAAATAGTCTCCATTCTTGCGGGTCATGAGTGATTTCTAAGGCATTCATGAGGCCCTCAATATCAGAACAGAATACCAGAATACTTTCCTTTCTGAAAAAAGGCACCAACTTCTGGTGGCACTTTCGATATACAGTCATTGTGACATCTTCTGGAAGATTCCATAGTTGGAGTCTTGATCCTAGCAATTCTGCCTTGTTCTTGGATAAGTCCAAATCACGAACCAGGTCATTGAGTTCTTCCTGTATTAATCTGTGTGGGTTTGATGATGCACCACAGTGAAAATCTGGATCACTGCAGGCTGATGGAACAGGATAAGAACAGGTCGGCTCACCCTTGTCCTCATCAGATGATTCAAGAGTATAGTCTTCTGGAGGTTCTGGAATAGGAAGTCCCTCACCATATGGAACTGGTCTCAATGCAGACGGAATGTTTGGGTAGACTCTTCTCGACTTCTTTTGCTTCGTTATTCCGCCAGAAAGAGGAGGAACCAAGCAGAAGTAACAGTCTTTTATGTGGTTGCTTAGCTATCTCCACACCATGGGGACTGCAAACAGCATTGATGGTCTTTTGCCATTGAACCACTGTGAAAGCTGTATTGTACATCTAGCACAGCAGTATGTGGGGCCCAAGGCTTGTCTTAGTCACCAACCTTGCATCCCAAGTCAAGATGATAAGCCTTCTTCACTTGAGAAGGGATACTTTTCTTCTGGCTGGCAAATGTCACTTCCCCACAAATAGAGCAGAAATTGTCCACGTTATTAATGCACTTTCGAGGCATGACTGCTCTGTATTGTGCCTAAATGAATAAAATAATAACAGTTCTATGGAACAGTAGCTTCAACTGTCTCGCACATAGTCTAAAATATTTTCAATGCTCAACCTTTCTGGCAGGGCTTTCTATTGTGCACTACTGATGTCAGATTACTTCAGCAGCCACTTAGCAGTAGTATTGCATTGCATAAGAAAATGATGCAATCAATTATGGATGATGTGTGCATGATGGTATTATGCAATGCAATGCAATATTACATCATTCTAGACTGATTTAGGATGTTGTTGCAGTCCTACTGGATAAATTGACCCAGTGAAACATAAAATTAATTATATGAAATATCTTCATAACGAGAGACAATCAAAAATTTTCAGGGTTATATTCATGTTCAGCACACCAAGATAATACAGATTAGGTCCTTTTTAAGTCAGTAACAATCTCACTGTTGACCAATGTTATTAGGAAGAAAAAATAACAGTCTTTTTAAGAATGTAAGAGAATTAACAACAGCAACATTTAAAGGAAGTCTCATTCTTAATAAAGTATTTCACTAGAATTTATAACTTCCTAACCAAACTTTATAAGCCTATGCTAGGAAGATTTATTTGCCTCAATAGTCATTCCCAAATGTAGTGAGTTCTCTAAATTCCAAATGGGATAACAGAAAGTATTTACCTTTCTCAGCACCACCTGTTTCTTAGATACTGAACAGACTGTCAATTATAGTTCATTTAACCTATATTTATTAACGTTAAAATTTATTAAAGATTTATTTTTTATTTATACATACAAGCTGGGGTACAGGCCAGAGGCGTGGGGCGGTGAGAGGGTTCACCAGAGACAGAGCGGGTAGCAGAACAGGCAGATCAGAAATACACTGCTGAGGGGATCAGCGGGCAAGGCAGGAGAGGTCTGCCGCGCCATGTGGGATCCTCCCTGGCTGGGCGTCGAACTTGCGTCGCCGCTGCCGACAGCTCCACAGCACAGCACTTAACCGCTGCGCCACCAGGGAGGCCCAACGTTAAAATTTATTATATTTCTGCTCTTAAATATCGAAACTTTTTCCCTTGGAATTCCTGTTAATTTTGTCCCTTTTGAGTTCAGTAGCCAGATGCTGGGGTTATCCATTAATTTTTCAAAAAACTTTCATGAAGAGCTCACTGCAGAATGTTTAAACCTAGATCTAGATCCAGAAATTGATCTAGATAGAGGTATATAGATTAGAGACACTGTCCTCCTCTGTTTTCACTTTCCACTCTATGACACGGCATCCAAGTCATTCTTTATATAAAAATAAAATGAAATGTCAAGAAAACTTTAAGTGAATCATTTAAAAATAATGATAGATTCTCAAAGAGAAAGTTTACTCACGTTAATAAGGCCATTTCAGGTAATATTTTTATTTATTTCCTTACTAAAAGCATCAGTAATAAGCACAAAATGTGAAAGCTTATAAGGCCAAAACTTAATAATATTGTTCTATTAACCAGTAACTAATTCAACTACTGAGATATAACCACTACTAATATTTGGCATATAAAATTAAATTCTTACCCATTTTTGAACATAAAAAGAAAGGCTAGAAAAAGAAAAAATAACTCAAATAATATGTTATGAAACTACTTTCACAGCAAACAACTTAATGATTGCACAGTATACCATCTAAATGTTAATTCATAACCCATTAAACAATCTTTCCTGTCAAATTTCTAGGTTGTCATTTTTAAATCTCCCATTAAAAATAAAGCTGCAGTGAGTGCCCTCATATATAAACCTCTGCAAATAATTCAATTATTTCCTCAGGTTGTAACTGAGAGGTAAATTGATGGTCAGTATTATGCTTATACATTAGTCTTCTTGATGATTTGATTAATTTTCATTCTTCATAGGTGAGTTTCACATTTTCTTAACCAATGTCTGACTGCTAAAAATCTTTGCAATTTGACAGATGAAAAGTATCTCATAAGCACATCAGACTACGGGTGCATTGATAGTGAGGGAGTTACAGTAGCCACAAAAAAAAATAACAAGGATATAAAACAATGGTGCTCCATTTAAACTGAAAATTAAATCAAAATACCTGAGCTTTATATTTATTATAAATATCAAGAGAGAGCAAATTTTCTTCCACATATTAAAAAATAGAACACTAATGAAAGACATCCAAAAACAGCTTTCTCTTTATAGGTGACATGATCCTATATCTAGAAATCCCTCCCAAAAAATAGCTATAAGAGCTAATAAACAAATTCAGCAAGGTTAAAGATAAATGCAAAAATATCCGTTATGCTTCTATACACCAGTAAAGAATAATCTAATAAAGAACTTTCCTATCACAGTCTTCATCATTGCAACCATTTTTCACTATGATCCAGTCGACTTGGTTTTCCCTCAGTTTCTGGAACAAAACTTCTTTTCCTAGATAAAATCTGTGCTGTTGTCCCTGTATCTGAAATACTTTTTTCCTTGATACATAGCCGGTTTTCATTTGTCAGGAGACTACACAGTGACAAATCAATGAAAAGTAGATCTCGTTCTCCTCAAAGCATATTTGTGACAAATGTGCATTTACTTAATTTTTATTTGTTTCACCACCAAATTATGAACTCTGTGATGAGAAAATCATAGTGCACACATATGCTTGATAAAATATTGTTGTATGAATAATAATAGCATGTAACATTACTTTTTATTTATGTACATTTATTACTGTTACTCTTGTATTTGTTTACTTGAACTTCATTTAAGATTCTGAGTCAGTCATAAGGAAAAAAAATATAAAAGGGGCAAGATGTCTTTAATTTTGCTTAAAAATATTTAAACAAATATACAGAAGAGATAAGTTTAAATCAACATCTAGTACTATGTCCCTTAATTCCCCAGAAGCAATCACTTGAACAAACTAACAAAATAACTTTTTTTTTAAATTTTTTTTTTTAAAGATTTATTTTATTTATACATACAAGCTGGGGTACAGGCCAGAGGTGTGGGGCAGCGAGAGGGCTCACCAGAGACAGAGCGGGTAGCAGAACAGGCAGATCAGAACTACACTGCTGAGGGGAGCAGCGGGCGAGGCAGGAGAGGTCTGCCGCTCCATGTGGGATTCTCCCCAGCCGGGCGTCGAACTCGCGTCACCGCTGCCGACAGCTCCACAGCGCAGCACTTAACCGCTGCGCCACCGGGGAGGCCCCAAAATAACTTTTTAGACATTTGGTGATGGTAAATTACTCTAGTATGATTTGACCCCTATTTCTTGATCTATTAGCTTTAAAGGCTGTCTCAACTTATGTCTACTCATCCATCCTTTTCCAAATAAATTTCTATCGCTAATCTAATTTATCTTATGATCTGTACACTACAAATGATAGACTTAATAATCATTACTTGTCTCACCAAACACAGGCAACATCTTGTGACCCCAACTTTATAAAAAGTGTCATTACCTGCACCATTTTTTCCCTCGTTTTGCTGCTCAACCCCTATATAGTTTTTATTTTCACACATAACAACTTTTACATTCTGTCCAGTAATCATAATAAAGATTTCCTAACCTTCTCAATGGCTTGACATTTGAAATCGAAAATATTTATAAGTAACTCACCATCTATTCTGCCCTTTCAGTATTCTGTTGCTTCACCCCCACACACATTCATCTTATCTATATGTCTCACAGTTGGGGGTGAAGGACAGAGAAATTGGTAAATTTCATTTAAAAAAAAAGAGACAACTGGGAAATTCCCATGAAGAAAGAAATGGATTGTAAATCCCTTCCAAGTAAAGAAGAAAAGAGTGAAAAATATTCTGGAAGTAATTCACAGATTCCTCATTAACACTACTGTGCACACTCCCTCAGTGTCGTCACAACTACTGGCCCTTTTATTTCCTCAGGTGTCAAAATTCCAGGTTAAGAAATGGATTAAAAAATAACAGATTTTTAGAAATCTTTCTGCCCCCTGAAATGTACTCCAGCAACCCAGTTCTCTCTTTTTATTTTTTATGTGCATACCCCACAAGTATTTCTCCCCTATCCAAAAATGCAGCTGTAGACTATTTAAATCCCTGAGGGAAGTTTGGGGTCCACATGGTAGTGTGATGCCATTTACCAGGCCTGTTCACCAAATGTTTGCAAGGAGCACACAGAGTGTTAAGTGATAAAGATATAGAGATGAACATAAAAGCATTATCAGAAAAGTAGGTGAGAAAAATGAAGCTATTGAAAGCATTACTGATACATTTAACAAGCTAAATTGCAAGTTTTGTATTGTAAGTTTTGTTCTCTATAAAAAGTAAATAAGCTTTCTTTTTGTAAGTTCATTGACAACAAAGGTTTTTTAAAAATTGGTTTCCAGACAATACATAAAACGTCATTTGGCACAAAAAAATCTATTTTTCAGGCCGTGTTGTTTGGATGAAATGTATTACAACTAGAATTTGATGCTCTAACTTTCTATTTTTAATCCTGAAAAGCAAGGGGAAAAATCATACTCTACTAGCCACTCCATTGTCTAAAAAGAAATAAAAATTGATACAACTATAGATTATTGAGAGAAGATGATTTTTAAAACATTAGTTATTTATGGCAATATAAACAAAGCAAATTCATAGTTTTAATTATTTCAGCTAATAATAAGTCAACTGCATATTCACTTACATAAGATGAAATGAAAACAGAAATAATCGGGAGATAGCATCAGAAATCAATAAAGTATCTATCGTCACTAAATCCAAGGCCATACTTTATAGAAACTATGGAATATACCATTTGGGGGGGCAAATCTAGCTAGCAAAAATACAAAAAACAAATAAGTGATGTTGGGAATATATAAATGATTATTTATATACAGATCAGATACTTTCAAAATGATAAGGTTAAAAATTTCTATGAAATATATGACGGAGAAAAAAATTTTTTTAAAACTAAGTTTAAAAAGACAGAAAATGTCAATAATAATAGAGCAATGAAAATTTCACTTTTTTAAAACTTTACCTCTAAAAATAACATCTGGTCCAGACTTATTTACATAATCTCTATGAATGTGGTCTTTAAAAATTATTTAACTATTGCTATTGCTGCAAACACAAGAAATTCATATTTTTGAAATTAGTGCAAACTCAACTGGAAAACTCAACAAAATTAATAGACACAGATTAACAATAATACAATCTCAAATATATTAATTTAAACTCTATGAAATTGTGAAAACATATATTTATCTACAATGATGACAAATTAGTAAAAGTTCAATATAATAAAAGTTTAAAGATCCATACTAAATTACTAGAAAAGACATCCAGTACATATATAAAGAAAATATTTGTTTTTCATTGTTCCTAGGAATATGTTCAAATTTTTAACTATACCTTGAATATAATAGAATTTAATTTTGCTTCGACAAACAATATCTTCTTGTTAGAGATGTATTTAATATATTAGCATTTACTAATATGACACGTCTAATTTTAATTCTGTCATAATTCTGTACATGATTTTTTTAATCTATGACCTATATTTCCTTCATATTGTCATTTATCAGGGTAGTTTTATAGTATTTGCTTTTTATTCTCATGTCTAACTTATGAATACCACTTTATATAGTGATTCAAGTATCTATTGTAGTTAATTGAGACTATCTATTGAATCCTTATTGTGAGCCATGAGATGGAAATATTTCCATTTCTAGCTTCTCATAATTTTATTCGATCAATGTCTTTGCATATTTAGTAGATTCATATACCTATACACATTTTTTAATTTAAATTATTTATTTAAACCCCAGGTATAAAACTTAAAATTAACTTTTTTGGATCTCTCCCACACTTGCTTTCCTCTTTTCCCTATTAGCATGTTACACATATTTGTAATATACATAAAGTACATATACATATTACATATATTTATATTCATATTACTGATAGTCTATTCAGTAATAAAATTTATCAAATTTTTGTATTAGTAGTTAGATGAGTTCATTATTTCCCACTCTCCTCTTTTTAAATTATTGTAAGTCCTTTCCTGTTTAAGTAAATTTCATATCCTCACATTTTTATCAAGAAGAAAAATTAAATGTTATACATTTCTATAACTATTTACATTGCAAGTACAAAAACTGATTTTTTTTCTTTATGCATTACACTCAAATGAATTTGGGATTATTAAAGAGATGAACATAAAAATGAAAGTTTTAAAATCTTAAAGGAAAATACAGATCAATATTTATTGGACTTGTGAATGTCATAGATTTCATAAAATTTATGACAGAATCACAATAATAAAACTTGAAAGATAATATTATATAAAATCAAAAAATCTTTTCCAAATCAGAAACCCCTGAAACAACTTCAAAGCAATAGAGAAAACTAAAATTAAAAGATTTACAATACATATAGCAGATTTATATTAATTTCCTGAAACTTATGAACAATTAAATTTAATGTTACATTATTGTTGAAATCGTCATTTAGATGTTCATTTGCGCAATGTTTTAGAGGTCAAGAGGCAAATAAATATAGTTCAGACATTACAGATAGAAAGCATAGCTCAGAAAAAAAATGCAGTACTAATAAGGGCAAGAAAACTGTAATTGGAGTATTTGGAAGAGTTTGGAAGGAGAGAAAAGCCTACATTTAAAATGGGATAATTTAGAAGTAAATGTGAATATAATAACTGCTGATTAAAAAATCATTAGCATACCGGATTGAGCATGTTTTGACTTCCAAACCTTACCCCATTCTCTTAAGATTTTTGTTTTCCACATACTCAAGATTTGACTATTGCCTTGTAATGCTGTCTGATTCCAACAATCATACTCACCCAGTTTGTTCCATACCTCTTAGAAGCCATCCATAATGCAGAATAATACTACCATTTGCTAAACAACTAACCCTAAATTCTGCTAGTGGTCTTCTCTCCTATATAAGCCCTGGTGAATAACATTTTCCACAGTTATTTTGATGACATAAATAATAATACAAAATTTCAACCATTCTGTTAAAAAAAAAAATGATGTTCTTGTTGATTCAAAATCCATTAATGCAACTGTGAAGACCCAGGCAGTTTTCACCCAAATGAAAAATTGGGGAAGGAAATAGAGCTTCAAAAGTTACATTACACAGATGCTGATTATCTGCAAGTGCCCAGGGTCAAGAGCTGAAGATGAAGTGGTTTAATTTGTGAAAACCATTATATTGTCCATATTGCAAAATAAGAAGAAAATAAAAGAATAACAGTTGCCAAGAACAGAAAATTCTGTGCCACAGCCCCAGCTACTGTTCAGAATACAAGGTTTCGCCTAATCAATATGTATGGCTGGTGGTCACCCATCCATCCTCCTAACCAGGCAAGTGGTGGCACTATGGAGAGTAAAGTCTTAAAGTAAACATGGATGATATATTTTATCTGTATGGGGAAGTTGGCATTAAATATCTAACTCTCCATATCTAACATCTACATCTAATCATGCCACAATCTTCCAGGTACAGAGGGCGCAAAGGGCTTTCTCCCCACTTTGACTTCCCATGTTCTAATAATAGAGCACTATCTCAAAACTGCAAAATCTTTTAAAGCTTATCTTATTCTGGGAAACAATCACTCTTATTCCCTCACAATGAATTTAACTTTCATAATAAAGAACGTTTAATTATAGCAGCAGTAACCCATTTGGAATAGAAGTTTGATATCTGCTGTTTTTATGACAAGTTATAGCTTTTAGAAGATGTATTTTCTTTTTCAGAAGATTCAAGCAATTCCTCAAATGAGTTTGAATCTTCAATTAGGAAAAAAAATATGTAGGCTTGGGGGGAAAGTCACTTATATAGTGGTTTCAATTTTACTTTGCCAGATAATGATATAAACCCCAACATATCAGAGAGGATAATGAGCTTCTGGAGCTTTCATCCAAACCTCGTGCTGAAATCAGATCTTACTATCTCTAACCCATTCTGAATATTCCACTGGATGTGCACAAACTTGCTTAAATACAAAGAAATATGTGGTTTTAAGGCCTGAATATCCTCATAATAGACACATGTTACACCAATTTTGACAAATCTCTCTGGATACCAAAGATGAGCTGTCATGGAATACACACCCCCATAGAAACAAGCTCCAATTATCAATTTCATCACTAATAAATTCAGCTTTGGAAAGTGTATTAACCCAATTCTGTGCATACCGATTTAAATTTTACCATTCCCCTCCACCAGGGGACCAAGAACTCCCAGAAATGGAAGTTTCTCATAGAAAACAAAGTAATAATTTTTCCACAGCACTTTCTAAATTTTTTTTAAGATTTATTTATTTATTTATGCATGCAAACTGGGATACAGGCCAGAGGTGTGGGGCAGCGAGAGGGCTCACCAGAGACAGAGTGGGGAGCAGAACAGTCAGATCGACGGAAATACACTGCTGAGGGGAGCAGCAGGCAAGACAGGAGAGGTCAGCTGTGCCATGTGGGAATCTCCCTGACCGGGTGTTGAACTCACGGCGCCGCTGCCGGCAGCTCCATAGGCGATGCGCCACCAGGGAAGCCCTCTCATTTTTTTTAATTTGAAGTGATTTTTCGTCCTCATATATGATTCTTGTTTTCATGTAGTTTCCACAAAGATCAAAGATACTTTTAATTATATAGTTCCCCAAACCTAAGTTCTATAGCAAAATAAGCAAAGGCACGCAAGCCAGAAGAAAACAAAACCAAGCATTCCCATAAAAGAATGGCAAGAAAAATCACTAACATTAAATCTTTACTGTTATGCATTTTCAGTATCAAATTTTAGGTCTTAACTATCATTCTGATCAATCAGCTGTAAAAACACTAGCATTGAGATACTTTTAGTTATGGTCAAATGTAGGTTTTTATTTCTCATGCTCTTAAAGTTCAAAATGAGAAATGAAAGAACAAAACATGCTTTAATGATGTGGCACAGGATAGAGTTGTACTTTTAGCAGTGAGCTTAATGTAGTATGTACAGATGTTGTTTCTCAAGGATGAACACCTGAAACTTATATAATGTTATAATGCACCATTACTTGAATAAAAAATAAAATAGCTGCTTTAAATAAAAAGAAGTAACTCAAAAGTCAGCTGCTGGCTTTTTGTTTCCGGAGAAGGTGTTATCTACACCAAATGTCTAGGAATTAAAATGATATTACAGAGTAAACAAAATGCTCCTGAAAGAGCAATGGGCAACAGGCTGATGTGAAATTGCAGGAATATATTTATATTTAAGGAATATAGTTCAGAGCCTAGGATCTCCAAAAGAGCATCAGCTCTAGTATAAACCTTCTCACTGAGGAGAATTTGCTTAAAAACCAAGTCTCTTAAAATAAATAGTATAGGCTTCGTCAGGGTGAGCTACATAATTCATAATTCACAGGACTCAATGCAGATAAAAATGTGAGGCCCCTTGTACAAACAACAGGAAATAATAATTAAAAAAAAGCATTTCCCCCTTTTTTTCTGCTGTTCTTTCTAGTTGCTCTCCCTCTACCAGGAAGATCCTCCTCCCTCTTCCCAACCCCCACCACCCCACCCCATCCTCACCTCTACTCCACAAGTACAGACCTTCAAAAGTACAGAGCTCATGTGACTTAGCACACAGTCAGGGCGTGTGTCAAGCACTGCTCTTTCTTGCATCTGCTTTGCATCCCCCTTGCTCTTCCTGAGGCACAGAGAGGCACTGGTCCCTGGAGTAGTGATCAAAACTGAGAACATTTTGCAGGGAGAGGGAAGGTAATGGGAGGCAGGACCTTACATAAACTGAGTCCACATTCCTCTGTTTATTTTCATTGCAACTTTCTAATTTTAAATACTCAAATTCTAATTAATGTAATATGATTAGTCACCTGCTTCCTTAACCTTCACTGCCTTCACTCTCTCTCTCCGGTATCTTCTGAATTCCCCTTCCTTTCCTGCATCAACAGCTTCAAGAAGACTGCCTAACAGGATTTTGAAGATAGTGTTTGGTGTTTCCAATCTAAAAGGTACTCTCAACAGCAGAGAAGTGACACCAATTCATTCCAATCAATCTCACATTTTGGCAAGGCTGAAGTTTTAACAGGGAGATCCAATACTTGTAAATAAGCTGTTTCAAGATATGGGGGTAATATGCAATGTGAGGACTAATGGATACTTGGAAACTTATTGAACAAGTAGATTTGATTTGAAAAAAGCTAAGTGTCATGGAATTACTAGGAAAGAGTATACATTTTCAATCCTGAAATAAATGTTCTCCTTCTTGGTCACTGTCTAAAAAAAGAAATAATGTACTTAAAGTTTTTTGAAAAAGTTTATAATTTAAAATTTATAATGAATGCAGAGCAAACAGGTTTGAAAATTATTTTCTGGATTTGTTCCTGGAAGCCTAACATTTTCTAGCACATGAGTGGGAGCCAGAAATTTGAGTTTGTCTTCTTTTTTTTGACAAGAACCCACCAATGTGCATGACCTTTTTTGCCATCCTGCCTTTATTTCTACCTGCAAAAATTCCTCAGTAGACACTAGTGGCACAAAAATTATCATTATGCATAATTAGTGCATACGGTGACATCCAAATAACTAGAAAAATGTTATTTTTTTGGACTGCAAATTTCCCTATCATATGTTAAGGACAAATTATGAATTCAAAGATGTGACCTCTTATGGATGCTTAGCACTTTGAGCAGTTTACGTTGAGTCTTTTTCCTTCTGGCTGCCATGGAAACCAAATTGTAATCAAAGGTGACTCAGGTGAGTGTCGTTAATTCACTCATCTAAATGTAGTTCCTTGACAAATGAGAGAGTCAATTTTATTCCAGCATTGGAAACGTGGAAAAGTGATTAAAATGATTGATAGTAAATTCATTCTTTCTCTCACTTTTTTTTTTCAGTAATCAAAATTTCCATATTATATAAACATAGAATCAGTTGTTTGCAATATAAATAAAAACTTTTCCCATTTTTAAAAATTGTATATTCAAGAAAAAAAGTCGTTCATATAATTTTCTTCCCTGTAGTTCATTAAAATAATTCCTTATTTCTAGACATTATTATATTGTTATTATCAATCTTCAACATATTGTCCACATTACATAATAGATCTATCCAGTTATTTTTTAAATTAAAAGTTTAGTTTAATATATAAAAGCAATTCAATTATTTTTTATTAAAGTGAGTTAAAACATAATGTTCCATATAACCAAAATATTCCAAAATAACAGAAAGGGAGAGAAAAACTAAGTACACTTTTGTGATTTTTTTATTTCAGGGAACTACACAGGCAGGGCTAGCTTTAAGGATGTGCTGTCTCTTCTGTGCACAGGTTCCTACCCTTAGGTATGATGGGTCTGATATGCTCTTCACTGCCATCTTGAATTTTTTGTATGTTATCATGTGAAAATAAAGGTTGCCTTTACAGATTTCAAAAAAAGTGTGCCTCACCAAAATCAACTCAGAGGTTCTAAGAAAGTAATTTACGGTGCCTGATCTTGTGGGTATCGATGATTCGCAGTGGTGCCAGCTCCCATTGTTCTGTAAGAATCCTCAGTAATGTCACCTCTTTGCTCAATATCATCACCCTGAAAGTTTCCTTATATAGAAACCACTAATGCTAGATTATATAGCATAGACTAGGTTAAATGCAGTCTGTTGCCAGATATTTTTACCATGTCATCACCTAAAATAACCAACAAGAAGAGTCAAGTCTTGCCAAAATCCTGGCTCCTAGATGGCAAAAAATACATAAAGCATCACCCTCACGGGAAACAAGGTTCATGAGCGATTAGAATTCAAATGGAAAACTTCATTTAAGGTATTAATAAGTACCAATTTCATTATGAAGTTTTGGCTTATGAATATTTTTAGATTACAAATAAATATAAGTATAAAATAAATGTGTGCCCACTTTCTATTATTATGGCCCTTGTAATCAGTACATAAAAATTATGTGAGATTTTCTATGGCTCTAAAGAGCCAAATACAGAGGCAGATTTTATGAATTACGACTTTAACATTTCAAAATGTTTCACAGTAGTATTCTGAAATTTTGATTTATCAAAACGGTAAGATGAATACAAAAATTCCAGACTCATTGAGCTTTGACTCCCAAATTCCACTATTTGACTTCACCCTGATTGTATGCATCTGGATCCGGGCAGGAAACATGACACATGTATGTAGGTTATTTGGGAAAAATATAATGAGGTATTTACATGTGTGGGTACATTTCAGGGAAGTAGGCAGGGCTGGCTTTATGGACAGGCCATCTCTGCTCTTGAATCCATCCTTGAGTTTAGGTGCCTGTGTCTAGCAATAATGTTCTGCGGTTGACATCTTAAAATTTTTCGTAATTTTTCAAGAGGGGCTCTCACATTTTCATTTGTACTGGACCCCACAAATTATGTGGTCAATCTTATCAGTAGAAAATGTAGACAGCCCTGAAGAAATTCTTCACCAGATTTTAAAAATTATAATATCAATTCTTCCCTGTCTCTCCAACCTGCTGCTGTACTCCACACTGCAGATTTCAGGTCTTGCCAAACCCTATAAAAAGGCAATTTTGTAAATAAAAATCTAGATACATAATCTATTTTATCTCCATCTCAAAAGACTGATAAATATAGGGATATATATCGTATGTACTCTGATCAGTTATTTTGTTTTGTTCAATTAGGTTAAGGTTGATAAAGTCATCTGGGTCACAGGAGTAAGGAACAATGTAGAGACCTATTAACCCAATTCAGACTTCAGACCAAATTCTCAGAGCTGGGTTTAATGGTAGGCTTAAGACTGTCATTCTTCGCAGATGCTGGACTAAAGATGAGTCAGATTAGGGCAATTGATGGAGAGGAAAACTGTAGGCCAGGCCGAGTTCCACAAGTGCAGGCAGCCTTTGTTTCAAACATCAGACAACATTCATTTTTAAATTTAGGAACAAAGCGAGTTCAATTTGGAGCAGTGAGGTGCCCTAGGCTATAAATTCATTGACTTGTTTAGATTACATATTATTTTGTTTTTGAGTTCTAAAGCTCCAGTGAGTTCAGATTCTCTTAGTCAAGCTAAAAGGAATTTGAGAGAGGCTGGATTGAATGCTAATTTTGAACCAAGGGACTCCTTTCAACTTTTGTTCTTTAATTTTCTGAGTTTTTTATAATGATTCTGTTTTCTATGGGGAGGAGTCTATGTATACATATAGTTAACCTCTCAGAAGTCATTATCTGAGTTATTTTCTCAAACAAGTAATAGGTTGACAATTGGCCTGCTATACTTCTGTAGGAACACCTAAATATCAAGACATCCCAAGTGATGAATGGTTAAACTATTGTTCATTCATATACATATCAATCTATTTAACTAGCAATGTATACGTCCATTTTTTGCTTTTGGTACCCTATAAATATTCATGAGAAAAACTGGTGAAAATGTGCTACCTGCCAAAGTTAAGAACGACAAAGTTTTGTGATAGTTCATAATGCACAAAGATGGCCTTTGTGCAGGGCGTAGATGGTTGGGCTGGAAGGACTTTGTTCAAGTTCATTACTCTCCAATATTTACTATTTCTGAGTGTCCCATGTAATACTATGAGACTTTTGACCTTCATCACCATAGAAATGCCAATAAAAATTGAAAGAAGAGAAATTGAAAAAGGGATTACTGCCTTGGAGTTGAGTGAGGAGGCGCACTCACAGAGGCTGTAGGGAAGGGAGCCATCCTCTCCGCTCCTCCCCTGCTGCTGGGCTCTCAAGTGCTTGTTATTCCCAGTCCCTGCATGCCACAGACCAGAATTCCAGATTGGGAGATTGCTGGGAAGGAGCAAGGTGGGCATTTTTTTGTTGTAGAAAAAGGGAAGAAAAGAGGTAACATGCAAGGAAGACACAAAGACAGCTGCTTAACTTGGAAGTTCCACAGTGCCTCAGAAGCATCTCAGCTTCCCAAGGCAATGAGGGGACCCCAATACTCTGCACACAGGCCAGCCACGTCTTCTGTGACTCAGCGTTGGACAGGGGAGGGAACTCAGGGCAAATGAGAAGCTGAGGATCCAGTTGAAAGAAGCACAGCCATAACTGAAAAAAATTGAGACCATTTCTGTGTCAGAACATGTGGTACTTATGGTAATTGCAATGTACATTTAGAGAATTAGTGATTGAGCTAAGTTAGAGAGTGGTATTGAGCTAAGTTAGAGAGTGGAACATGAAGCCTTTTTTTTTTTTCAATTTATTTGTACTTACTTATGCATACAAGAACAGGGATCTAGGCCAGAAGTATGGTTTTTGGGGGGAAGGGCGTGTGTGAGAGTATTCACCAGAGACAGAGTGGGGTGCAGAACATGTGGCTCTGTTGAAGCACACTGTTGAGGGGAACAGCAGGTGAGGCAGGAGAGGTCTGTGCCATGTGGGTCAGCTCCCTGGTGGAGGATCAAACTCATGCCACGGGGGCTGGTGATAGCTTGACAGCGCTGTGACTTAACCCCTTGCACCACCAGGGAGGCCCATGGTGCGTGAGGTTTTAAGGATATAAGACCTGAGCTAGACCTGAAGAATAGGGGTATTTCGGTGGGTAATAGAGAAGGGAGGGGCTTATTATTTAAGATAGGTGGCAAAAAGGCTAAAATTTGCAGTATACTGTGGAAATTGTTGTATCTTGAGTTTAGAGTGATTTAGTGTGAAATGGGATTTAATAAACAAGATTCAATTCACACAACAGGGTATTATAATTTAGAAGAAGGTATGAACAGCATTAGAAATGAGGCACTTAGTTGAACTTGATGCAGGTTTTTCAGAAAAATTCTGTAAGTTCCCAGGTAGGAAAGTAATATGAGGTGCCACCATTCTTAAAAGACTATTTGGTTACTCCCTGCCTAATGTGTTCAAAAAACAAAAATCTTAGGAGTGAGAGATCTACCAAGAGTCTTTTGTAGCACTCCATCTATTACAAGGTATAGTGATTTTTTTAGTGTGCCCACATATTCTTTAATATACCTTCCTTCAAGATGTGGAGCACAATATCCCTCTCTTTGAGTCAGCAGGCTTAATGACTCCTTGGGTGTATCCTAACCAACAGACTAAAGTAGAAATGACAGTATGTGTTTCTGAGATTACATCATAAAAAGACATGTGGCTCCTCCTTGCCTATGCTCTCAGAGTCATAAGCTGTTGGGTCTCAAGTAGCCCTTTAGAGAGGCTCAGATGGAAGGGAACTGAGGCCTCCAGGAACAGCCACCTAGAAACTGAAGCTTCTGTTCGCTCGCCATGTGAGTGAGCCTTCATGAAGTGCAGTCACCCCTATTCAAGCCTTCAGGTGACTCCTGAATGAGAAACAACTAGTTAAGTCACTTCTAGTTTGCTGGCTCAGAAATTGTGTGAGATAATAAATGTTTATTCCTTTAAGGGACTAAGCTTTGAGAAAGTTTGTCACACAGTAATAGAAACTAATAACTGAATGAGGGTCTGAAAGAACTAACAATAAATTGGTTGACTCTGTGGGTTCTAATGTTTTTTTTAAAAGATAAGTACATGACAGTTCAACCATTTGGAGTTAAAGGAAGGAATCTCAAATAGTTGCTGTAATATAGAATCTTTGGTAAGATTGTCAGACAGCCTCATCATGACCTAAAAGGCTTGTTGTTAAGCTCATCACCTTTTGGAGTCTGGTAATAGTTTTGAAATTTCAAGATACAAAGAGATCAGGAACTAAAAATTAAAGTCAGGAACCAGTGCAAGATCCATAAAATGAAAACCAGAACCCAACTACAATGAGAGAAACACTGTGAAGAAAGTATATAACTTTATTCTTGCTCTAAGGCTCTAGTACAAAGTCCAAATACATGGGGAAACCACTTGGTAATCAGATGGGAATTTGGTAAGGTTCGGACAAAGCAGACATATCTAATCTAAGTGGTGATAGAAACTAGAACTTTAACATAGGAGTCTGCTATGTGTCACCTCCACACTTTGTATTTACTAGGTAAGTTCTCTGGTTAGAGAGCATTAAATAAATACTTATAATCATGATTGAAAGTTTCCTAGTTGACATAGCCTAATGGACATATTTATAAATTTATTTATAAATTTATAAATTTATATTATAAATAAATTTATAATTTATTTATAATGATTATCTTTTATTTGGCTGCATCTTAAATATATACTCTACCATACACCTTAATCCTATTACTGAGTAGTTTCAAAAACTGATAATGGTTAATTTTACCCTAGAATTAGCACCATGTATTGAGTGCGATGCTTCTAATTCTACCCCTATCAAAATAAAAATGATGCTTTTTTAATGAATTTTATCTGCCCTTATTCTATAGAATAGCCTCAAAGAAGTTTGGAAGTGCAGACAATGGGTAGAGTTTCATTATAATTTCTACTCTTTTAGTCTTATCTACAATGAAATATTCTCCCTTTAAGGAAATGGAATAATGGTGATATTACCAACAGAAATAAAGTAGTTGCTATTATATTCAATTTTGAATGGAAATTTGGGGCTGGTTTTGTGTTCCCCAAAGGATATTTCAAACTATCGTAGTTCAGTAAATTAATAGAAGATTTTCATAAATAGATTCCATGGTCAAAATATTTTTGTAGCAAACCCCTGACAGACACATTTGGTATGTGGTAGACTTAGTGTCTCCATGTTAATTTTCATTGTTTCAAAATTATGATAAATTCATTTTGAGTCATACAGATGGAAAGAACAAAAGAAGAACACAAATTGAATCATGAATCTCTAGTAACAGTTTAAACAATACCACAATTCTTTAAAAAGTTGTAATTATCTTTATTGCACTGGTTTAAAATGACTAAAACACAATATACTTAGTGAAATAGATCCACATGCCTTTCTATATGTTCCCCTATTAACTGTGAATCACAAAATGAAAATAGCTGAGAGGCATTCTGTTATTATTAATCCAATAATGTGCAAACAGCTTCCTTGTGCCTGGACAAATACAAGTGGTCTGGATTGTGATTTTTTTAAATGATTCAGTAACTAGGAAAAATCAGAGGGTTAATAGAGTTAGTAGGTAAATGTGAGTCTTGCTATAATAGTCATTTTCAATATTCCCAAGATACCACAAGAAAGGCAGTTTTCATATCTTTCATGGTAAATAATCCTACTAATTAGCAAAGTAATACCCATCATTGCATGCAATGAACTAAAAGAAAGACGAGACATTTGCAATTATAGCAAATGATTAGAAAAAAGCCTCTGGATAAGAAGTATGATCCAATGTGTCCTGATGATATATATAATGGAATAATGTGTCTATAAAATTTTTCACCCACTAATTATTCAGCCATCTGCATTCTATTCAAAAGACAATCAAAATATTATTCAAAGAACACTCTGGATGATCTGAGAGTAGCATTGAAGGCATACTATTTATCTTTGGTACAGTCCATGTAAGAGTCAAGAATGAGATTCATCTAAAACCTTGCACTGTTGCCATGACATTCTTATATGTTTTGGTTATGGTAGAAAGAAGCATTTGAAAATTCATAGCATGGCATTTCCCTTCCTCTGTGAACTTGAAAGTTATCTATGAGCATCAAAAAATGTTCACCTTTTTCAAAGGTAGCAACATCCGTTAAAATTATTTGTAATGATTTGGTATGCCCATGCCAATACCCAATTTTCTAAAACCGATTGTCAAGCTTATTTTATATAGCAACAATAAGTAGAATTCTTCAGATAAAATGTGTGACACAGGTAGATTTGAATTTCAGATCAACAACATTTCCATTCTTTTATTTATTATTTACTCATGTATTTATGATTATTAAAATCAGATTTTACTGATTTACCATTTTGAAAAATATATAATTTGGGGGGTACAGTGTTATACTTCAAAAATGTGTATCTATCTTCCACACCCACCACCAAAATTCTAGGGACATTTACACTATCAAATTGACCCCCTGCCCACCCTTACTTCCACCATGCCCTGTGAGAACCACCATACTTTTCAGATTCTAAGAGTCATTTTTGCTGTGTTTCGCAAATTTGTTTTATTTGGTTATATACAGTCAACAACTGTTGACTGATTGTTGACTGTTGATTGAATGAAGTTATCCAGTAATTATCTTTCATTTTCTGACTTATTTTACATAACATAATCATCTAACATTCTATTCAAGTATCACCATAGGTACAAATCCATCTTTATTAATGTTGATTATATATATACCACAACTTCTTTATCCAGTCATCCACTGATGGGCCTTTATGTTGATTCCAAGTCTTGGCATATGACCCAGCAATGCCACTACTAGGTATTTCTCTGAAGAACAGAAAAAAAGCACAAATATGAAAAGCTATTGTATCCCTATGTTCAAATACCTTTTGGGGTATAAATACATACCACATATTGCATAGAACATACTTACAACACATACACATATATACATACAAATTATTGTTGATCTAAAATGTGAATTTAATAGGATGTCATGTCATGTATTTTCCCTTGATAAATGTGGTAACACTGACAACTGCCTTTATAGATTAATTACAAATTAGCAATGTAATCAGGAGCAATAATATTAGATTAATCAAAGAACTGATTAGTACACTATCAAAAATATTTTCTTTGAATTTAAAGACAATAAAAGGACAAAAACTACATTAGTATTTATGTGTCAGTAAGGTAAATTTCAAAGTTTGCTCTTCAATTTCCCTTTAGGTATATATAAATTCATTTTCTAAGTGATATCTTTTCTTAGTCTGACTAGAGACATTAATTTATTGAACTTTTCAACAAACCAGCTTTGGTTTTTTGATAACTTTAATTGATATCTTATTTACAATTTCATTGATTTCTGCTCTAATTATTTTAATTGACATGTTAGCGTCAAATGTACAACATAATTCTGTATATGCGTATAATGCAAAATGATCGCCAGTATAAGTCTATTTAACATCCATCACAGCACATAGTTACAATTGTTTTGCTTGTGATAACTTTTAAGATCTACTCTCTAAGTAGTTTTCAAATATACAATGCAATATTAATAACTGTGTTCACACTATTATACTTATGTCTAGTATTTAATTACTGGAAGTTTGCCTTAACCTCATTATTTCCCTTCTACTTACTTCAGATTTAATTTGTTCTTCTTTTTCTGGTTTCATAAGGTAAACATGTATTAGATTATTGATTTTAGATACTCAATTACTTTTTAAATATTAGGTAAGAAATCCTTTAAACAAGCAAAAATACCAATTAAACCTTATGTGATAGTTGGAATTGTCAAAAGTTATGGGTATCATTTAAATTGCAAAGAAACAAAGATTTGTTTGAAATATCCTAGAATTTCAAGTAGACTCTGGATTAATTAGCTAAAAATTCCTAAAAGCTGAGATATTTATTTTTATTTTGGAGTCTTAGATATTTTCTCAGGGTTTTTCATGGGTAAAATCTCAATGGAAATGGGATCATTCTTAATATGATTGACAAAACCACAAAATGTATTTTTAGGGGGATCCTAACTTACTTGCTGAGATTGTTATTGCCCCTTTATGAAGAAAAGGAACTGCAAAGATGTGCAGCATGATTATGAACTATTAGGAAGCAATGACAACAGTTTCAAAAAGTACAATATTTAATTATCTGTAAGAGAAGCATTGTCATATTTCCAAGCTTTCTATGAATAGTATTCAACATCTTTTATTTTATGAAAATAAGGTGCATGCTGAGGTATGCAGTAATTGTGGCATTCCTTTTACTTCTGTCACTACATCCAGTTCTGCTATAACTTTAGCTAGTACATTTTTTTTAAGATTTATTTATTTATGCATATAAGCTGGGGTGCAGGCCAGAGTTATGAGGCGGTAAGAGGGTTCACCAGAGACAGGGTGGGGAGCAGAACAGGCAGATAGACAGAAATACGCTGCTGAGGGGAGCAGTGGGTGAGGCAGGAGAGGTCTGCTGCGCTATGTGGGAATCTCCCCGGCCTGGCATCGAACTTGCGCTGCAGCAGCCCACAGCTCCACTGCACTGTGCTTAGCCGGTTGAGCCACCAGGGAGGCCCTAGCTAGTACATTTTAAACAAGTTAAATCTGTGAGAAAATATACACATACTAAAATAAAATTGCGGGCCTCCCCGGTGGCACAGCGGTTGGGCGCTGCGCTGTGGAGCTGTTGGCCACTGGCGATGCTGGTTCGACGCCCAGCCGGGGAGAATCCCACATGGTACGGCAGACCTCTCCTGCCTCGCCCGCTGCTCTCCTCAGCAGTGTATCTCTGATTCTGCTCCCCACTCTGTCTCTGGTGAACCCTCTCGCCGCCCCGCACCTCTGGCCTGTACCCCAGCTTGTATACATAAATAAATAAAAAAATAAAATAAAATAAAAAATAAAATAAAATTGCACTGTAACTTGGAAAATACCTGAAGTGTTCTCATAGCAGTGAGCATATTTTCAGCTTGTGAGTTAATGTGAAATGGTGGAAACAGGTTTATCTAAATTAGGGAGAAAAATTGTAAATTCCAATCCAAATGTCTCATAGACATGCTGGATATTCAAGATACACATATGTGTGTATATTTCTATAGCTAAGTGTACTTTTTACATTCATATATGTTCCTTATAGGGGCAAATTACACAAAGGCAAATGTGAAATCCATGTTATGTTACAATTATTTCTCTTTTTTTTTCTGACAGTTAAAGAATTATTTCACTAAGTACTTAGCATAATCGTCAATGGTGGAATAATGCTGCAGTGTTCCTCAGAGCTCCTGTTTTTATTTCCATACAGATCATAGCAAAGAGTCGTTGACAAAATATCTAATTTTAGCCAGATATGTCTTGAAAGGCAATTTCACATTTTTCCCAAGTTGAACCTTAGTTCGAATCTTAGATAACCCTTCCACTTAGTTGTAAACATAATTTTCCACCTCATCTTAATTGATTTTTATGCTCAGATTATTCAAGCAGACAGGAAAAGTGCCTTTAAAAACATCTGAGAATATACAAACCTATTCCCCTAAATCATATACAACATTGTAAAACACTGTTACCTCAATCATAGAAAAAAAAATTTTAATCTTAAAATCGCTTAAAAAAAAAACTTCATGTTTACATTTTAATGGTTTCTAAAGGGAAAATTATGCCATTTCCTCATTTGATTCCTAGAAACTTGGGATAAAGGAAGTAATTGTATGACACTAGATGGTAGAGACTGCTGGATATACCTGCCACTCAGTCTTTCTTTTCTTGATTAAACTTCAAGCAAAAAGAATTATCCAAATTCTATTTTGTAATCATTATAACAAAATCTTTGGCCCAAGTATTAGATCTGTAGGCAAAATTGCAGGTGCAGGAACTCTGGGTCTTTTGTTCCCTTGTATAGCCCTGATTACAACTGGTCTTGGACATTTTCCCTCCTTTTAGAATAGGTTGAAATGTACTATCAAATAGCCTAGCAATAAACTCACAGGGGTAGCATAATAATACTATAATTCTCCCCGTGGACTGAATGTAAATTGAATTTCCAACTGAACTTTCCTTCTTAAAAATAAGATTTTACCTTGCAGCCTTTTAATTTTTTTATATATATACCTCATCATCTAATTATAGGATCTTATTTTGAATTTTTAGTTTTTATAGTATCCCCATATTCTACTTTGGCAATATTCAAATGTTTTTATCGAAAGAACTTCAGATATTTTTGTCGTAAGTTTAGAATTTTTACATAATTTCAGAACTTCTGAATTTTGCAGTATTAATCCTCCTAAACTATAATAATCCATTTTATTTTACCTAAATTTATTATTTATAAACATTTAACTCAAGGATTCAATGGAGCTATGACCATTGCCCCAAGTTGAATGCAAAGGTCAAAGATCAAAAGTAATCAAATTCTCTATATCTACATTGAGTCTTATTTACATAAAAAATGTAGGGAATATATGAAATACCACTGAAGTAATTTACCTAACAAATGAATTCCATCATAATACATTCCTTTACAATTAACCTGGCTAAATCATTCTATTAAAAACAATTAAAAATAGGGTCTCCCTGGTGGCGCAATGGGTTAAGCTCAGTGTTGTGGAGCTGTCGGTGACTGCCACCCAAGTTTGATGCCCGGCAGGGGAGATTCCTACATGGTGCAGCAGACCTCTCCTGCCTCGCCTGATGCTCCCCTCAGCATTGTATTTCAGTAGATCTGCCTGTTCTGCTCCCCACTTTGTCTCTGGTGAATCCTCTCCCTGCCCCACACCTCTGGCCTACACTCTAGCTTGTATGCTAAAATAAATAAATCTTAAAAAAAAAAAAACAGCTAAAAATGAAATCTACAGTAATGCTGTTATAGGACAGCCCCAAGGGAAAATGGGGTAACCTTAGTGTGAATCCTTACCTGTGCACTTAAGAAACTCAGAATAAGACTTAAAAGCAGGCATGCAGAGAAATGTTAATAAAAGGCTTATTTACAACAGAAGAGTGTGTGTGTGTGTGTGTGTGAGAGAGAGAGAGAGAGAGAGAGAGAGAGAGAGAGAAAGAGAGAGAGAGAGAGAGAGAGAGAGAGAGGAGAGAGACAGAAAGAGATATTATTTGGTCACTACATCCTACAGGTAACACATCTGAACTGAGACCCCAAGAGCTCACTGAAAGCAGGATAAGCTAAGAGTGTGAACCACATGTGTTTGCTTTATACCAAGCATGACTTGATATACTCCATCCTCAGTTCCCGGCAAATCCCCTTGCTCAGGAAATCAAAAGTCATGACAAATTCATGGCATTATGGGATTTGTAATCCTTGGTGCCTGAGACCTCTCTGGCATGGAGGTGGGGTGGAATCTGTAAATCATCAGTGGGCGGATTTCATTCAGGACATACTGTTTCTTCAACAATACTAGTACTGAAAAAATAAATGAATATAAAATTCCAATATTTGACAATATCAAGATGTCAATTACATCTTCAATATCAAATTGAGCACATTTTGGCAGTCTCACACTAATAAAAATTTTTATCTGAATCTAATAAATAACTGCCACTATTTATGAGAAACTACATTCCTACACTTTTAGAATTTTTTTGAAAATAAACTTGATTGTCCTATTGGGGCACAAAGGAAATCATCTCATACTTCTCTGGTTTATTCTAAATTGGAAAATAATAGAATCAGACAGATCAATAAGAGAAAAATTCAAAAAGAAGTTTAATAGTATAATGTATACTTCCTATATGCATAAGAAGAGACCCACCATAGCTGAATAAATTCCCTCTTGGATTTAGATACATCTTAAATAGCTTAGTTAAGACAAGGGAAATTTTTTTGAGAGGGGAGTTAGGATGAGGGGAGGTAAAGTCACTTAGGGCAGTTACCTGGAAAGCACACTAGATAAGTAGTGTTTATCTTCTCCATGGAAGAGAAATAAGGAGATTAGATATTCCTAGTATACACCATTATAGAAAGAAGGTTACATACAAATATGGATGGCAACTTTCATCCAGACATCAGAGGCCCTCCCATGAAATCAAACTTTCTTAAAATATTATATTTTGGGGTATTGGTATGGCCCTGCATCCCCAGGCTCTCAGAACAACTAGTTTTCCTTGCCCAACTTGTTAAAAATCTCACTGCTTCCTCCCTCTCAGAACATGGGGATAAGAAATGCAGCTGGGACTAAATTCCAGCTCTCGTCCCTGACATCTGGAAGGGAATTTGGGCACAGTGCAGATGTCTGAACTCTACTCCACACCTCTTGAGGGAGGGGGCTTCTGGGGAGAAGGTGGAGCAGAGCAGCCATTTGGGGAGTCTTTAATAAGGATTGGTGAATAGACAGGCTCCCTCTCTCTGTGGCCAGAGCTGCTAGATGGTAGTGGTCCCTCACTGGTCATGGGAGTCCCTGACCTGAACAGTGGCTGATAAAAAACAAATTAAAATAGGTATTAGCACAAATAATTATTGATCTCCTGTAGTAAGTTACATTGGTATGATTCCCACAGTAATAATATGACATATGGAAAGTGAAAGTGGATGCAGGGGACATTGCCAGGCAGTAAGGGGAGTGTCATAAGCAAAGGTTTCGCAGTACACAATATGTGACATGCAGGTGGGTGATCACTGGACATGTAGGAAGATGGATGAGCAGAGGCCGATGAGTGAAAGGAGGGGATGAGCAAGGAGGCTGGGAAAATGCAGCTATAAGGCCAAGAGTTAAATGTCTGAAGTACAGAGAGTCACTGAGGACTTTAAGAAAACCATCTCTATTAAATTTCTATTTTAGAAAGATCATAATGGTAAAACGAATGTAGAGAAAACAAGCTTAAATATAACTCTAAAAAACTGTGGACATAATTAAGAGGCTGTTGTAATCATCAGGAATAAAATATGAGAAGCTGAAGAGAGTGAAGTGGGAATAGGGATAACAAAGGCCTTGACAAAACCATGTAGGTGATTTGCATTTCACATGCAGCTCATTTAAAGATAAGGAGTATAATAAAGAGTCAAGGTTTGCTTCCAAGTTTCTGCTTCCAGCATTTAGAAACAAATGAGACAAAGATAAAAAGGAGCAAGTATAAACTGGAAGAAAATGAATGCTGTTCATATGTTCAGTTGCAGGTGCCCATGTTACATAATTGTACTGCTAACTAAAGCTCAGAGAAAACTGGATTAGTGATAAAGATTTGAGAGTAGTACGCAAATCTATAATTCTAGACTTGGGGAGAAATGACCAGGAAAGTCAAGATTCAGAAGTAGCCAGGTAGGCATTTTTGAATCAGGAGGTATTTATTAATAGTCTGAATTTTTACATTCTTTTAGAGGACTGAAACTCTAGTTTGTTCCAGTCCTTACCAGGCACTGTCTAGTATGCATACCTGTTCCATTTTCCTTTCTATTACCACCCTGCCCCCCAAGGCAATTGATTGCAAAACTCAGAAGAAATAAGAACAGAAGTGGTAGCTCTCTGAAAGACAGAAATGTTTATGAAGTGGACAGAGAAAGGTAATCATGCCAATGATATGAAAAATACATTAACAGAGAGAGAAAAGGATTTCAGAACAACGCTGATTGTATTAGGTTTCTTCAGTTGTTTCCCAATTGCTTTTTGTTTTTTTAGATTTATCAATTTATGTATACAAGCTGGGGTGCAGGCCAGAAGTGTGGGGCTGTGAGAGGATTCACCAGAGACAGATTGGGGAGCAGAACAGGCTGAGCGACAGAAATGCACTGTTGAGGGGAGCACCAGGCAAGGCAGGAGAGGTCTGCTGTGCCATGTGGGAATCTCCCCATCATCGAACTCTAAAATCATGCAACAGCTGCCGACAGCTCCACAGCACTGCATTTAATCTGTTGTGCCACCAGGGAGGCCCTGTTTCCCAATTGTTGTTTTTCATTTTTATATACATTTAATTGACAAAACAAAAAAAATACCTTTTTTTCTTCTTAATAGCATGGATATCATAGCACATTTGTTCACTATAGGTTCAAAGTCAAATAAGAAAACAAAATAAAAATATACCAAGAATTTAGGAGAGTTCTTCTCTTGTTCCCCTCTTCCTGTTTTATTTGGAGAATATCTATTGTTCAAGTGCCTGACACATAGAAATTTTAAAAACATATCTTTCTTAGAGAGCTCAGTGATTTGGAGCTTATTTCAAAAGTATATGTAACAATTTTATCATTTATAATAGAATATAATAAATTTTCATATAGTTAGGTTAAATTTCCATTTCTATACATTTATCCTGAAGTAATACTTGTGCATGTACATTGAGACATATATCAAAATGCAACTTCAATATCGTTTTTAGTACTGAAAAAATATCTCAATCAAAATGGATATAGTTAAAGGGTACTGGAATACTATTGAATATTATCTTGCAATTAAACAAAGTGTATAGCTACATGTGCGGACACTAGAACTCTTCGAACTAGTGCTAAGAACTAGAACTAATACTGAGACCAATATCTCTCAATTGGTGGTTCACAAGCAAACTAGACAGGATCACAGGCATTAGAGGAGGTAGTGCTGGCACTCTCAGTCAGTGAGTGACACTACAAACTCTGCCCTCACCTCTGTGACTACAACATCTGATTATATGTCCTGTCATGCTATACTTCCTGAATATGTCTGCTGCTTGTGAACAGGAAGGAGTGAGGTGGCAATTGTGTGGAATAGGTAGAGGAATGGAAGACACATGGACAGACTACTCCTGGCCTTAGTTCTCTGAGAATTTAGTGTTCTGAATTTGGCTGTCTTCAGAGATAATGAGCTGTCATCTTGCCCCTTTGATAGCTGCAGCTTTTAAGTACATTTGGGACTCTGGCTCTCCTCAAATTTTTGGACCCTGACTGGCCTTCCTGCCAGCATGTTCTCTTAGTATCTTTATTAGTGGACAGAATGAGGAGTACTCAGAGACCCCCAAAGATTCTAAATAGGTACTACTATCTACCACATAAAGACAAAAGATACTCTTAGTGCATAAGACCTGTAATAGAATTAGTGTGCATAGAGAGAAAGAGAAAAGAGAAAAGGTAATAGTTTCCCAATGAAACACCCAAGCTTATCCACCCCCTCATGGGTAAATGCCCAATCAAACAGGGTGGACTCAAAGTAAGACTGCTGAGGCCCAACAACTTGCCTCAAGCCTAAGGCACCTTCTGGAGACACACAGGAAAGGGGCAGAAGGGACCAGGGAAGTCTGGAAGGAAAGGAGCCAAGTTAAAGTTAGGCTGCCATTGTCAGCTTCCAAATGGGTCTATAACCCACATCTCTGCCAGGTGTCTCCTTCTATGCCCCCCCCCCCAAGTCCCTGGGACAAGTCCAAGGCCAAAAAGCAAACATGGCTTTTTCTTCAAATGTCTCTCTGCTCTGTGTACCTCCTCCAGGTCTTCTGAATACTTTTTAGCTTCCCCTCACCACCCTTCATTAGGTGTGGCAGGGAACATGGAACCTTCCCTTTTTAGATCACACTGTTAACAGCTTTGCTTCTGGACCCTAGTGCTCAGCTCTATATCCTGTTTGTTTCGTTGGGCATTTGCTCATTATGGGATGAGTGATTTTGGAGTTTGATAGGGAATACAGATTTTTAAATCTTTACTCATCTCTCTCTGTCTCCTTTGAATTTCTTACTAATTCACAGAATTTTGAGCATGCTAGAATCTGATTACTTCACTTTATGTGTGTGGGTGGCACCACCCCCTGTACCAGGATACATGGGTCTTTCCCCTTAACAGTGTGTGGCCCTGGGCACACCTCAGTTTCACCCAATAGCAATGTTGAGGCCCTGTGGTTTTGCTGAGCATCAGTTTTAGATCCCTGACCAGGAACGAGCCTCCCGGTAAGAATGGTGTCTAGGGTAAAACCCGGAAAACTGCACTTTCCAAACATGTTTTCCCTTTTTTTCAACTTTATTAAGGCATCACATAATTTACCAATTCAAGTGCACAATTAAATTTTTTTTTTAGAAATTTTACCAATGTGTCACTATCATCATAAATCAGTTTTAAGAATTTTCATCATGTCAGTAAGTGTCACATGTCTCTGTCATTAATCCATTCTCATCTTCTGCCAGACATCCATTAATCTACTACCTGTCTCTATCGATTTGCCTTTTCTGGACATTTCATATAAATTGTACCACACAGCATGTCTCAAACTTTAACATGCATTGGAATCAGCTGGGGAGCTTGTTAAAATGCAGATTGAGCAGTTCTGTAGTTAAGTCTTAAAATCTGCATTTCTAACAAGTTCTCAGATGTTGCTGCTCCATCCAACACCTTCCTAGCAATAGGTCCCTAGGATGCTACTCATCTTACACACAGCAGATTTTGAGAATAATTACTGCATGTAACTGTGTATTTTCAGTTTTTAACAAAGAATATATTTTCTGATCTTATACCTATCATTATTTTTAAGAAGAATTTAAAGGGATAGGAAGTTTATGCATTATCTACTAATAGAAAAATTTTAGTCCAGTATCAAGTTTTAGTAGGATTTTATTTTTTTAAAAGATTTATTTATTTATGCATACAAGCTGGGATACAAACCAAAGGCGAGGGGCACCGAGAGGGTTCATCAGAGACAGAGTGGGGAGCAGACAGGCAGGTCGACGGAAATACACTGCTGAGGGGAGCAGCGGGCAAGGCAGGAGGTTTGCTGCGCCATGTGGGAATCTCCCCAGCTGGGCATCAAACTCACTTAGCGGCTGCTGACAGTTCCACAGCACAGTGCTTAACCGCTGCTCCACCAGGGAGGACTTTAGTAGGATTTTATTGAGAATTTTTGCATCTACATTAATCAGAAATATTTGTCTATAATTTTCTTTCCTTTTTTTTTTTTTCTCACTGCCTTTGTTTGGTTTTGAGATCAGGGTAATGTTGGCCTCATAGAAGGTATTGGGGAGATTTCCTCCCCTTCAGTTTTTTGAAGAGTGTGTGTAAGATAAGTATTAGATATTTATATGGTTGAAACCATCTGGTTCTGGGCTTTTGTTCTTAGTGAGACTTTTTATTACTTTCTTAATTTCAACACTCGTTATTGGACTGTTTAAGTTGTCTGTTTCATCCTTGTTCAATCTTAGGAGATTATGAGTCTAAGAAATTGTCCATTTCTTCTAGGCTGTCCAATTTGTTTGCTTAGAAATTTTTATAATAGGTTCTTATATTGTGTTTCTCCAATATCTGTTGTAATTTCATCTCTTTCATTTCTGATTCTATTAATTTGCTTTTTTTGTCTTCTTTTTTTTCTTTTGTAAGCACAGCTAAGGGCTTGTCAACTTTGTTTATTTTTTTCAAAGAACCAACTCTTGGTTTCACAGATCTTTGGGACAGACCTTTTGTTTTCTGTTTCATTTATTTCTGCTCTAGTTTTTATTATTTCTTGCCTTCTACTCATTTTGGGATGCTTTTTTTCTTCTTTTTATATTTTTTTCAGCTACAGAATTAGATTGTTAAATTGGGCTCTCTCTTGTATATTTTTATGTTGGCCTGTATTGCTATGAACTTCCCACATACTACTACTTCTAAAGCGTCCCATAGGGTCTAATAGCTTGTCTGTCCATTTAATTAGTCTCTAGTATTTTTATGTCTTCTTTGATTTCTTAATGACCCAAGGGTTGTTGAAAAGCATTCTGTTTAGTCTCCACATTTTTAGTCTTCACGTATTTTGGTTCGTTCCAGAATTCCTTTCATGGTTAATTTCTAACTTTATAGTATTGTGGCCTGTGAAGATGTTTGATATAATTTGTTTTTGTGTATTTCCTATAACTTGTTTTATGTCCTAGTATATCACTGATTATTGAAAATGTTCCATGTGCGCTGGAGAACAAAGTGTATTCATTGCTTGTAGGATGGAAAACTCTATAAATGTCCAATAAATGCATCTGATCTAATATTTCATTTAAGACCTTTATTTCTTTGTTAATTTTCTGTCTGTATCATCTATCCCATTGTATCAGTGGTATGTGGAAATCTCCAACAACAATTATATTTGTTTTAGGTCTGTTAATAGTTGATTATATAACTAGGTGCTTCTATATTTGGAGCAAAAATATTAAAAAGACCACACTGTTCTAATATTCTTATATATACTTATTTGGAGGCTGAAGAATGCATCACCATGCATATTAGCATTTAGTTTTTCCTTGAGAAAATTCCATTATCTTTATTGTGAACACTTAGTTGAATAGATCTAAATCAAAATCATATATCATTTTAATGCAAGTTGATCAGTTTTATTAAATGTATACTTATGATATTCCATTCTTCAACTGCCTCTTTTTTTCAATACCATAAACAATTGAATTTCTGTATGAAGAAAGAGTTATGATTTGGGTAATTCCAAGCAATAGTTAAATCAAATGTAAGTTATTTTGTTTTAAAATGCTTGGTAAAATTCTGTTGATTTTTGTTTGCATGAGTTTTCAAATCCCAGAGTTTAGGTACAGGAAGGGATACTGGGACTATAAGAGATATTTTGAGAACTATCCAAAACAAGGAAATGATATGTATTTCTAGTTTTCCATTGCTTTTTGTATCCCTGCAAGTGTACACTTTCTTATATCAATCATTATCCTACATAACAAATTATCTTTTGACAAGAATTTTACAATATAGTAAATTTGTCATTACTCTCTTCAGTAACCTTAATAGATAAATTAAAGTTTATTCCTAGGAAAATGTTTATATTTTAACCTAGTATTATCATTTCTACACAGTTAGTAATTGTGAACAATAAATGTTTATATTCTACTTGTCTGCATACTTATAATTTATGTACCAATTTTACAGAAACAATTTAAAATTTTTAGAAATAGCTAAAGCTTGGAAACCGTGACTTAGAAAACTTCATGACAAAAGAATTAAAATATGCTCTCTAGGCTCTTAAACATTTAAAAAATGCACTGTCTTTTATGGTCTTCAGCCTCTTTATGCATATCAGAGCTTGTCTACTTTAGTTATTTTTTATTTCAACATCAATGATAACCAGGCCAGAGGTCTCCTAGTTTTTGAAAATGTACTGTATAACAGATTAGTTGTAGGGTATCAGTAAATTAGATCTAAACCCAAGGCATTTCTCACGCCATGTCTCATGTTGTTTTTCAGATTCTTGCTTGTAACTTAGGTAGCAAGACAAGTACTAAGCTAGCTTAGCCTACAGAAGAACCACCTTTCCAACTGATAATAATTTTATAGCAAAAGTAAAAAAAAAAATCATGGATTGAGTCACTAGCTGTTTGCATTAGTTCCAAAATCAAGTGAAGTGCCTATATAGTTATACACATACATGTTTCTCAGGCAGATTCTTACCTCTTTTGTAGAATATAGCAGAACTTTCTGGCCACAGGTAATGATGAAAGAGTACACAATGGGGCAATTGATTTAATCAAAAGACATTCATGGGAAACTGATCTTAAACTGCAAAGGCTTAAATGAAAAAGAAATTACCATTAATTTAGGTGAAAAAATTTTGACTTTTTCCAGACCCCAAAAAATCAACCCACCAATTTATACCAAATAATACATAAAAGCTAAAATAATACTAACACAAAGTAAAAGCAGAAGTAATAGGATAAATATATACCCTGTACAAAGCTGTTTCCTTCAACTTCTTGCTTGGTGGTGCGACTCTGTCTACCTGGGTGCTTTTTGCCTCTAAGACGGTTTACTGCAAAACAAGTATAGAACGTTACTTTCCACTTTTCTTCTTTTGTTGTAAAAGCAAAAATTCCCTTCAGATTTCCTTCCATTAACAAAACAGTTACTATTATAGATCATTAATAAAACTGAACTTTGTTTTTACTAAAAGCAAAAGAATTTTGGAAAACCCTATTTTGGAAAGTAAACTTTCAAAAAATGAGGACATCTGTGTGTGTGTGTGTGTGTGTGTGTGTGTGTGTGTATCTGTAGATAGATATATAAACAGACAGACAGATGGATGTACACACACACACGCTATTGCTTCTGTTTTTCTGAAGAACCCTAACACAACTTCTTACATTGTCTCTTCTTAACACTGACTATTATTAATATCAAATCACTATCCTTCTTCTCCAAGTACCATTATTACAGAATTCATTGTGGCATGTAAAATATTTAGCCATGTTATAAGTTCATAGCAATTTCTCTTGTAATTCAAAGAGTGAGATGGTCTTAGTTTAGGTGTCTTCTCCATTTACCCTTTTCTAATATATTGACCAGTTGGAGGACTCCTTGGGTACTAAGGCTAACAATACACTATAAATAGCAATAAACCATAAGTAATCAAGGTTGATAGAAAATTTATGAGAAGGTAAGTCATTTTATTTGTAAGTTTAATTACAGTTTCTAAATAAATCACAGAAATGAACTTTAATTCTATTTTATTGACAATATTTACAAGATGAAGGAAGTTTCTCAAATATCTCAAGGTGTTCTCTCTGCACAACTCCCAAAGGTGCAGGTCTCTCTAACGTGATTATTCTTCCTTCCTCTCTGTCCCCTCCTCATGATTTACATGCTTAATACTCAGTATCTACCACATCACATCTTCTAGGAAGATTGCCCTAAGTATGTAACACTGGTCAACAAATTTTTACAAAAGTCATGTTACTGAAATAAAATTAGTCATTTCCTATCCATTTGTATGTGCTCAACATGAATATGACAGTCAAATTCTAATTTTGGCTCTAGTTTTTTTTTGTTATCTGCAATAAATGGATGTTTACATCCCGAAATGCCTGCCAATAGTAATAGGCCTACGATTAATACCTGTAAAAAATCAAGTCATAGACTACTTAGATTTCTTTGCTTGTCTCTTGTACAGCGGTTCAGGAATAGAATGGATCGAAGACAGTTTCCATTGTGCAAAAGCACAGCCTTAAGACTCAGTTTCGAATAGTCTAGAAATAGTCTCCATTCTTGTGGGTCATGAGTGATTTCTAAGGCATTCATGAGGCCCTCAATATCAGAGCATAATACCAGAGTACTTTCCTTTCTGAAGAAAGGCTCCAACTGCTGGTGGCGCTTTTGATAGAAAGTAATTGTGACATTTTCTTCTAGAAGATTATATTTTTGGAGTGTTGATCCTAGCAATTCTGCCTTGTTCTTGGATAAGTCTAAATCATGAACCAGGTCATTCAGTTCTTCCTGTGTTTGTCTGTGTGGCATTGATGATGCACCACAGTGAAAATCTGGATCACTGCAGGCTGATGGAACAGGAGAAGAACAGGTCAGCTCACCCTTGTCCTCATCAGATGAATCAAGAGAATATTCTGCTGGAGGTTCTGGAATAGGAAGTCCCTCACCATATGGAACTGGTCTCAATGCAGACAGAATGTTTGGGTAGACTATTCTTGACTTCTTTTGCTTCATTATTCTGCCAGAAAGAGGAGGAACCAAGCAGAAGGAACAGTCTTTGATGTGGTTGCTTAGCTCTCTCCACACCATGGGGACTGCAAATGGCATTGATGGTCTTTTGCCATTTAACCACTGTGAAAGCTGTGTTGTCCATGTAGCGCAGCATATATGCGGGGCCCAAGGCTTGTCTTGGTCACCAACCTTGCATCCCAAGTAAAGATGATAAGCCTTCTTCACCTGAGAAGGGATACTTTTCTTCTGGTTGGCAAATGTCACTTCCCCACAAATAGAGCAGAAATTGTCCATGCTATTAATGCACTTTCCAGGCATGACTGTTCTATATTGTGCTTATATGAATAAAATAAGAACAGTTCTATGGAACAGTAGCTTAAACTGTCTCACACAAAGTCTGAAATATTTTCAATGCTCAACCTTTCCGACGGGGCTTTAGATAGTGCACTACTGATGTCAGCTTACTTTAGCAGCTGCCTGGCAGTAGTATTGCATTGCATCAGAAAATGATGCAATCAACTCTTGATGATGTGTGCATGATGGTATTATGCAATGTGATGCAATATTACATCATTCTAGGCCGATTTAGTATATTGTTGCAGTCCTACTGAATAAATTGACACAGTGAAGCATATAAATGAATTATATGAAATATCTTCAAAACAAGAGATAATAAAAAATTTTCAGGGTTATTTTCATGTTCAGCACACCAAGCTACTACAGATTGGGGCCTTTTAAAGTTAGTAACGATCTCACTGTTGACCAGTGTAATCAAAGTTAAAACCCCTATTGTACTCTTCAATTGCATTTAGTGTTTTCTTTTAAATCTTTTATGCCATATAATCATATTTTAGATAGATTATGTAATTAATGCTTTTCTTTATCATTAATCCCAGGAGAATGGGATCATATTAGTTTTGATTAGCATTATATGCCCAGTAAGTAATCAATATATATCTAATATATCTAACATATTTAAATATTAAATAAAATGTGGGTTTGTTGAATATGAAATATTCATAATGACATTGATATAGGTTGGTTCCCTCAAAATGCTTTTTTCTTCAATTTATATAGCTTAACTTGACTGTAAGAGTTGGTAAACAGTTGCTAAAATTCTTTATAAATAATCTTTCTTGTCCATGAAAGACTTCTTAAATAATCCTGGTCATCAGCTTTGAGTACTTGCTCACAAGTTGCACATAAATCACTTGATGGTGATTTTGTTTCTTTTCTATGTTATTTTCCTTTAATTAATTATAAAATATTTGAAGGCTTTCTTCCCTCTATTTAAACATACTGCATTTTTCAAGCAGGCAGAGCTCCTTTACTCTCAGATTTCCTTTTCTATCCACAAATATTTGGACATGGTGTGAGCTGTGTTATTAAATTTATAGAACTATTTGTTTTGCCAAAGTGTTATCAATGTGCAGATGAAAAGGACTGCAGAAGAAAGGATATTTCACTAGAAAGAAATTTAAAATAAAAGTGTTATCGGCATAATCACTTAATGTAGCAGCTAAAGTATAACATTATATTTTCATACGATGTTGGTTTAGACACATATTTTTGTGTTATGTTGAGTTGTTTTTGTCTTACTCTCACCAATTATGGTGTAATTTTATTCTCTCAAGCTAACTTTTCTATTAAAAGTCTGTAACTGTGTATATCACTTCCTTTGACCAGCAACTTGCTCCCCCTGGTGGCTTTGTTAAGCTCAAACTATTGACCTGATAGAGGTATTTAATTTATAATTTGACTTTTTTTCTTGATGTTTTCAAAGACAGACAGTTCAGCATCATATTTCCAGGGGCATATGAGTTGTCACTAAACTTCTTGTTAAGAAATGTCCATTGATTTGGAGGGATCATCTCAGTGGTGTCTCTATTTCAAAAATCTCTCATAATAGTCCCCAAATTAAACCATTTTAATGTGTTACTATAGGAGTTAACATTAAGAAGAATGGTGACAGTATAATAATTGAATGTTTTTCATAAGAATCTATCCAGGTGGACCATTATCTGGAATTTTGGGAGGTGAGGGAAGGAAAGATTTCTTGTTTGGGAAAATTCTCCCTTCTTGACACTATATGACATTTCCCCTTGATAATATAACATTGTTTCCTATTTCACTCGATATTATTAAAAATTAAGGAATTTCATTTGAAATCACTGAATGTTTCTGACATCAAAAAATACAGGTTGAAAAGGAATTGAATTAAGGGAAGTAGCACTTACTTGAAGCTGGTTTTCTGAAAGAAAGTAGAGCATTAAAAATAAATGGCCACATTACTAAAGAGCATTAAAAATAAATGGCCTTTTCTAATTTGACATCACATAAATACATCAAATATTTAATGATGGCAGAGTACAAGCTAAATTCTGAGTCAAATGCTAAAACAGTATATTTGTGTCAAATTGTCATATTGGTTTCCAACTTCAGAAGCCTTCAGTGAAATGCTCTCAGAGCAAAGGGGAAGAGAGCTGTCTTCAACTGAATAAATGCATGCTCTCAAGACATACTTGAAATGTTTCATTCTCATCTCTTCATGATGGAGAAGGCATTCAGAAGGAAATCTACAGTATATTTTCCTTAGATGTCTTATCATGAAGATTTTGCATTTTTTAAGTGTCCCTATCTCCCTATCTGTCAGAGCCCAGTGCAAAGATGGATTCACTCCAGTAAATTTTGAAAAAGCTACTGGCTATTAAGAACAATGAATAAAAAGGGAAAACAGAAAGAGAGCTGAGAACATGGGAGGGAAGTGAGTTGAACATTTACATCTGAAGTATAAAATCTTCAGAATGTTTTAGGCTTAAGGATATTGTTTACATAACAAATACTTAAGAAGATTTGAAGCTCCTTGGAATAATAAGGATTTATGTGATTTTAGGGACTTTTTATCCAGCCACTATTCAGAGCAGATTTATATTAATGCTACTGGATTTATCCCATCAACATTAGCCACTCATGGGCTAGTAGGTACTGTAACTGCAGAAAAAATAACTAGTAACTGCTGTGTATTAAGGATCCTCTGGAGAAATCACCAGTGGCATTCTTTTGTAAGATCAGGGCATCTATGAAGCTTTTCTCTATTGATCTGAGATATTGGAGAGTCTAGAAGGGGGTTAAACCTTTTCCATATGTGGTATCCCTAATCTTAACAGAAAGCCAGCTGGTCCCTCTGTTACTTGCAGCATTAGGCTTTGTTGTACATAGTTCTCTTGAGTCAATTAAAACTTGACATTCTGTAACCCCCATAATTAAAATGCAAATGAAGAGATGAATTTTGTTATTCAAAAACAGATTACGCAGATTGCTTAAGATGAACACTTACCTAGACCCATACTTACAGTTCAGTAGGATTTCCAAAGACCCTACTAACGTGGCAGAATATGAATCCTGAGCCTGTCTTTTACAAAATGGAAAAAATCCATTATCTACATGTCAAAACAAGGAAAGAAGTTCCAGAGACCAAAAAACATAATTATTAGCTATATACTCTTTAAAGTAATGGTAAGGAGAAAGCAATTCACCAGTGTCTGTTTGGAATTAACTTTCCTATGGTTCCATTGTGCTTCAAATTTAGAAAATGCTACATTTAAAAAGCACATAGCTCTCAGATGGTATAGATAATGGAAGTTGGCACAATGGATGCATTTATGAAAACCATAAACTTTTGTGCATTTATTCTATTTTTATATGTCCACCTGAGTAATTAAAGAGGAGTTTCTGGACACACTGGAGACACTCAGGTCACAATTCAAACACATAACCTCCCTCCCTAAGAGGAAAAGTGAACAAAGCTAAGAAAAGCACACACTTTAGAAATGACCTTGCTTTTTTCTTTGTGCTACTGCAAGAAGATGCAATTCTAAGGGTGGTGATGGAAAGGAATAAAATGCAACATTCATTTTCCACACTGGAAAGCCAAATAATGCTTTGTTAGTGGTTTTTCTAAGGGAGCGTTTTCTAGTCTTTGCCACTTAATCATAGCTGAACTCTTTGCACAGACAAAGCACAATGTCATATTTAATTTTTAGCCATTAGAAAGATGGATACTCTGTAGATCTTAAAAGCAGCAAAGATAAAGAAACAATTACATGATATTTATGGCATGAGAAATAAAATAAAAATGAAAACACATGACACCAAATTGAAAATTTGGGGCGTAGGCTAATTAACAAGGGGTTAGAAAGGTCATCATAGCTACCTGCAAACTAAAACTATTACCACAATGTAAATTAGGCTATTGGAAATTAAGTGTAGGAGTTGAACCAGCATCCGCAGCATGATATAGCACCCTGGAACATCTCATTAAATACTTCAAATTGATGAAGTGATTGAACATCCTTATGTATTTATTTACTGATTTAAATTCAGTTCTACAAAGCAGAAAAACAGACTGATTACAGCGTAGACCCTAAAGGAGAGTTAAGGGAGAGGAGACATTTTTACTGGATTCTTTGGAATGCATTTGTTTCTTATGTGAGTCGCTTCAGTGGGCATCCGGGACATGGTTTTCCCACGAGAAAAGGGAGACTCCTGATTTTTCTTTCATTTTACATTCACCTCCTTCATTCTCTTATGCTTTTTCTAAAGAACCAAATTTCCTATTTCTTGTGCTGTTGTGCTACAATTTTGACATAACCAAATATTTGAAATCCCAACCTAATAAGATATGGGTTTTTTTTTTGCTTGTAAGATGACAAATGAATTATTCAGAGCTGTTGCTTATCATCTTCGTTTTGCACTCACAGTGTGTCAGTAGTCCTGTAGTATTTTTGTTATCTATTTCTGCGCACACATGCTTTTTAATATTTTACTTTCTGGAAAAAAAAAAGGTTTCTCCTGAGCCTTATAAACATTTATAAACATCCCAAAAGCCTTAGCTCTCAAGTGCATGGTTACCGGTTACCTGTCTTGTAAGACTTAATCCTTGCTTTGAATCGTTAGTTCACTCTCATAATTTTAGTCATTTGATTCCAGAAGACTTTTGCTATGGGGCATTTGGCCAAATGTGGGACTTCTGCATGGCAAACTAATATAACTTGGTGATTTGGGAAATTCAACCCTTTTATCTTTTCTGAGGATATAACATGAACTCATAAGCCCAATTCAGAGCACACTTAAACTGCAGGAAGGCAATGATCGTGCCCGTGGGGCTAGCGCACGCCCTTCTACTCCCCAGCTGCTGGTCAAGTCCTTTAAAGAAGATGATGGGCAGTAACACATGAGTGTTGTTAGGGGAAATTCCACCAGCCCTGGAAACAAGCAAACTACCCCTTTGGGATAAATAGAGACTGTTGCCACAGAGCCAGCCTGGCTTCCTTCATTTACTTTTTCTCCTTCCTGACTGCACAGCCTGCTCTCAGAAACAGTTTGCTTCTCTTTCTGAGTTTCTCTGAGTCCACCCCAGGGGAGACTCCCTGTTTACATTTTGCTCCAGCCTTGGGGAAGGCTACTTTCTTTGCTTACTGCTACCATATCTATAGGGAATTAGGAATCAATACCATGGATCATTACTCTGAAAACTAGTTAGATTTCCCTGGCTCCTTCTAAGGGAGTCCAAGATTTCCCATCCACCAGAAAATGCTACAATTTACAAAGAAGACACATGAAGCAGAAATTGAATTATCTTTTTAACCGCAGTTTAGAATTTTCCAGGGGTGCTATAAATTCCTACTAAAAGCCTGTTGGAAGCCTAAAGGATAGTCCATCTGCCTACATCATGGATTATTGACTTCACCTGGAAACCTATAGAAGTGCTGAAACGCCAAACAGAGAGACGTGGGATTTGAGATGCAGCCATACCACCATGCTTACCTTCTTTTACCCTATTCAGAACCCAAAGTGTCTTCCTTTACTCACATTTCAATATAGCTTTGTGCTTTATTTTCCCTACTTAGACTTCATTGATATTCTCCTTCTAAAATATTATTCATTCCTTCTAAAATCCACATTTCTTATAAATGAGGCAAAGCAAAACAAAACAAAGTGACACAAAGAAAAAAAAAAAAACCCAAACCCTCTATCAAATCTCTCCATTTAACATTTCTTTCAATTCCTTGCTTTTGGTGAAAATCGTCTCCTTCTCTTTCACTAATTCCCCCTTTCTGTAATGGAGACAGTGAAGGGCCGAGAATTCACGCATCAGAAATTCATGTATTCTGCCAACTTCCTCACCACCCGTTCCCTGACCTAGCACTTCAGAACTCTTACTCCCCCACCTCTGTGCAGAAAGCCTACTTCCTTTTATATCATGCTACTTGGCTGCACAATCCAGAGCCAGGCATGAACCTTCCAGTCATTTCTCTACACTTATCGAAGAATTCAACATTATGTTCATAACCGTCCCTTCCATTCCAATTTTTGTCACTATTCTGGATTAGTTTCACAGCCATATAGGCAACCAGTCCACGTGCTGGTTTCATAGCTTGAGTTTTTTGACTCCAGTGACCTTGATATTCACCTTGCTCTAGACCCTCAAGCCCAAAATCCCACCTTGAACCATAATCATCTTGAACTAATCCATCTCTGAAGTTTTCTATTGTAAATTCTCATTTTAATCCTTCTACTTTCTCACTTATTTATGCTACTACAACTCTAACAAATCTAGCAAGCCTGTCATTCATTATATCCCTGCCTTTCTTCAATCTATGAATAAACTCCATTTTCCTTCCTATACAACCTAGGCTCATCGACATGAATGCATCTCTCATTAACAACATTTCCCTTCTCCATGAACCTGCCAGCACTGATCTGTAAAAAGCTCCAACCTGGATGTGAAATATCCTACTTCTGCTCTTACAATGCAACTGTTGAAATGAGATTGGAGATATCACACAGCTGTGCACTTGGGCCACAACCAAGTCTAAGTTTCCAACCTTAGTTTGGCACCATTCACTGCTTGGCAGTGATTCCAGATAGCTCTGCTCAGCTACAAGTTCTGCCTACCAAGGAGTCTTAATCCTTATATCCCGTCACATGCTTATATAAGTTTGTAAGGTGTTTTTTCTTATTAAAGAATATTATGGCATAGAAAAAAAAAAGAAATTTGATGGACTTTCAAAAGCTTAGTATGCCTGTGTAAACCATACCCTAACCAGCCAGAAGCCCTGCTGTACTCCCCATTCACCTGATTTTAAACAAAACAGATCATTTGGCTTTTTGAATTTTTCTTTTCCTTTTTTTAAAAGGACTATATTAGAGCATATTTATCTGTTATACTGTAGAAGACATTTGGAATGGTTCTAGTTTTAGAGTATTAAAAATGGTGCTGTTATAAACATTTAGAACATGTCTTTGGATGAACATTGTTGTGAACTTGTGATAGATTACATTTAAGAGTGGAATTATTAGATTTTTTGATCTGCCTATGTTTGCTTTTAGTGAACATAGTGCCAAATCACCTTTCAAATTGAGTACACCATCTCTGCTCCTATGCAGATGGGGACCCTACAGATTTGTCTCTCGGTAAGAAAATAAATAATTATGGGTTATAAAGAATATAAACAAGTGGTGAGATAGCTAGTGCATGTAGCAAAGAAGAACCATTTTAAGACATTGACATTTAAACCTCAATGTGACTTGTCAGGAAGAGATAGTTAAAGGAAGACCCAGGAAGAACACAAGCTAGGCAGAAAGAAGATTCAAAAGTCTTGTAGGAGGAAAGATTTTGGAATGTTCAAGGTATACGCAACCAAAGATTAACCTTTCAAATAAGGTAACAGTGAGGTTAGGGGGAAAGTCAAAATGCATTTATTTGGAAATAGCTGAGAATTACAATTTGGGGTACACAGATTTTAGGCAGAAGGCCAAAACATGTCCCACAAAGGACCCAGGATTAGGATTGCTCCTGAGGGAATGAAAAGGTTGGGGTACTAGAGTATGAAGTAATGATCAGATGAAGAAGTCACAAGGTAAAAATGGTCAGATGGAAGGGTCACAAAATAAAAATAGGTGAAAGTTTTCTTTATCAATCCTTTCAAAGAGAGGATCTTCTCATTCCTGTGAGCTTCTTGAAATTTCAGTGGTTTGGCCTAGTTCAGATGCCATTTGGGTCAAATCCAGTTTAAAAGTTTTTCCTATAGTGGCTTTTGTTGGCCCTATTTTATTATGATTCCTTGATATCAACTTGAAAGGAAGGGGCAAAGTTTCTAAGAAAAGTTAAGAGAGGTGAGCAGGAATCAGTCCGTGCAAGCCTTGAAGACTATTGACCTGATTTTGCTTTGAACTGTATATCCAACAGAAAGCGCCAAGATTTTATCTGATGATGAGTGTGTGCAGGGGTGTTGATGACATCTGGTTAGCCCTCACTGCAGCAACCTTATGAAAAACTGACTCTATAACAATAAAAAGGGAAATAGAAGAATCTGTTTGTGGGGTGACTATTCATCATAAGGCCCTTAAATTTGGTTTAATGCTCTAAGTATGAAAATATCCTTTATCGGTTTCAAAAGTGTTTTGTTTAAGTTGGGAAATACATGGTTAAGCTAAGTAAATGGTGATTCTACCCACTAAGGGAATTCAGTAGATATACTGTTGGTCCAAATTGGACTTGTGGTGGTAGAGCCAATAGTGACTGAATTCATGATCTATTTTGAAGGTAGCACTGAAGGATATGTTGATGTATTATTGCAGAGGGGAGGTATGAGAAAGATCCAGATCAAGGATGATTTCTAGATTTTTGTCCTAAATTTATAATGATAAAATTTATGAAGATAGAAATGTCTGAAGTAAAAATAGGATTGTGTAGAGAGAAAGGTGGTCTACCCAGTGCACTGAGAAATCAGAAGAGAAGAGGTAGAAGAAAAGACTGAAAATAAAATTTTCAAAATGAATATTTACCTCCTCTTGGTGTTATACAAACTCCCCTCTTCCTCTGGACACTTCATGAATCCTCATGAGAAAGAGAATATGACAAAATGCACTAGTGAAGATGCCAGGACCTATTCACATTTCAAATATCAGCAAAACTTATTTTTCATTTCATTTTTTTGAAAAATATAAACATATGTATAAATACATATTAAAATGCAATTCTAAAATTCCTTCCCTCTGGGTTATCATTTGTATCTCATGGTGCACTCACCCCAAATTATCAACCCCTGATTTAGATATCAGTGCTTAAACCATAATTCTTGATGGCTCTATCTTCTCCATGTATTTTAGTAGTACAGGCAAGATTCCACCCCAATAATATATATTATTTCAAGCATAATTAAGTAAAGTTTATGTCTCCGCCTTTTCTTAGTCTATGTACTTCATGATAGCTCATTAAGGTATTCTTAAATTCCACCTTTTTTTCAATAAAAAAGGCAAGTTTTAATTTTAGCCTTATGCCACAACAGCATTTAATCACTGCATTCAGTAATTAGTAAGTAAAGGCAAATTATTTGATTTAGGAAATCCTACAAATACAAATATACAAATGATGTTGACACTCACAGCCAACAACCCAGGCCTCCAGCTAGCTCTGTGTGATAGACACTCACTTAGTTTTACCCTCGATAGCAAACTATCCGACCATATGCTCAGGAGATGCAATGATTGTTATTTCACTACCATTATCTAAAGGAATAAAATATGAATCTCATTTTTATATATTCTTGCCCTCTAAGAACATTAATATTTAAACATTATTAAATATTCAGCAGTTTAATTTCATAGCTAGATATTTGGAAAAAGTCTCTAAGTCTTAAACATGCAGGGTATTGAATAGATATTACCTGTAAAGGCATTACCTATAAGTAGAGCAAAATAATTTAAAATTGAACATGCCAGTTTGGCAATAATTTCGCTTATAAGTGAAACATGGAATTAATTCCATTTATTTAATGAATGACCACTATGTTTAGAACAGGCTAGTGAGCCCTCTCCTGAATCACCAAGTTGACGGAGGACTAATTAAAAAAAAAAAAAAAGAAAGAAGAGAACAGCAGACAAAGATAAGGCAAGCAAATGTATGAAAGTAAAGGGGGTAGGGAGTTTCATTCAGACTCTGTGGCAGGAGTCACGGGGAATAAATAGGTTGTGTTCCTTTTTTATAAACAAAAATTCTAGAGTTCAGAACTCAGCTTGTCTCAGGAATGCTGTTATCCTTATTATCTTTCTAGTATTTTAATTTAGACTTCTGGCTTGATGTAATCTTTTTAGAATGTAACTTCTACTTAATGGTCTGTAATATTTTTTAAATAAATGAATACAAATGAGTTAATAAAAATGGTTATCTAATATAAAGTGCACACGTTTTGTTGTCTTTCCTAGTGCCTACTGTAAAATTGCATTGTCTCTTATAACGGTCAAAACATTGTTTTATACATAATTTTACATAATCTGTGCTACTCTGAGAAAAATGCTTTTCGAAATTTAGAACATAGGCTTTGCTACTAATGAATCAATATGATTAGTATAAGGGTTAGGGTTAAAGTTTAATGAAATTTAAAGAAATTACACTCAGAATCTTTGTAATAAATGCCCAGTGTTTGTGATTTTTGTTAGATGTGATAGCAAATATTTTATGAACAGCCCATATACTCAGGCCTTACATGATTTATGATTTGATAACATATTTTCTGACTATAGAAGTAATAATTCTAATTTTTGAAAACTAGAACACTCTGCAGAATTAAAAATAAAGTCTACCCACAATCATGATTAATATTTCAGTGGGTTTCAAATGTGTTTTCTCTGAGGCATTCACATTTGTGACATGAGATTATATTTCTGTAATGTGTATTTGCATGCTTGTCTTTTATTTCATTAACCCCCTATTCATTATTTCATTCATTAACTAGTCTCTCAAAAGAGCTTAAAATTTTTATACTTTTGTAGTCTATAAACTATATATATTTACAGAGCCTTACTCATACTTTTAGATATTTACCTAATACCTAATTAAAATCTACATATTTTTGAAAAATTCCTATATGTGGAATTTCTGGTCAAAAGCTTATTTAAAATTCTTAATACAATTTGCCAACTGACTTTCCAGAAAGGATATAGGTTGTTATACCCCAGCTAGCAAGATATAAGGGAAATCCTCACTTTAGTATGGTCTTAAACACACTAGCTATTATGTTGCTTAACCCTCGTTAATTTAGGAAATGAAAAAAAAAATTATATTTTATTTTTATTTGACTTTCCTTATAAACTATTAACAAACTTATTTTTACATGCTTTCTTTCATAGATAATTCTGGAATTTACTCTGTATGTCCTTTGCCAAATTATCTATGGGTATTATAGTTTTCTAATTGATTTTAATAAGCATTTACATATTAAGGATGATACTGCTGTATTTAATATACATAACAGTTCCGGATATTTCCCTGAGTAATTATCATTTCTAATTTTTTGAGTTTCAAAGTTTAATCTTTATTCAACTTTTACTCTTTATTTTTCTTGCGCCATTTATTCTGCTGTTTTTATTAGAAAGTTCCCCATTTTGAAACCATGTAAATTTTCATGAAAATTTCTATCTGCTTATTAGAGGTGTGTTTTTTTTTTTAATAGTTTGTTATTTAGTTCACCTGAAATAATTTGGTGCAGGATATATATTACAAAAAAAAAAAAAAAAACAACTTTATTCTTTCTTCTGGAACAGTTGTTCCAGCACCGTCAATGCAATCACATTTTCATTCTGCTAAGACTCCAGGCTCACCAACAGCCAACCACTGCTCAAGGCCCTGAGCTCGCTCTTTTCACATTAGTCATCATCATTTTTTTCTAAACTATCCTATATCACTTTTTGTATCAGTAATGTGTCTTAAGTATTTTCTATTTATAGCACATTCTAATATGTAATAGGATAACTCTTCTTTAGATGCCCCCAACTTTTGTGTTTGGACACTTTGGGAGAGTGCAGGAGGCTGGGAGGACAATGGACAGGGATAATAATCTTAACTTCTTTTCTTCATTTAATTATGTATAGTTTTAATAGCAGAGATTACTTTTACAACTTTGCTTATAATTGCTTAATCACTTTTTAACAACTTTGTCAAATTCAATCTTCCTCTCATTCTGTTTAAAAACACATCCATTAATGAATTAATATGAAAATAATATATTTACTTTTATAATTTTGAGTTTCTCAGTTAAAAACAATTTCACCCTCATTACTGTTTGGCATTGTTTTCATGTGTTGTTTTTTTTTTTTTTTTTGCAAAATCCAATTGTTAAACTTCTGGAATATTCTATTTTAACATTATTTTTGCAACTCTCTTTTGACTACTGTACAGAATTCCATGGCTTCATATATTTATTTGTAACAAGCATCTTGAATAAACTTTTAACATTCTAATTTATTTTCAGTAAAATCTTTTATGTTTACATCATCTGAGAATGCTACAAATTGTATTTCTTTTTCAATTGTTCTAACTCACACAACTGCTGATTGTTAGAATTGATTGGTTCCTGCTCCCAGAACAATGCTAATAGTAGTGTCATTGTCTCCAGGTCTTGTTTTGATTGTAATGAGAATGCCTCTGGTATTTCAAGGTTAAGTGTGATACTGTCTGTTGACTTCGATAGATAGCCTTTATTATAAAAGATAACTATCTTCCATTACTCTTGTCCCATAATTTTAATATAAGAATTGGTTGTTATATACTATAAAATTGTCTTTGTGCATCTTTTGAAATTAGTGCTTTTCCCTCAGACTTATTATTTATATGGGTTATATTAATAGATTATCTAACATAAAACCATTTTTGTTTTCCTATAATAAACTCTACACTGGCATGTTATATTAATCTCTCAATGAAAAGATTTGAAATACAAATAGCCTGTGCTTGCCAATTTTGTGCTTTCCTTAACAGATTTCATAATGCAGTTTATGATGGTTTTAATTTAAAATGATACATTTTCAAATAGGACTTTTTCAGGAAGTGGGGAGAAGGAGGCTTATAGGATGGATTATTGCCATTTATTTGAAAACTGAGGGGAGTATATTCATTAAATAGACTGGTTTAGAGACTTTTAGAAATAATCCTTTGATGTTTGGTTTTCAGATTTTCATGGGCCTGGTCTATAATTTCTCTTAATTCTATAGGCATTTATTTACTGATGTGCTACTTAAATGAAGTGACAGGTAAATCTTATTTGATATTCACAAATAGTATGAATTGGGTGGTAAATAGTCATTTCCCATCCAAGATAAAAAGAGTACTACAAATAGGCTGTGACTTGTTCAGTCACACTGGTGTAATGAGCAACAATCAAGGTTAAAATTACAATAATTCAGAGGTCAAAGTTCTTTTGACCATACCATCTCGCTTCTTATTCTTACTTTAAAGGACCCTGTGAATTACCTTAACTTATCCCTCCAATGCTATTTAATACTTATCTTCCTATGTGTTCCCAAGATAAACAGCACCATTTCTTTATCATGCTGTACTGACGAACATGGCCTTAAAGTTTTGCCCTCAGCTTGATTAAATGTGAGACAAGTTTCTTCCTGCTAAAAACCTGAACTCCCCTTTCATAGAAAATTTACTCTTGAAAACTCTTGACTTTCTTTGTCTCTTTGAGGTATAAGTCTTCCCCTAGCCTCTGGCCAGTTTTACAACCCAGGAAGCTAGTCCTTCTCAAAGACCATCCCATTGAAATGTAATCATAAAATAAAGAGCACCTCTATCTTCCAGGCCCTGTGTAAAGACAGGCACCCAACTTCCATAAGGTAAACATGAACTAGTAAACACAGATAATTAATTTACATTAACCAGTCTTCCGTGTAAGATCCTTTAGTACATTTCCCACTAGCTTATCCTAGTGCTTAAAAACTCTCCTATGTGTTTTTCAATGGGGTTGAGTTCAAACTCTCTCCCCTAATGCAGTAGTCTCAAAAAGGAATTACTTGCCCAATTAACTCTGTCTGGTACAATTTCATTTTTTTAGTGCTAAAATGCCCTTTTTATTTAGAAGTATTCCCCTCTGCTCTTTGATTTTCTGAGAAGCTGTAATAGATTTTAATCCTGTTTTTAATCCTTAAGATTTAAAAAAAAAAAAAGCACCAAAATATACTAGGTATTTAATATATTTTGATTATGGAATATATTTGAATGAATGAAGGTAGGTAATTTGGGGTCCAAAGTCCCTGTCCTTATTATAAATATAGCTCCTTCAATTTTTTAATACCATTTGGAAGCACTGGCCCTGCCTCCTCTAATGCATAGATAGGAAATTAAGAAGTGACTGGTATCTAAGAGGAACCCCTTCAAGAGGATATGCAAATATTGTTGAGGGTAATCTCATTCTTCCAATTTAAAACCACTCTCCACTTTCCCCAAGGACTGCTAGTTGAAATAATACTCTTAGGTCTGTACCTCAAGAATAATAACTTGAGTGTTTTGTTGGTGGATGCCCCAAATTTACAGCAGTTCTATCTAGCTTTCTTTCAAGTTAGATTTTGTTCCTACCCACCAACATCCACTTTTCTTCAGATATCGGAAGATTAGGGATACTTTTCTATTATCAGTTGAAGGAACAGGCATATAGTTTAGAAAATATAAGTAAATTAGATAAATATCAATGCTTTTCCCAGTCTTTTTTAAAAGTTGTGGGTTTTTTTGTTTTGTTTTTTTGTTTTTGTGACTGGTGACATACCTGGACACCTTGATTAATGAAAAGTAATCACTAGAGTTCTCATTATGGTGTGTCATGATATTGCAGCTTTTAATTGTCACCACTTGATCCCAAGGCCTTGGCATTTCCTTTTGAGATCTTATCATTGATGCTTGAATTACATCTGCTTATCACTATTTTATATAGCTAGAAAGGATGTACAATGTTTGTAGCTGTACTGCTTTCTAAGACAGTCTTTGTTTCAGGCTAAACCAACCTTAATTCTGTTTGAGTCCAGTTTCTATCAGTAGATATGTGCTTTCCCACCACCTACAATTTTGGGAACTTTATAGAAAATAGACCAAGCAGGTCAACAGTCCAAAAAAACCCCTCCTTTGTGTGCACTGTCCCTGTAACTTTGCCTACAGATCCTTCCACACTACTCTCTGTATTGCTGTTTCCTTTCTAACACTTAGCACAATTTGCACTTATCATTCTTGTGTTTATTTTTTCAACATATGTCTATTGTCTGTTCCATTAGACTGGAAATTCTGATTATAGGATATGTCACTTTGTTATCTTCTATATTCTCCTGCTTGCAAAATGATAATCCATAAAAAGTTAGGCCACATTGGGAGAGAAAGGAAACCTGCATGGTGAGTTCACAAAAATCCAGCAGTCAGGACAGACTAAGCCTGTCACCAGCATCCCACCACAGTTGCATCAATTCTTCAGGATACCTGAAAATGTATTGATGAAACTGCTATAATTTAAAAATATGATATTTATGGGGAATCTGTATTCTTTATAATTTTCTATAAAGCAGTTATTTTAACACCAGCGTTTATAATTTTCCTGAAATATTTTTTCTAAAAGTTCAGAAAATCTAACTACTGAAAATTAACAACCACTTATTTATGATCTGTCCAGACCTAGAACTGGGGAAACAGACGTCCCAGAGGCTCACCTAAGTACCATTATCTATCCTGGGACCCTTCTATTTGGTTATTTCGCTTCCACATATCCCTCTATTACTCACCACCTTGCATTTTCCTAAAATTAGGTATGTATTTCGTGTGAAGAAGGAGGAGAGGATAAAGAGAGAGGTGCCCTAGCATGCTGCCCAAAATTATAATATTTCCTGAAGGTATAAAAGCTAGAATGGCAAAATATGCCACTCTTGTTATTATTTCTGTTTGGACAGTGATAATAGTTGTGGACTATATAATCAGTGGTTAGAATACAGGTTAGGAGAACAAATATGCCTGGATTAGTATCTTAGTTCCATTATGTAGTAATTACATAGTTTTTATTCAATTATTTACTTTGAAATAACATTAGCTTACAACACTATACATGATTTAGGGGTCTAGGTTCACCCCTCCTTAAATATACATCACCACACCATAAATACCACCAAGGCATCCATAGTCCTTTACCTTGGGCCTCCTATCCTCTTTGTAAAGTCAGCAAGGTTCTTCACCATTTTAAGACCAGTTTTTATTTAAGAGCCAAATATATATTGTATATAAAGCATGTAATGCAATGCCAGGCAGCAGTGCTCAATCAATGATGGCAATGTGATGGTGATGATGATGTTGGTGGTAATAAACAGAATTTAATTCAGTCACCTTTATGTACTGAAAGGTTAAGAAGTTGTGTTATAAATCACCTATACCACGAATGCTCTCCTCAGTCTTTAAACTTCTTAATTTGGCAGAAAACATATTCACAGAGTATACGTCAATCATTCTTTGCATTATCACTTGTTCACATTTATCTATTGTCAATAGCCTCTTGTTTTTGTCATTTCTATGATAAGATCCTACATTATCCTGGGTTGGATTGTAGGGGAGGCACAATGAGCTCTCCAGTTGGCTGACCCACGTTGGAAGAACTGTTAGTCCAAAATGTCTGAGGTCTTTTCTCTGGACACCTGGACTCCAGTCTTGACTCTACTACCAGTTAATGATGTGACCTTGGGCAAGTGACAACCTGTCTAGGCTTAGCTCCCTCATTGAGGGGATTGGAAAAGATTCTATTCTAAAGCTCCTTCTGTTGTACAAGGACTGTGATTAGTACCTGTCACTCTAGGCAACATCTTACTGTCTAAGGTAATAAGGTCAGGTATGTTCAAAGTTCATCAATGCCTCATTTTACAGAGATGTTATAATTCTCTATTGGTGTTCTTCAGATCAGCTTAAATGAAGGCTAACTATAATAGAAATATTCTCCCTAAAAATGTAACAGGTAATAAATTTGTAGTTTAATCCACACACTCATTAACAAGTTATTCCCAGGAGCTCAATAACAATATTTCTTTAGGCACACTACTATCTGTGCACATATCACATCAGTTAATCCTGACATCAATGGCCATCATTATCCTCACCAATTACTATTATTAGTGATCACAACAGACTCACATGTTTTCCAGGACATCTGGAAAATATGTGGCTTTGCTGATAAGAAAAATAAAATGGCTTTTTACATACTTCCTATTTTTCTTATTTTTCTTTGTTAAGCCTATTAGGAAGTCAGACATTTTATCTTTCTATCACTTTACTGGTTGCATTCAATGGATATTTTAGTTACAAACTTTGTACAATTTTTGTTCAAGTTATTTTTTATTTCTCCTACAGAATCATATTTTTAGGCTTTAATAACTTTGCCTCACTTGGTCCCAATAGGATTTAAAACACACAAGCACACTCACACATACATACATAGACACTCCGTGGCATTTACCCTTCTTAATAATACGGATCTCTTCACCGTACTTGATGTCATTATATGCTTTAGAAATACTTATACGTGTGACACAATAACCTCATAGATAAATGTCCTGAACAGAAAACATAATTAAATTAAAAATTGGAAGCTGATTTCCTTCACCTTGCGGTGCTGGTAGCTGGATCAGAGTATTTACACTCACATTTTAATCCTTTAATCTAGGAATCAATGCATGACCTGAGGCAACAAGTTAACAGCCTGCCAAAACTAAGCCTGGGCAGATGGCAACATTGATCCTGATTTCAATTTCCCAAGACCCCTGGAAATAACTGGTGCAAGCACAGGACAAACAGTCACAACAGACTCAGGGCTCTGCCCACATCCTGATCCCTGTGACATCATTTACTTTCTCTCCCAGCTCAAAATAGTTAAAAAAAAAAAAAAAAAGAATAGAAAAAATACACATTTTGCTAACAAGTCCTGCTTTCTCTGGGTCACCAGGTATCCAGACACATTCTATTTCTATTTAATTCAGATCATAACAAGCATATCCTCGCTCAATAATGCCAGTAACATATCTCTATAATTCCTTCCAAAATCTTGTTTCCTTCTTTTAAAATTCTATTTTGTTTGTTTGTCACAATCCATTCATTGGCGCTCTTGAGATTTTTTAATTTATTCTTTTTTTGAGAAAAATTCTCAAAACATCATAAGATGTCAAATTTTTCTTTAGGTAAACTCTTCAGGGCCATCTCAGCAGATGGCAACACAATGCCACACAACATTGCATTCTGTAGTTGACAGCTCCCAGGTTTAAAGCAGCAATGCTGAGCCTGGTGTGCACTCGGATGAATGGATGGAGTCTCTCTGCTATTCTGAATTTTTGTGCGCCTTGGCCAAGAGCACACTCATTCATTTGTTTTTCTTCACCTCTTTTCCTCTGCTTCACAACCTGAAAGGCATATCTTTTCTCTTTATTCTGTCCAATTTTTTACCTTGTAGATCATGTTTGCATCCAATAAATATTTGATGTCCATCAAGTCCATCTGATGGTGGCTATTAATAACTTCTGGATCTTCAGCTAAGTGGATCACGATTTTATTGGTGCAATTTTTGCATTTTACCCTAATCTTAATTAACTGTGGGTAATTAATTGCGATGACTGCATTGTCTCACTTATTTCATTTTCACACCCAATGTGCATGGCCTTATAAATTCTTTGATCAATTTATAACCCTGCTCAAAACCTGACTTCAGACAAATTATCTAACCTTATTTCCACTATTCCTCAACATGACACCTCCATTTCACTCAGGTTTACCTTATCTTCTGTTTTCATTGAAGCACCAATGCTCATTTCTACTTTCAGTTCTTGGCCTGTCTGAAACACTTTGTTCTTCTCATGAACATCCCCCTCTACCAGCCTCTGCATCTTAGAAGACATCCTACTTCCAAAGCCCACACAATTCACTCTCTATGACCCTTCTCAGCCTTCCCATCAGACCCTGTAATTTAGTACTCATTGTATATTCCAGCTGTTCAGGCTGAGCAAGCTCTCAGTCTGAAACACTCTCTGAAGGTGATTTAATACAGTCTCCCCACAGGTGGAGCTTACCACAATGTAACACTGTTTTTTAAATAATATCTAAGAAGAAAATGTGAAGAAATCAGCATTCTGAAATATAAATTTTCTTTCACATGCAAGCCTTTAATATATGAAAAAATCTCTTAATTACTCATATTCCATAATCTCATCTCTGGTTGTAATCATCAGGGTCCAATCAAAAGATAGAAACTATGTAAGTTATTTTCTTTTCTCTTATTGAGGTTCAATTTGCATAAAATTATATTAGTTTCAGGTGTACAGTACTATAATGATTTGATATTTCTTTATGTTTCCAAGTGATCACCATATTGTCTAGTTAACATCTAGACAATGTTTTTTCTTATACTGCAAACACTTAACATATACAATCTTAGCAACTTTCAAATATACAATACAGTATTATTAGCTATAGTCACCATCCTATACATTATTCCACCTGCCATTTATTTTATAACTGGGAGTTCATATCTTTTGATTGAACTGTATTAAGGGACACTATGTTAATCTTCATTTTGCACAATCTCAAGACATAAAATATCTTCTTAAAATTAATATCTCTAGTTTTTATCCTCCAAATAAAAAAGTAGCACAAAATTCAAAAAACCTGAGATAGTAACAATCATTGTTTTCTAAACATTCAGAGAATATCTATTTGTTAATATGTCTTCATAGATAGATACATGGTCACTTACTTCTTTAATTAATAGAAGATGTATATTTGTGTTTTATTTTTTCCGCACAACAGAAAATGAGCATTTTTATAATGATGTTAGATAGCCTTAGGAACATGATCATATTCTTGTATAATCATCTAATTATTCTCACATTATTGGACATTTGGATTTAGTCTAATATTCCAATTTTTAATATTATTAGCAATGCTATTAAAAACACACTTGACTTAAATTTGTGTTTCTGATTATTTCTTCAGAACAGATTCATAAAGTAGAATTGCTAGATCAAAGGACAGGAAATAATTTAAGACATTTGATTGATATTGCTAATTTGGCAGGGTTAAACTGCCTTTTTGATTTCTTCTCTACTCATTATTCATACTCTTATTAAATTCATTCATTCTACAAGCATTTGTTGAATAAGGGTGACTGCTGTTTGCTGAGGTGATCCAGATCCAGATCCAATTCTTTCCTTGTTACAATGAGGCGAAATCCTTCCAAGGTTAGGGTAGCAGGTAGTCTGTTCCTCTATGTGCCATTTTGTTCTCCTGTTTTAAAATGAGATGATTTTCTTTGTTTCATTTTGCATTTAAGTGATTTCCCAAATTTCAACACAGGTCTTTGCTTGGTCCTATTATCAGATCTAACTACTAAACACAAATAAAAGACAACTTGATGGTACTTGCTTTCTTTTGAATTTCTACTGCTCAGTATACAGCATTCTACCATTTTACCAGCTCCACTACAGTCTGAGTTTGAATGCTTCGTACCTGATTTTTAATTCCCAAGGAAAATGAAGTGTGCAGCTTGGAAAAAATCTCTTCACTAAAAGCTTTGTAGCTCTATCTGTTATTTCATGAACTTTTTGGTTGTGCTTAATAAATTAATTTCTCTACTGAGTTAATGGTCACACTAGTGCTCTTATTTCTGGAAATTTCATTGCCTTTAAATAGTTTCCTTGTGTTTATTCCACTTGTATGATATAAGGAGCCTCACCATTTTACTTATATTGAAAAGTTATCTTTTTCAGATTATTCTAAAATTTTACTTAATCAAAATTTCAAAGGCCCATATCCAACTTCTTTATTGGTGGCAGAATTTAAGACACAATAAAGTCAAGTGAGCAAGAACAGGCAATCAAAAGATGAACTGTAATTTCTATCCTTGTTCTACATTTTGGCAACATAAGAAAAACATCTCTGAGGGGGAAGTTGCATCCAACAAAGAATTGGAGGATATAGATTCTAACGCTTTTTATAAGGCAGCAAAAATACTGTTCAGACTGCCTTTCTCTATGTATGTTGTCTTCTAGAGATCGTCCAGAAAACACACAAGGATAATCTTTCTAACGTATTGCCCTTGCAAGATGCTTATCTTCACTTGGCTTCCACTATTCCACAGCTTCAGGGGTGTTTGAATGGAGAGGCCAAGGTTGAGTGAACTGACATAGCTACAGAACGTATGAGAGTAGATGCTGGAATCTGGGTTTCTACAGAATGGTGGACTTGAGTGAACTTGGTATTTATTCAGGGATACCTAAGAGACTCATACTTACTTAGATGAGTACAACAGTTAATTGAGGCATTGACTAGCTATGGCAACATATCAGGATCGCCAGGGGAAGTTTAGAAACTACTGAGAACCAAGTTGTTCTGATTCACTTGCCTGGGGGGGGGGCAGAGATATCTATGTGAGTTTAAACACCATCCCCACCCCAGATGTTTTTAATGTGAATCAGGGTAGAGAAACACTGAACTGAAATTTCTCCACAGTGGTCACTCTCCATTTCAAGCAGCAGACAAACACAGGGTTTTCAGTAGAATGTCTGTTTCTGACAGGATCTCAAGAAGTACATTAGAGACCAGTATATTGTGCATTTCCCTGAATGGAAGGGTTCATAGGAGACAAGAGATAGGCTGAGACTCACGTTTCTGTAAGTTGATAGAACTTCTCAAGACTATGTCAACTTTCTACGAAGAAGTGAAGCTCTTATCAGAAACAAGACAGAGGGCAGACAAGAGGCTGCAGCTAACAGACTGGGATGGGCACATAGAACCTCCCCAAGGCACATCAGAACCTAGATCATTTATTCTAGATTTCTTCAAAGTTAAGGATGAGTATCCTATATAGACTTCACCTGGTCAAAATGGTTAAGATGTCTCAGCAAGGGTGACTTTTAGAAACGGCATGTTAGATATTCCAGTTTAATGTAATTGAACTCATTGTTTTTGAAGTTCTGTAGATTCTTTATAATTTTCTCTAGTGCAGTGTTGTCATTGAAGTATGGAACTAAATCAAATCCAAGGTTCATTTAAAAATGCACAATGTCAAAGAGGTCTGGAACTGTCCTAGGTTTTACTCTTAAAACCCAGCTATCTGGCATGCTATGCTATATATTCCAATATGATACTCAAGAAAAAATGAAAATCATATTATCTATCAGGATAGCCGGGCAAAAAACAAAACCTAGAATGCAGAGAACAAAAGGATGAAGCATTAGAGGATCAATCTGTTAGATGGATAAAGAGAAATGAAGTCAAATTTATTTGGCTCCTAGATGATTTCCCTGCTCCTATGTAAATCTATAGGTCAGAAGGCACTATTTGGAGTCAAACGCCAAGTGAGGAGGGTATTCGTTCTACCTCTTTATCACTATCATTTTCTTTTGCCTACGCATGCTCCTCTTCTCCGACCTTCTCCTCTTTCATATGTGATTTTCATCCTTTATTTCACCTCAGAATTGCCTAATCTGAAATACAATTAGTTTAATTTTGTTCAACTTCTTTAAATCATTCAACTGCAGTCTTGGATTTGCATTTCTATTTCTGGAGTCGAGGGAAGGAGTACTTTCAAACTCCCCAGACCCATCTCTTTCTTATCACATTTCTAATCAAACTTTAGTCTCAAATGCCTGTCATTTCTCATAGATGTTGGAAGATTTTAGTGTTCTGAGAACAGTCTGAAGAGAATCTTATTTTCACTTGCAAAACAAAATAAAACTCTAATTTGAGAGAATAATTTGACTTTCTCCAATGGGTTTACACTGTATAGTATAGAACAAACTATCATGTTTTTTCTCCATTTTTTTTAAGTTTGTTATTAGAATTGAATTTTATTCATTACAGAATGGTTTTAAATAACTATGGCTAGGATCCTTTGGATGAATTCAGTAACATATATTAATGTAAAATTACCCTACTATTAGGATAATAGAGTATTAAAATAATATTCTAAGACTAATGGTAATTCTATTAATGGTAGAAATATCATTCTAATATTTATATCTAACATTATTAATGTATTTGTACCAATTTGAGTGTTGTCAGCAACTTTTAGAGGTTCATATTTGGTTGTCCTATTGTCTCTCAAATTTCTCAGGTCCGGGAGTGGGGGGGGCGGCTGACTATGTGCTGTAAACATTCATCTGATCAAAAACTTTTGATTTCTTCAGGAGCTGCCAGCTGGACCCCTATCTTCTCTACCAACCACCCCCACAGAGTCATTGACTGAGAAACTAGAATCTAAGTTTCTCAACTTCTATAGGGAGATTTTTCTCCATCCCCACCCATTATTTAGTCCATAGACAAAGGATTGGGCTAATGCCTGGGTGACCAACCTCAATTTCCATCCTAGTACCTCTTGGTGCTTCTTTGTAGGACTGGAGCTCTGCTCATCTGCTGTCTTCTGAGTCATATCTGGGTCATCTGTCTCCAATCTCTGTCTCCTGGCCAGTGTCCTGTCACAGAGACACAGTGCAAATCAAAGACAGGACTATCATTTACTTTCTGTTCACTTCTTCAGTAGGCTTCCTTTGACCACCCTATTTATTGAAGATTCCCCCCAAAATGACTCACTAGGCCAGTATTATGCAACTAAGGTACATGTATATACTCTCTGTGTATATAATACTTACTACTAAATAGAGTCATGCTACATATTCTATTGGAGTGTGGGTTTTGTCTGCCTCTGTGGAAGTTAGGGTTTTATCTTGTTACCTATTTTATTATCAGAATGTAAGACAGTGTCACAATCATGTGAGCACTGAACAAATGATCAGTAAATGAAAAAAGTGGCTATCTCTCACCTGCTGAAAGTTTTCATGCCATGCTCTGTGCAGCTCTCATCAAAGCTATTGATAGTAACTCATCCCAGTGTTACTAAAAATCTCAATATAAACCAGTCCAACATGAATCCAGATATTGCCTGTAAGAGTTTCTCCTCTGGTTTTAACACCTGTTCCAAAACTTCCCAGCCCCTTCTCAAGTGAATACATGATTATAGAATCAGAAACCATTTTTAGACATTAGATATTCTAACATGTTCTCAAGGACATAACCCCAACAGATAATGTGCTTGCGTAGCATTCATGTTTCTGTCCTGAATACACATGACCATTTTTAGAAATAAATTCTCCTCAGCAGCTTCCCTGTCCTTGCCCTGAATAATGCCTGCACCAAAGCTCTTCGGTCAGCACACCCAGCCGTGCCTCAGCTTCAGCTCAGCATCATGTGTCAGCAGCTCTAATTGCTCAGCACTTGAGGTCTAGATTGACCAATGCACTTGCCCTGGCCTCCAGCAGATCTGGGACAAACCAAGAACCCTGGCGGGCTCACTATGCTGCAGCCTTTCTCCCTGATTCCGTTCTGTGTATAAAACATACACAACCATGTATTTATCCTGATTTCTGATTTAAACTCTAGTATTTTAGTTGGAACTAAAGAATTCGCCAAACTTTTGTTCATTTGGCTTGACTAGAACGCTGACATGTCATCCAGGTCTTGCCAGCATTCCTCTCCAGTAGGACCTGCTTCTCCCTGTGGCTGCAAGCTCCAAGCAAAAACCACACCACCACCACCTGCTATTCCTGGCACTGAATGCTATGGCTTGTCCCTCTCCAAAGCCAAGCTGACAGGCATGCAGTGATCAAGATCAGGTCAAAGATGCCACAGGCCTTTGACTTTGTTGCTTGTATTGTAAACTTTCAGTCTTCGTAAAGGAGTTGGAGGGGTGGTCCTCGCTCTTGGCCCATCCATCCTCTGATTATGGTGTCTCCCAGAGACACTGCCATCAGTTCTGATCACTAAGAGGACCTTGAATTATGAATGAGCTCCAAGAAGGAAAAAATGACCACTGGCATTATGAATTCTTCCTTGGGAATTCCATATAGGCATTTTGGGGTTTCAGTGGAAGGAAACTATTATTTTTTTTTAAGATTTATTTATTTATACATACAAGCTGGGGCACAGCCCAGAGGCGTGGGGTGGTGAGAGGGTTCACCAGAGACAGAGTGGGGAGCAGAACAGGCAGATCAGAAATACACTGCTGAGGGGAGCAGCGGGTAAGGCAGGAGAGGTCTGCCGCACCATGTGGGATTCTCCCTGGCTGGACATCGAACTTGCATCGAATTTGCATCGAGCGCTGCCGACAACTCCACAGCGCAGCTCTCAACCGCTGTGCCACCAGGGAGGCCCGGAAGGAAACTATTATTAATAAACTTCATTCCAGCCCTTTTCTAAGTCTTTGCCTAACGACTGTCTAAGAATCCCTCTGCTGGGGCCTCCCTGGTGGCACAATATACCTCCACTATCTCACCAGTGTGACTGGGCTAAGTCCCAGTTTGCCTTTAAGCCCACTGGTGCTAAGTCCTGCCCTTCTTTATGACTTTTGTCACTTACCAATTGTCATAATTAGCTTTTATCTGTTACCATTAGCATTCTTACTTGGCCACAATGAAGAAGCCAGCCACAGGTGGGAAGTTCTGAGAACTAGCTTCTGACATAATTTCTAGATTTGATGTTTGCCCACTAGTCTACATAAAGGAAATTGTGCAAAGTCATCTATGGATCTAGAAAAGCCTGAGGCAAATTAGAGTGGGTCTGACTGCAGTTCAGCACACAGGAGATCATATGTGCTCAAAAGATTCTGGGAATAGAGACAAGAAACTCCACTCACATGAATCAGGAAAGAACATCATGGGAAACAGATGAATGACATGAACCCTTTGCCATGAAAAATGATTAGATCACAGACACAAACTTGTATCTACAATTTGAGGAACTATTGAATACCTAAAATTCACCCAGGGAACCCAGGTTAAAAACCGCTACAGTAAAGTCCAAGACTTGTGTGAGAAGTAACACTTTCTGCAGAAGTGTTCTCATGCCTTAACTTTAAGGAAAGAATTTCCTTTATAAATAAGTAAACAATGATCAAATGCAATGTTGACTCTAGATATAGTAATCTGGTTCCTTCCTACCCAAACTGTGGGGCCAGCCACCTGGGGTCTGAGAGGAATACAATCTCAGGTCCTGACCTACACCCCACTCCATCAGAATTTGTGTGGTTAACAAGATCCTGGGTGATATGTACACACATTAAAAAATTATAAACCAGGGCCTCCCTGGTGGCGCAGCGGTTGAGCGCTGCGCTGTGTAGCTGTCGGCAGCGCGCGATGCAAGTTCGATGCCCAGCCGGGGAGAATCCCACATTGAGCGGAGCGGCAGACCTCTCCTGCCTCGCCTGCTGCTCCCCTCAGCAGTGTATTTCTGATCTCCCTGTTCTGCTTCCCACTCTGTCTCTGGTGAACCCTCTCGCCACCCCACACCTCTGGCCTGTACCCCAGCTTGTATGTATAAATAAATAAATCTTAAAAAAATTATAAACATTGTTGCAGAAAATAGAGAAGTACCCAGATTGCCTTTAAAGGTAGGCTAATGTTATTTGACTTGCATTAGTTAATCCTGCCTTTGCCTATTTGGCAAGCTTCTATCAAACCTTCAAAACCCAGCTCAGACATTTCCCCTCTTTAAAGACTTTCCTGCCCCAACCCAAGAGTGAGTGATTTACTAACTTTAACTGATCTTTCTAATTTCCATTCTTTATACAATGGTATTTACATCAAGAGGATTTCACAAAAAAAGATAAATCATGTAAATTCCTCAGTAAGGATTCTAAGCACATAGGTCCTAATAACACCTCACACTTTTAACATTCTGTGCCAAGCCTACTTTGAGCATTATAAATGTGAATTAATACACATTTAGATACAGCTGAAACACATGTGTGATATGTGTCGGCAAAAAAACAGTTTGAAAGTTCAGTAATTTAAATTTTTTACTGCAGCCTAACATAAGTGAATTCACTACTTCTAATTTATTATTTACTATAGAACTACCCATTGAAGTGTTTTAATAAAATTTATGCCTTCTGGGTCTTTTATACATTTCTTATGCATGTTGAAATACGAACTTTGTGGTGATCTGAGACCCTCAAATTTCCTTAATCAGTTTTGCACATCTGCAATCCGCTGTTCATGCTGCTATTGACACAAACAGCAATTCTCATTCTGTCAATAAAAACAGCATCGATGCTAAGAGGCATTTTAGAATATTGATCCCTAGCAGTCTCAATATAATCTGAAGCCACTGTTTATTATCCATTATCACCCATTGCTAGAAAAACATTTCCCGCTCTCAAATTTCAGACCATTATCTAACTGCTGAGACTGCTGTTGCTGTTATTACAAAGTCAAATGCTTTCAGTCTGTGACTCAGTAATTGTACTGCAGGGGGAAATTCCACAGAAATTCCACTTCAGTTTTAAAGAACAATGTGGATTGGGGGAGACGGATTTTCTCTAAGGAAGCTGTCTTGCTAGAGTTCCTGGAACAGCCTGGCTTCAATGGACCCTCCGTGCTTCCATCTGAACAATCTCTATTGATTCCAGCTGCTGCCTAATTGGCCAGTGACTAAGTAACACCCCTAAATGTGTTGCATTTGTATCACCAAAGTAAATAAGCAATCTTCTCCCTGCATAACACCAATGCTAACTAATGCTCCTTGAAAGAAAATGCTCTTATCTTAGTGTACGGTCCCCAGGTTTCTGGATGCTTATGGCCTTTTCTACAATCTCTGTGACTGTATTTCCTCACAAGTCATACTTCTGTTTTGTTTTCATTATGGATGAGTTAAGTAACAGCTGCCATCTGCAATGCCAGTGATGAAGTAGAACTTAATTATTACCAGCTCGCTGATCAGGGAAAGGCCTGCTTACTGATGACTTAAGAGCATATCTAAATGAGGCAAACAAATAAACAAGATTTAATAGTGTGCCTTTCACTGACCATTTTCAAGGAATGTGTTAACTTTAGTAGAACTCCTCAAATTTTATTACCCTCATTGAGCAAGACATATAATTTTAGCAAAAAAGAAAATTATGTGTGTATACATTCTACATCAAACACATGATACGAGAATACACTTTTTAATTTCTTCTTGATGTTATTTTAACAATATTGGAAGTATATAATAATAGGGATCTATCAACTTATGGAAGCCACAATTTAGGGACTCAATAATCTCTTTAGATTTTTTTCTTTATGCCCACATGGTGACTTTTTTGTTGTTATTTTTTGATTAAGTAATTTTACCCTCCTTTAAAGACTTTTAACCCTAAGCAAATCATTAGGAAAATACAAATTTTTCACAAGTGAGACTCCAGAAAATTGGGCCATTTTTTAGATGGTGTACACATGTTTTGCAACCATCCCAGGCCGATAGGTTCACCATTTGGTTCTAATGATTTGAAGGTGAATTTTGGAGCCCTTGGCATCATTTTCACAGGTTTTAGTGGTAAGCAGGGGAAACAAGCCAGCAGGAAGACAGCAACTTGAGCCTCCAGCGATCTCCATATGCTTTTTTCTCTGGGCTTTCTCTGATGTTCTCTCGTGGTCTCTTCCTCTCATAGCCTGTACTCGTCCTCTTGTAGCTGCTCTGCTGTAGCCCTCTCAGAGTAATGCTGCGTTATATCCCTGACCTGTAGGCTCAGGTGTGCACACTTGCACATGTGTAATCACCCATGCTCATGTGTCATAATCAGGCCGTGTGCCCCACACCCATGTGCCCTCTACCTTAGAAAGATCAAGGTCGCAGGTGATAGCCACAGAGGCCAATGGCATGACCAACCTCATTTACCCTACGATACGCAATGCCTGATTGTATAAATAGATTGATGATAGAATTGTTTAGCCCATTGTAAACTAACTGCTTTTTGGTTTTTATACAGCTCTGCCAGGTGGAAGGTGTTGGCCAAAGAGACCAGGGAACCAATGATGTTCATATGTTGAGGGTGGTATAAATGAGCTTCAAAGAAAGGATCTAATACTAAAGGAAGACATGACTGAGTTAAGAAGCATGGAGATACTGTTCCAGCTAGGCTTGAAGTCCAAGGTTTTTTTTAGCACCATAAACAGAATATATCAATAACAGAAAATTTTTTTCAAAGTGCAAAAGGGACTGAGACTATCTTTTGAATGCCAAAATTCTAGGTAGGTAAAACCAGAGGTTCAAGAAAAGCAGTATTGATTTGTCATTAGTATTGTATATTTAATACAGTTACTCAAAGGTTTTATCTCAATCCTTCTATTAAAAATAAAAACAAAGAACAGATAAATTTTCTTAGTGAGAAAAATAAGCATTTGGACAATCCCTAGACTAGAGAGTTCTTCAAGAATTCAATTTCTGTGTAGATTGCAGACATAATATAAAAGCCTCAAACCCTTTTATCTCTTGGGGCTTTGGTTGTCTCCTTTAAAAGTGTGTGTGGGACTAAATAATAAGATCCATCCAATACCCCATATCCTATAATTCAGAGTGGTATTTTATAGCTGAAATAATTTTTTATACTAATTTATTTTTTAATTTTTAATAGTTTCATTGCTTGAACTTCCTTTTTCACCAGCAGCCATTCCTGAATACCACTAAATACTTAACAGAAATCTCAGATCTATTCAAAAAGACACCAAGTGCATGGTGTCCCAACTAGATGACTTTTGACACTTTATGAGCAATAAGATTTGAAGGTTACTATAGGGTAGATGAAGATGCCTAATCTTTTACCCAGTGGCCTCTATGTCTATCCTCTGTGGCCTTGAATGCAGGAGCACTTGGGAGCATGGACTCAGGGTGTGCATAACTAATGGAGGACACCTGAAGTATGGTGTGGGCATGTGTAAGTGGGCACACCTGAGCTGAGAGACTGAGGCTATAAGGGCAGTGTCACACAGGGACATGTGTGGCAGAGAGCGGTGGAGAACAGCAAAATGGCTATGAGAGGACACGTGACTACGGAGGGACAGGGCCATGAGGCGACACGAGAGCCCCAAGAAAGAGCAAAGATTCATCAGGGGTTGATGCCAGTCTCCTGGCCCCAAACCACCCTCCCCTCTTCCCCTCATTCAATCCCCATCCGACACTACCCTCCCCAACCTGCACCCGGTTGTACCACAACGATTGGTATAGAAAGGGCATTGAAGCCTGAAAAAGCCACTGAGGGCTCCGGGACGCTCCTTTACTGGTCTCCCAAATTAATAGAGAACCTGCCCCCTGCTTGCTGGCACAGCACTAACCCTGGTTTACTAACAAAATTAGGACCTCCTGGCCAGCTTTTTGCAGCAAAATATAAGGCTCATTAGTGAAAAGGACAGATCCAAGAACTCAGCTCTGTTACCCAAACACCTGTGTCTGCTGGATACTCTGTGCAGCCTAAAGCGTGATGGTTCATGGTCAGTATAACCAAGGGGGGAATGAATGTTATCAGAGTCAGGCAGCATCTAGCTAAGGTCTACAACCAGTGGTTCTACAGAATTGACAAAACATAATTGTGTTCCTATGTAGAGTTTTTCCTCAGTTGCCAGAGATTTAATTCTCTTTCTAACCTTCAAAACTATATAATGATGTGAAAAGGATGAAAATTAAAACCTGAAATGTAATTTAACCAGAAGACTTAATGGAAAGTAAAGCAAGGATTTCATCAAGAACATTTTAGTGTTTATTTTATGTAGTGTTGGTATCTCATTAAGACACACAGGAAAAAAAAAGATCACAGACTGCAAAGAAATTCTACAGATTTTTATAAACATTAAGTTTTTAAATAATTTATAGTGAGTTTGTATTTTTTTAAAAAAATAGTGTATAACTATATATTTCATTATATTTTATTGATGTAGGGTAAGCAATGTTCAGGTTTTTGTGCCACTGGCCTCTGTGGCTATCACCTGCAGCCTTGCATGCAGAAGGTGCTTGGGAACGTGAACTCAGGTTACGTGTGCCTGATGGTGGGCACCTGGAGTATAATGTGGGCGTGCATAAGTGTGTACGCCTCAGCCTAGGAGGTCAGGAATATAAAGTCAGCATTACTCAGGGACGGCTATGGCAGTGCAAACAGCTATGAGAAAAAGACCACAAGAGATTGCCAGAGAGAGTCCTGAGAAAGTAAAAATTCTCCCGGGGGCTGGGAAGCCTGCCAGCCTCCTGGTCCCCACCCCTGCCTCCTTGTCACGCCAGCCTGCGGCCTTGCCCCACAACAATTAGCACAGAAAGAGCATGAAAGCCTGTAAAAAGCCACTGAGAGCTCCAGGTCTCTCCCCTTGCCTTGCTGGCATTACAATCGGCAAAGTTCTTTTCAGTAAAATTGGCTGCTTTCATTATTCAACTAAATGTACGAACTTAAAAAGTTTTCATTAACTATGGGAACTCTGAAATGGGCATTGTATAGGTGTGATGGTTGCAGATACAGTGATTGCAACAAAATTAATGTTGCCCAGCTGCTTCAAAAATTGGCAGTTCTGTTCAAAGGGGTTTGTTTTATTTGCTTCTCATACTTAACACATCCCAAATGACTTCCATCATTTAAAATAAAGAGATATATCTACGATTTTCCAAACTCCTATCCTGGGTTATCACTGAAAAAGTAAGATGATAACATTTTTGTCACTGAAGAAGAAAGCTAGTATATGCTGCCCTCCATGTTTTCTGAAACCTGAAAGAGTTTCTCTGAAATCTTTGTTTCTGGCATGGCATACCAGAAGTAACAACTTACATATTATTTAAAGTTTGGCTAAGAGAGACAATATTGTGAGAGAGTGAAACCATACGTCCACATTTGGGTAAGCTAATGCTAATGTTCTTGAGAAATATAATTTATTGCTGTTTATTTTTTGCAGTAGAGCTTTTCCCATAGCGCTTCAATTAACACAAAAACAAAATTTATATTATGAAGAAAAGCATAATAGCAAGTGGAATTTGAGAACTTCAACTTCAGTAATAACCAAAGAATGAGTGTGTTTTGAAAAACAAAGTATGAGAAAGTCCTCATGAAGAGTCCACCAAGTGTGACTGAATTAGACTAACATATGAACTGATTAGACATACACATGTACACACAAAGTAACTCCTGTAAATATTACAATTTGTGATATATTCTTGTCAATCAGGTTTGCTTAATCAGAATATAAAATTTCATAAAACTATAGCTCAACAGAACAAAATTACTACACTCCTAATATTGCAAACATAATTAACTTTGAATTATGTGAATTAACAGTGCCTAACAAATTATCATTCAGCTCTGAAATTAAATTCTTTCGTACCATTAGATTTGTTTGTTAAGCTCAAGTAGGCAAAAATCATATTTAATAAAGCAATAATGGTGCTTTGCTAAGAGTGCCTTTGAGAAACATCCCAAATAAATCAAGAAATTTCTATTACTAGTTAATTTGTGAATATCATAGCATCTGGTAATAAAATTAAGAGAAAAGTCTGATACTCTTACAGGGTACTGTATGCTTATTACAGGAAGCCCTCTCCTAATTACTTTTTTAATTTGGTATTTTACATGGTTAGTTTGTGGTTCCATACATGTAATATAAGCACATGTAATATTGTTTTAGACTCATAAGTCTTTTTCTATAAAAGTTATTGTAACACCTTCATTTTAAAAAAAATTAAAAAGTCAGGGTCATCTAAGTTTCATCTTACATCATCCATCTCAGATAATTTCCTCGACTCAGTTTTGAAATATATTTAAAGGTAAAAAGAAATACAACATGCAAATATTTTCACGTGACCACAGAAATTGGGATTTGAAATATACCCTTATATGCATTCTTCCCACATAAGTGCTAATGTTCCATTGGATTGAAATTTTAATGTATCAATAATAAGTGTGAGGACATGCTTTCACTCCTTTAGTGATAATGTTCTTCTGCCAGGGGCAACCACCTCCCTCATCCTTAGTAGGGTTCAGGATATATAAAGCAAGTTTTAGTCATAGTGGTGGGTTTACTCTTGCTCCTAATGCTATGCAGATCCCTTGCTGGGACCCTTTTGTAACAAGTGGTCACCATCACTTCATTGCTGTATTAAAAAAAGTGTCCTGACCGGCTTATATGTCTCCACCATTGCCTCCATTACAAATTATTCTCCACGTGGTGGAAGGAGTGTTCTTTCTAAAATCCATTTCATTTACCACCTTACAATTCTTAATGATACCTTTTTATCACTCACTAATAAACAATGCCTAGTATTAGTAGACATAATGCAGCATATGGTAAATACCCGGAAAATCACTTGGCCAAAGTCTTCCTAAAGAAAGTCACTGCATATTGTGCATTAATTTCCTCTTATCACCTACCAACATCTGATGAGTGATAGTAGTTTATACATATTTATCTTGTGAATTAATCAATAAGAATAAACTCTCTATGAGAGAAACATCAGATAATAATGCATTTATCTCATCAGGAACATTTTAGAGACATGCAAAAATATAACATTATTTTTAAAATTGCATTTGTATATAAGACAGTTATACAGAAAAAGATGTCAAATACAGATATAAACAAGGAGGTGTGATGACCCTTTGTTCACTATCTTATTTGGCCCTCAAAACCAATCCGTGAGTTCAAATACTCAATGGAAACAAAAGAAGATAAAAGTAAACATTTTTAGAAGATTGACTAAAGAGTTCCAATTTTGCAGTGCCTGCTTTTAGACATAGCATTAAATTATTATTTTTTTCTTTCAATCATTATTTTCTATTAAATATTTTAACTTAGAAAGTATAAATATTATAGTTAGCATTCTTTTCCTAACGGGTATATGTATATGCATTTATGCTTAATAAAAGCAGACTGTGGGTAGGATTGTGAGTTCTGTCAAGTGACTGCCCTATACTTCAGCTGCCTCTCCATTTAGCTAAGGATAAGGATAGTACCTAGCTTATAAGTCCGTGTGAGATTTATATGGTAATAAGCCTCTTATAAAGTAATAAAAACAGACCTGGCACATAGTACACATTTATTAATTATTAGATCTTATAATTATTATACACACATAAGTTACTATTTTAAGCCCTATCATTTTATCTGGAAAGGAATAAATATCTATTTAGAGGTCACTCTAAAAATTTATACCGAACTTACTGGAGGACTATTAATGTTAACATTTTCTTTTATTTAAATTATATGCATGTCATATTTTCTAGTTATGTGATAACTCTCCTAGGTTTTTGTCTTTCTTTTTCCAAATCTTATTTTCATTAATTGGTAGGAAGGAAACTTTGGGATTCTAGCACCGAAGTAAATTTTTTCTAGAATCAATTTACTTTCAATAAATTCTATCCTCGGATGTCCTAAGTGCTTCTTGAATATTTTCCCTCCTCCCTAACATTTATATAACATTTTCATTACTTAACTTCTAAGAGCAAATGACTGTTATTAAAACCAAATTTTTACGGGCTGTTACTTTCTAGTGCAGATCATTGCCTCTAGGTATTGCAGAATCAAAATCAAAACTACTAAATAATTTAGAGGTAAATTAGCAATTAACTGAAAATGACTTATTGCAAACAATGGTTCATCTGTGGCAAGAATGTTGACAGAAATGTTACAATCTGGCAGGTCTGTAGTTTCTCGTTTCTCTCTCTCTCTCTCTCTCTCTCTCTCTCTCTCTCTCTCACCCCTCAGAGATTAAAGGATTATAGGACATAAAAATATATTTCTATAATAAAAATAATAATACAACTTCAATACTTTTCTCCTGCAAAATTACTGTGCTAAAGGCTCTACAGTGTGCTGGTATATAATTGCTACTACTTTCTTATCAGTGAGAAAAAGTCCTGTGCACAGAAACAACTGGATAAAGGGGTGTTTGATATTGAGGTAGAAGTTTGTCAATGTCTTCTCATTTTCTGTTGAGCTGTATTCTAACACACGAAACAATTTGATAAAGTTAAAGGAAATTGAAAAACAGAGAGCTTTATTTGAGGTTAATATAATACTTGATTTTTTTATGGCTCATATTAAGAAAAAATGCTACCCATTGTCTTCAAATGCTGACTTAAAGTGAAATTGTGAAATACAGAATCATAGATGTGCAAAGGATTTTATCAGTTGTCCCCAGATTTTATAGCTGAGAAAAGTGAAATGCGAAAGGGTTTAAATGTCATGCCAAAAACACACAACACAGATTTGTACCATTCCTACAACAAAAATTTCTGTCTTCTAATGCCAAGTCCCATGTGCTTTCCTTCCCAACTCAGAACAAATTATTGTGGATCACTGGTTCCTTCTAACTAATTTGTTCTTAAGATAAAACATTTCTTTGGTTCACACAAGAGCACCAAAGCTTCAGAACACAACAAATGTGATTTTACTTTTAGCCCAATAAAGAGAAGCAAAGGGCTATGGGGTTGCAGCAATACACTAAATTTCTCACATTGCCCACTTCCAAGGCAAGGTCCTCTCAAAATCTCACAAGAAAAAATAATTGATTGTGCTTAATTTGAACTCCATGAAAGATAGCCCCTGACATCCTGTCCTACTGTTGATCATCTAAGAATCTAGTTATAAATTTAATTTTCTTCTTTCTCATCTAGATATGTAAGGGCTTCTTTGATATTATTTTGCCCTCAATAAGAAAATTAAGAACTACTCAATTATTTTCCATCCTAGAGTGTGTTCTCTACTTATAAGTTCATTCAACTGTTTGCTAAATTATGACATTCTTGAGACCGAAATTGGTTCATTAATGTTACCAATATTATGTGCTAGGTGTGATAGCACATTTTATACAGTTTATAGAAGTACATTTTATAGAAAATAGATTATTGATTCAATTAGTTATTAATCTGAAGGGCTATTTTCTTCATGTAAAATTGACTTTAACATTTTTTATCTATTTTTCTTTTGAGGAGAAAGTTTATTTACTATTTTAATTTCTCATCCCAACTTCTATAGTAAAATATTGAAATGTACACTGTGCTCTCATAAGAGTAGATTTTTGAGAATCCATAGTATTCAGTGGAAGGATTTCTCCTAGTATCAAGTGGCAAATTAATTTTTTGGAGATTTTAATATGTTGTTTCCTTCTTTACTGCTGACTCAGGATCAGTCTAAAATCCATTTTCACAACCTCCACCCCTCAGGGTGTATTTCTCCTGTATTAGCACATAGGCAGTCATCCATTATAATAGAATCCCAAGACAGAGAGACAATTATCTTTCTAAATGAGCTTCTTCCTAATTACTGGAAAAAATAACTAACACAGAAATGTTTATTTTCCAATATACATGAATACTATTGTTTTAGTTTTCAGCTGAAATTATGAACATGATTTCCTTTTCTCCTTTGGTACCAGGATATATAAGCAGTAAAGACACATTAAACACTCAAAACAAAGTTGGAAAGCTGAGCCAGTAATTGAAATTAGTGGAAGATAATACTAAGTTGGCCAGACTGATGAAGAATACTCATAAGGATTGAGTTCAGGTCAAAGGTGGAAAGAAATTAAGGTGTACGCATCAGCGGCTGATATATGAAGAACCAAGAGGTTAAATAGGTAGCTAGGACTAGAAGTTAAGCTAAAATTTATTAACCAAGAGGTTTTTTTCTACTTTGAGGAAAGCATGATAAAAGCAAAAGAATTAACTGATGCGGGACTTCTTGTTGGGTCAACTGTTAACTCAGTGGTGGTTCTTGTTGTCTCAAAACTAGCTCTATTTCTCTCTTGTCCTGAAACAGACTGACCAAGGGGCTATAAGGATCACTGAACAAAACTAATTGGCGAGAACAGTGTGAAAGCCAGGAATACCACAGATTGCAGAGAATGTCTAAAAGATCTGCTGCTTCCAGAGAAACCAAACTCAGTTATGTTGAGTCTTGAACATTGAAACAATTCAACCAATTTACACAATATTAGTTTATTATTTAATTGGAGACACACATTAACATTTAAAAGAATGTTGACTTGAGGATCTCATGTTGTCTTCATAGAATTTTTCATATTGTCCTCTGTCAGAGACCCATATTGGTTTGGAAGGCAAAACAGGAAAAAGGGAATAGCTACTCAAACTATAAGGGAAATGCAGAAGGATGTCCCCCTGTTCTTAGTAAATTTGACTTTCCTGTCCACATTGATTCCTTTATCTTGATATACTAGGAAATTTTGCATAATTTCTTCATTCATTTACTGGCTATGAGACCAGTGGTCCATTATAGAACAAGGATGAACCATGGGAGGTGAAGAATTCAAGGAATGCCCCATCCAGTTCCCCTGATTTTACCATATTGCCTAAGATTTCACATTCTAGTTCTGGCTTCCAGTTTTATTTCTCCTAAGCCAAATTAAATGCACTACTATCTCATCTATTTTTGAACATGTTTTGAAAATCCTTAGAATGTGTAAGTTGACACAAAAACAAATTTAGAAAAATATATATTACTTGCTTTAGATATTCCAGGACATAGAAAGGACACTTACAAATTACTTAAGTATTATCTTCTCCTGATATGAAAATATTTTCAAGTGCACACTTTATGAGAAATTAAGAGAATTTTTGATTTTGGAATTAGAAAAAATATGTAACTATTATTAAAGAAAATTATAGAAGGAGCCAACTAATGATTAGAAATTAAAAATTATGAAGAGTAGCAGAGAAGATACTGTGTGTGTATATTTGAGTATGTTTGTGTATGTGTGTGTGTTTGTGTGTAAAACTCCATCTATCTATCTACTGGGCCAAACAACAACATTTGTTGTCCTATGTAAAGGAGAGGGACTGAGTAAGCCTTGAAGATAGTTGCTAATTTGTTGATCACAAGTAGAAGCAGATTTTCACAAAGTCTTTAGCAGAGATAAGGGAGAAATGACCAATAAACAGTAATGATAACTTAAGTGGCAGCATTTTCTCATTGTTTTATATATTCTGTGTATCATACAAGATGCAGCAATATAACTTAATAAAATACTCCTAAAACCATTGCATAAAGACAGACTCACCCAAAGTGGGAGATTTCCATGTATGTCTTTTATCACAATATCCTCCAAATAAATTGATTTTTAAACAAGTTAATGAACAAGCTAAAACAAAAATCAAAAGAATATCTTTTACTGCAGGTAATCTTGCTATCTTTAAAATAATTTAGTAGAAATTCCAAAAATAAATGCCGTGTGTGTGTGTGTGTGTGTGTGTGTGTGTGACAATTCTTACACTATTTTGGACAATAGAGTCCATTTTTTCATGGAGTACATTGGAGTGTTAGTGGTTCCTTCAAAAATGTTATTTGGAAAATGTAATAAAGCATTTCATTTAGTGTTGGGAAGAAAGAACTTGAGACAAGAAACAAGTAACTGTTAATGTTCATTTACCAAAATAAAATAAAATTACAAGTTCAAACTTAGGAGCATTTTAGGGAAGACAGCTATGAAAAGATCCTCAACTTTGCAATGGAACAGGCATTATTAATATTATTTGTTGGCTTTGCTGGTATTTTAGTTTTTTTATCTTTATAGCATTATTTGGATGAATGTAACATTATTTTATAGAACTTTGATTATTGTTAGATTTCAGCTTCTTAATCATAAATTCATCTACAATGAAACATTTCAGGAACTTAATTCCCAAATGGGAAGAGAACCACTATCATTATAGGAATCAAGAACAAAATGATACTGACATATTGCGGAGAAAGAGTTGGCCCTGTTTTGGGGCTGGTGGGATAATGTTTTGCAAAGAGATCACAAAGGAACTGTTACTAACTCCTATTAAAGCCTCTAAGGTTTACTTAGAGAACTAATGCAAGAAAATATTTTAAAAATACATCAAAGGGACATGAGTAAGGAGTGGGTCTTGTCAGGCTGTTTGCTAGAAAGTTCCTGGCTTTTGATTCATCTTATGACACATCATGGTCATTATTATGATACATGCATTTATTCATGTGACTTCACTTTGTCTCTGATGTAGATTGTGTGAGCTAACTTCATTTTTAAAACCTATTTAAATTATCCATGGTCCACTTCTAAATGTTATCTGAAGCATCATTCTTTAATATTACATTGGATTTATAGACAATAGGAAAAATCATTCTAAAATCTAGCCCAGAAGTACTTAATGAATGTACTGCCTTGTATGGCTCCACAAGGTGTAGGAGACTCTGATGCTCCCTGGTGGTCTAGCAGTTAGTATTAGTTTCTTCAGAGTGTGGACACAGTTCCCCATGGTATGAAAGTATCAACAGTTTATAATAAAGTCTAGATCCATCAGCAAAACAGATACACCACTCTAGTGGGGGATGTTCATAATAGGGAAGGCTAAAAATGTGGGGGTTCAGGGGGCAAGGGAGATGTGAGAAATCTCTGTGCCTTTCCCTAATTTTTTCTGTGAATACAAACAGCTCTAAAAAATGTCTTAATAAAGGATTAAAAAAAAACTCAAATAGTAAGATGATGTTTGGATTAAACAATTATCACTTGCTTAATTATGCTCATCAACCATTGGATAAAATGTTTTAAGACAAAGTATCCTTGTTCTAGTGACCCAATTACTTCAAATTAAGCAGGCTTTATAGAAAAACCTCCCTTCCTAGTTCTTCAGAAATTTTATTTGATGTTTCTCATCTCTCAACTGGTAGGTCATTAAACCATAGGTATTGTGGATCACAGTGTTCACCAAACTTCTGAGATTACTTCATGACAAGCCCAATTCTCATATAACAGCTTAAGAAATAAAGTTGAGAATGCTTATCCAGTGAGTATTAAGTCAAGACAAACTTGAAGCAAAAATTCTGCAATCACATCACAGTACCAGTCTGAGCTGAAATGGAGCCATTAGGTTGTCAATGATTCCTCAGAGTGGGAGAAAACTCATCAACATAAATTTTCTATGTGATAATTGAGTTGCAGAAGTGTTTGGGAACTAAAAGAACTTTATCTGTGAGTACATAAGCTGTAAGTATCATGTTTCCTGACACCTATATATCATTATCAAGAGTATTGGGGCAAGTTCAGAAAATCCCAACCGTCATCAATTCTCTTCTGTATTTAATTACCTGAAAAATATAGACAAGGTTGAATCATCCAAGGCAGTGGTATTTTCCGTAACCAGCTGTTTCTAGTAGATATACATGTTCAGGAGCAGTTCTGCTTTCCTAGCTCTCAGCATTTTAAAATATCTGCAGAGAGAAAAACCAATACTAGGGAGAGCACAAAATACACCCTGCGGAGTGATACAACGCAGTACATTCATTAAGTACTTCTGATGACACTTTAAATATTCTATTAATGAACACCAAGTAAAATTACTGTCTGTCTAATGCTGCAATTAAAATTGTTTTACTTAGTATATGTTCATTTTGCCCCTCCCCATAAATTCTATCCTTTATTATGCCCACAATAGACCAAGTACTTAATTTCTCTAAATTCAAATTGATTTCATCATTTCCAGGATAACCATACTTACAGTTGTTTATGATTTTGAAATAATCTTTTGTGATATTTAAATAACCATTTATCACTGCTCCCATATTAAAAAGTCATTGGATGGTGATATAATTGAACAGTTGGAAAATCATTAACTGTAAACAGATACTGATGAAATCTTCAAAAACCTAGATGACATAAATTATTTGTAATCTATAACTATATGGAGAATAAAAACATGATGTGAAGGAAATTCCTGTGTAAATTAACCCTAGAGGGAAAGTACACAATAAAACCTCAGAGTTGAAATAATCAAATATTTGCTTCATTGTTAAATGTTCTACATAAATACTCCGTTACAGTATAGCATTGAAGAAAACAAGTGAATAAGTTATATTTAATTTAAAGTTCTTTCTCATCTAAAGTATTATCAGGACACAAGTGCTATTTTTAAACTTGCCACTTAAGAATCTTTTAAATAGGGCCTCCCTGGTGGCGCAGTGGTTAAGCACTGCGCTGTGGAGCTGTTGGCAGCAGCGATGCCAGTTCGACGCCCATTGGGGAGAATCCCACATGGTGCGGCAGACCTCTCCTGCCTCACCCGCTGCTCCCCTCAGCAGTGTATTTCTGATCTGCCTGTTCTGCTCCCCGCTCTGTCTCTGGTGAACCCTCTCGCCGCCCCACACCTTTGGTCTGTACCCCAGCTTGTATGTATAAATAAATAAATCTTAAAAAAAAAGAATCTTTTAAATACATTAAGATTCAATTTACACATTTTTTAAAAATTTTAAATTAGGTTATTTTAAAATAAATTACTTTGTTTTACATTATTATTAATTTTTGGACCGTATAGGAATTTTCCCCTCAGGTGTGGTCACCTTAGTTCTCCCACCACCCAAACAACCATAGTCCATCACCTTGGTTCCTTGTGCTCTTCCCCCTACGCCATTTTTACCTGTCCCTTTACCCTCCTAGATGCCTCATGTCTATGGTCGGCTTTCAAGATTTGTCTTTGTCTGACCCTTTGCTTAATTTCTCTATGTTCCACATATAAGTGAAACCATTTTTTTCCTTCTAACTTATTTCACTTTAGTATAATGCCCTCCAGCTTCATCCATATTGCTGCAAATGGCATGAGTTTTCTTTTTTGATCACTAGAGAATAATTCCATTATGTAGGTATACCACATCTTCCTGATCCATTCATCATCTCCTTTGAGGCATTTAGGTTGTTTCCATATCTTGGCTATTGCAAACAGTGCTGTGGAATCTACCCAAAGAACAGTAATTCAAATCTTTAATTTTAGCTGCATAACAGTAGTCCCTATAAATCGCAGCTCCATGCTGTGGGTACTAAAAACATTCAGTCTATACAGTCCCATTGAATTTCTATTCCTTTCAGGCTCTTTTAGGCCAGTGGAGGAAATGGTTAAATAATAATGTAATAAAGCAATGTTATATTAGACAAATGAACAAAAGAGCAAAAGCACAGATGATAAATTATATAATATATTATTCCTATTACTTTGTTTAATCAGCTTTAATATTGATAAACAACTGAAACTGGCAAGTTAAACCAATAGGACTGCTGAAGTGCTATTTTTAAATACTGATCATGAACACCTTCCAAGGAACTGGCACCCTACAATCTTTTTTTTTTAAGATTTATTTATTCATACATGCAAGCCAGGGTACAGGCCAGAGGTGTGGGGTGGCAAGACGGTTCACCAGAGACAGAGTGGGGAGCAGAACAGACAGATCAGAAATACACTGCTATTGTGACTAGTGCCTCAATGAACATACGAGCGCATGTATCCTTTTGGATTAGTGTTTTTGTATTCACAATAGCAAAGGTATGGAAGCAACCCAGATGTCCAAAAATAGATGATTGGATCAAGAAGATGTGGTACATATACACAATGGAATACTATTCAGCATTCAAAGAAGATAAACACAAGCAATTTGCAGCGACATGGATGGAATTAGAGGGAATCATACTCAGTGAAATAAGCCAGAAAGAAAGAGAAAAATTTTGAATGGTTTCACTTATAACAGGACTATAGGAAAACCAAATAGGAGAGAGACACTCAGCG